>CM032327.1:52073424-52622250 GCA_019022515.1 Quercus aquifolioides | reverse complement strand
AAAAAAAAAAAAGAGAGGCAACATTGCCCCCCCCCCCCCCCACCAAAAAAAAAAAAAAGGGGGCAACAAGGCAACATTACTGCTAGGGAGAAGAAAAATAAAATAAAGGCAACTTGAAGAAGCCCGTGTGCACATGTATATAGGCATTTTTGTCAATCAAGAAAAAATTCATCCCTACTCAGTTTTCTCTTCATTTTGGGGAGAAAACTTTTGGTGGACCTGGGGAGAAAACACTTAGACCCCACCATTTATTTTCCTTTCTCCCATCCAACCAAACACACTCCAAAAATGTTTGCCTTCCTATTTTCTCTTCAAAGTTTTCCATCCACACTGTTTCACCTCCAAACAAACACACCCTAAGGATTTTTTGTCATGTTTTTATTTGGGTCCATTGCTTTTAAAGTATTTGTCATATTTGGTCTCTTATTTTATCAGGTCATACATGTGATTTATTAGAAGTCAAGTTAATTTCTTTTAATGAATGGGCATGTCAAGATTTATTGTGATTATTAATTTTTTATTTAAGGTCCATGTCACAGTTCCTTAAGTGCACTGCAATCTAGGTTTTAATCCATTGCATGGGTAAATTAAGGGTGTCCACTAGTATGTCGTTGGTCTCAATTGCGAGAATATTCTAGCCCATGACTTGACATCACTCGTGTGGTGTCACAAATTCTTTTCCAATGAGTAGTGTCATGAATTCTTATCTCTTCTTAAAATTTTAGGATCCCATTTTTAAACCCCCCCCCCCCCCCTTTTTTCCCTATCCTATTCATTGCCAACAAGGAGCAGCCTTTTTTAGGCAAAAATCCTAGAAAATTTCTCCACTTCCACAGCCTGACTTCGCCCTTACCATTCTTTTTGGTTTTCATTTTTTAGCCTTTACCTGAAAACCCCAACTGCCAACATGTCTATTAGATTTTAAGTTAGTAGTGTTGGCAAACCATGACAAATTGTAAGTCTTGTTGAATTAGAATGTGTACTCTCAAGTCCAAGACAAAGGCACAAGTCCAGGATAAAGAAAGACACGAATCTAGATTTTTTGATTGCTACTCGACCTGTCGAAACCATTCAATTGCTACTTGATTCCTGTTTGACTTGTTGAAAATCTCAGAATCAACAAAAATCAGCAAAACATGAAAGTGCCCACAACTTGTCCTTTTCAAGCCTAATTTGTGATTCGTTTGTTGCAATAGAGGACATTATAAGCTATCCCTCGAGAGCTTTATCAAAAGAGAGAGAGAAGTGCCTCATGTGCCTCCTATTTTGTATCTAGGGTTTCTGCACCCAAAGTTCTCTCATATCTTTGATCGATGATATTCCTTGAAACAAATCATGATCCAGTTCTGGAGATCTAAACCTTCAAGGGTGGTCTTGAAGTCGTGGACTGAAGGTTCACGTTGGAATCATCCATATCAAAGATGTATGTGGATCTCAGAGTTTAGTTGGGTAACTGCAGTTAAGTTTACAAAGAATATGGTTATTTAGTCTGTGACCTTCTATTTGATAGTGGATTTGTTCACCTTGAGATTGATAAGGTCAAGTTCCTCTAGGTTTTTACTGTGGTACTAGTTTGTTTCATTGGTTTTCCTGAGCTGCACATTTGTGTGTTTGTTATTTCCGATGCTTTTACTATTCTGCACAATATTGGTGATTGGTTGATTAAAAGTTCTTTCATAATAGATCTAGTAATCTACTTGACCTAAAAATTGGTTAGTTATTGGTTTTGATAGGGGTCTAAACCCTTTTGACAGGGTTTAAACACATCAAGTGGTATCAAGCAGGTACACTTTGCGTTTGGATTAACGTCCTAAGTGTGATCCTTGACCCTTGCTGTCATGGATATTGTTAATTTTCTTGATGTGCACAATCTTGTTGATTCAGGTGAATTTGATAAGCTTCAAGAAGCCTATAAGAAGCTTTATAAAGATTTTGTAAAATGTGATAAAAGATCTAAAATATTAGAGGCCAAACTTGAGGAATCCAACAAGTTAGTTGAAAAATATAAGAAAATTGCTGGAAAGTCCTTAGAAAAATTGAATGAGATTGAACATGTCAAAGAGGACTTGGGAGTAAATCTTGAAAAGACTAACAAGTTGGTAGATGAGATAAAAACTGAAAATCAATCCCTCAAGGTTAAGGTTAAAGGCTTAGAAGAAGATCTAGTTGAATCTAAAGATAAACTAGAAAAATTTTCTAGTGCCAAGCCTGTTTTAGAACCCGAATTTGAATCTGCTCCCATTGAGCCTAAAGATGACAAAGTGCATGTTCCTCCTCTTAAGAGGAATAATAAAGAAAATGTTAATTTTGCTAGGTTAGACAAAGGTAAAAAATATGATGTTGACACTGAAGTTTCAAAGCCTGTGTCTAAACCCCCTCATAAATTCCAGAATAAATTTGATTTTGTGCCTACGTGTCACCATTGTGGTGTTGTTGGTCATATTAGACCAAATTGTTCTTTGCTGAGGCAAGAACCAAAACATGTGGCTAAATCTCCTTCTAGAAATACTAATCTTCCTAAATTTGTTCATGTTTGTGACTTTTGTGGTGTTTTCGGTCACATTCATCATAACTGTTATAAATTAAAATTTAAGCATTCTATGTTTCAGTCTAGGACAAGAAATCATATACCCCCTATCACAAGTCGAGAAAAATTGTTTGGTGAGCTTTTGAAAAATTTAAGATTGTTGGCTTGTGATAGAAAATTTCAAGATTTTTGCCTCTCACAAAATAATTTTGTTGAACCCCAAATACACTCTTTTTTTCATGGTTTTTCACCTACAAAGCCAAAGACACGTGCTGTGTGGGTGAGAAAAGATTGTCTGAAATGAGTGTTGTTTACTTTGTCCTTGATTTAATCTTTTCAATTATTTGTGGACATGTTACTTTATGTTTTTGGTTTGTTTTTGTTTTCTTTAATTTGTTTTGATTATTAAAAAAAATCCAAAAATATTTTATTTTGTGTCTTGTTTTGTTTTTCTTGAGTTGTATTACATGAATTCTAGTACCTCTCTCTTGAATTAGAAAATACTTGACATTGTGGAGAAACTTGGAAAGTGTGTATTGCATAACTTAGTGAATGACTATTTTGAGATAAATGCAATTTGTGGTGTCAATTGTATAAAAGTCATGTGTGCATTCTATTTTTTGCTTTAGCACATGCACACTTGTTATTGATTGTCAAAATCACTTGTATGTTAATTTTATGAAATAAATATTTATAAAGAACTTTGATTTTTTAAGTCAAGCATTGATATGAGTTTCGAAAAAGTTATGTATTCTTCACACTTGTTGAAAATATAGTGAAAATGACTATCTCTGTTTTTGTATGATTATTTTCTAACTTGTACATGTATTCATGGGTTAATTAAGAAGTTGATCTTTCTTGTTTAAGTACCCTTTATAGCTTAGTGGAGCATTGTTTATGCACTTACTAAGTTAGTTAACCAAGTGTTGTTATCTGTGTGATTTATGACTAAAAATTTATGATTGAATTACTTGAGTCAAATATCACTTTGTTTGATGGAAAGGACTAAAAAATCCGGAAAGAAATGCATAAATGACTATCTCACCACTTGTGTCCGTCAATCAAATTACCCTAGTGCTAAAAAGAAAACCCGTGCAAAATTAAGGGATGCACAGCACTTTAGAAAAAGTAAGGGTAAAAAAAAAAAAAAAATTTCTGGGCTTGAATTGAAAATTTTAATACAAAAATGTATGCCCTTGACTGTGCTTGTAGCTAAAAGCTCTATTTTTTATGCACATGTCTTTATGATTGCAAACGGCCATTTAGGAGATGTGGGAGTCATAGGATGTACCTTGAAGGTGATAGTCCTCATCAAACCGTTATGATATAACTCAAATGACTATATTGTATTTTTTTTGTAGTCATATCTCTCACAATTTTTAACACTTGCTCACTCACTGGTTTCACACACAACACTCATACACTTTGCTACACTGGGTACTGAACTTGATTCTTTAACTAATTGATTATATCTTGAGTTCTGTATAAGTTAGTACATGATAAATCTTGATGTGTGAATTGCTAAATTTTTTTTGGAGAGATAAGGTAAATAATAAATGTGCAAATGCAAATAAAATCTCTTTAAAAAAAATTGTGCGTGGAGAGAAAAGTGAAAAAAAGAAAAAAAAAAGAATCCAATTTCAAAAATCTTTGAATGACTTGAAAATCTTGGAATTTTGATGATTATGTTTGTGTTCATAACTTTTTCTCTACTCTTTAGGTTTTGATTTGAGTTCAAGACACCTTGCATGCTGATTTTTTATATAATTTAGATTTATATTGTATAGTCTAAATTGATTGTGCTTGGAAGTGTCTACATGCATCTGTACATGGATCACATAGTGTCAAGTTTGCATATATTGAAAGAGAGAATAAAAGTATTTCATATGAATCCTTATTTATTTATTTATTTTCTTTTGTTGGTTTGTGTCTCTTTATTTTTTCCACACCTCCTAAATTTTCCCCACTGTTTTTCCAAAATTATTTTTATCATTCCTATATTTTTTAGGAGGAGAAAGTTGTTTTCTAAAAGTCATGCTCTTCATAGAGAGAGTTGTCTCTGTTTTCTATAGAGCTTATTTATTTTGTGTTCCCTTGAATGTGTCTTTTTTTTTTTTTTTTTTTCTCTTGATATCTCTTGTGTCTGTTTTCTGTCTACCCTCTGATTTTTTTGTCAATACGTGACAAAAAGGGGGAGAGAATTTGAGAAATTTAGAAATTCTTTTTAATTTTAAAAAAAAAATGTTTTAAATTGTTTGTTATTTTTTAATTGTTTTTATTTAGGGGGGGGGGGGGGAGAGATGGGGGAGAAAAGATAAGTTTTTGATGTATATAACTCAAGGGGAGTTAGTTTGCATATGAATGAACTTTTGTTGCATATCTGCTATTTCAATAGCCTTTACTGGTTTATGTGATTTGGGATGTTTGTACTATTTGCTTTGTGGTTCACATGCTTTACTGCTTATATTGATTTTATCTTTATGTTATAGCATTGTGATTCATGCATGTTTATTTGTCTCTCTTTCCACACATGCGTTGATATACCTTTTTGAGTGTTTCAGGAAAGACATTTTTGATCAAGTTCGACTATCTCTTCTTGCAACTTCTAGGATAATTGATATTTTGTTTGAGATTTGTAATTGGGAATTCGATTGTATATAGGCATTTCATTATATTGTAAGTTTTGTCAAGGATTGCTAAAGGGGGAGATTGTTTGGTTTTGAGTTTGTAGTGTTGGCATGGCAAATTGTAAGTCTTGTTAAGTTAGAATGTGTACTTTCAAGTCCAAGACAAAGACAGAAATCCAGAATAAAGAGAGACGTGAATTTGGATTTTTCAATTGCTACTCAATTCCTGTTCGACCAGTTGAAAATCGCAGAGTCAGCCAAAATTAGGAAACATGAAAGAGCCTATAACTTGTCCGTTTCAAGCCCAATTCATGTTCCGTAGAGAGCTTTTTTAAGAAAGAGAGAAGTGACTCATGTGCCTCCTATTCTGTATCTAGGATTAATGTATACAAAGCTCTCTCATATATTTTATTGATGATATTTATTGAAGAAAATCAAGATTTGGTGTTGTAGAAACTATTGCCTCATATCAATCATCAAAGGTGCTGGAGATCTAAAACTTCAATGGTGGTCTTGGAGTCAGGGATTGGAGGTTCATGTCTATGGATCTTAGAGCTCAGTTGAGTAACTGTAGTTAAGTTTAAGAAGAATATGGTTATTCAATCTGTGAACTTCTATTTGATAGTGAATCTGTTCACCTTGGGATTGATAAGGTCAAGTCCCTCTAGGTTTTACTGTGGAACAAGTTTGTTTTATTGGTTTTCCTGAGTCACCATATCTGTGTGTTATGTTATTTTCATTGCTTTTACTATTCTGCACAATATTGGTGATTGTTTGATTAACCAAGGCTTTCATAATAGATCTAATAATCAACCTGGCCTTAAAAATGGTCAATTACTGTTTTTGAAAGGGGTCTAAACCCAATAATCCCAAATAAAAACCTCCATTTTCTACACCTAGCCAAAGCAAACATGTAGTCCTTTGCCCAGCTTTTGGCTACCTCAAGAAACCTTTCTTTGCATAACTCCAAAAACCACACAAAAATCCCCCATTTCTTTCATTTACACCAACACAAACAATCCAAAACTCTGCTACTTCAACCCCTCCAAATACAGGAATTTAAGGCTTCGTTTGGTTGTGAATGAAAATGTGGGAGGATATTAAATGAGGAAGGGATAGAAAAGTATGAGAATAAAAGATATTTTAGTTTACCACATTTGTGTTTGGTTGTAGAAAGGGAGTGGAAAAGTGGAGGTATTGAAATTTTTTTTATTTGGTTGAGAAGAAAAATGAGAGGATAGAAAATAGGGTTTTATAAATTTACTCATATGCCCTTATTAGAAAAAGATGGTCAATTAAAAGAGAAAAGGCAACCAACCAACCAAAAATTAAAAATAAAAGGCAATCACCCAAGTTTATTAAAAAAGAAAAACCAAACACCCCCCCCCCCCAAAAAAAAGGAAAAGAAAAGAAAAGAAAGAAGAAGAAGAAGAGCAAAACGTCCCGTTTAAAAAGAACTAAACTAAAAAAGAAACAGCAGTTGTATCATGCCTAGGAAAGAAGAAAAGAAAAAGAACAAAAAAATAAATAAATAAATAAAAAGATACAACCAAAACGTGAGAGGAGGGGTAGTTCAATTATTTGACTGCAACTACTCTTTCTCTTCCCTATTTTTTCTCCAAATTTAGGAGATAGCATTTTGGTAGGCTCAGGGACAACCTTTTTTGCCTCCCTCTTCGCTGCTTTATAACTTTCATAAGCAACATTGTCTCTACATATAGGTAGGCTTTTCTATAGTTCGCTCTTTAATTTAATTGATGCTTGAACCTCTGTATTCCACCACCAAGTTTCCATGGTTCGTCACCCACATTCTTTAGATTCTCCAAGTACATATTTAGCCACTCTTTTATTACAATTAGCCATTTCATTCCACACCTTATCAAATCTTCAATTTAAATTTCATTTGCCTTCAATGATATAGGGTTACGCTCTTTCTTGGTAGTTGGTATTATCTTACAATCTTTACAATATTTACTATCCACTTTTTGTGTGAGGATGAAATCTATTTGACTAACATTTGTCCCACTTTTAAAGATAATTAAGTATGATTCTCTCTTGTTGAACCAAGAATTTGCTTATATCAAATCATAAGCTGTTACAAAATCTAGGATAGCATCTCATGATTCATTCCTTACTCCATATCCCTAACCTCCATGAACTCTTTCAAAGTTCCTACTATCGTTTCCAATATAACCATTCAGGTCTCCTCCAATAATTACATTTTTCTCATTTGGTAACCTTGAATCAATTCATCCATGTACTCCCAAAATTTTTGTTTAACGGATTCTTCCAATCATATATGAGAGCGTAAAACATTACTATTTGTAACAAAAAAAAAAAAAAAAGATTTTGATTCGTGATGATGAAGATCTCGTGTGCATTTTCAAGAATTCCAAATCTTATATGGTAAATTACACTTTTAACATTTTCTGAAAATAGATATAGGGTTTGTTTAAGCATTTTCTTTTGGTGTCACCATAAATAGATATAGGGTTTGAGTTGGAACTTTTTTTTTTTTTTTTGATACAAGATAGAAATTCTACTCTAGCCTAATCTAAGTGTATACGTGTGTGAAAGCTCCCTCCTAGAGACTTGAACCCTAACCCTTACCCCCTCCACCCTACAAGCACTTATACCTGTGGAGTGACCATCGTACCAAGGGTGTGCGATGCTAGTTGAAACTTTTTGAAAGTGTAAGGTTTAATTTGAAATTTACATATGCTCCTATTTTGATGTTCTACCTGCTATGCGTCGATTGCACCAAATTTTGTTATGCTGGTAAATTTCTCTTTCTTACTTTTTGATTGAGACCCAAAATTCATAGGAAGGAGATAAAACAAATTGATTATTTTCAAAGTAGTAATATGATCACCTTTACTTGTATATTTCCTAAAAGAATCGAGTAAGTAAAAAGGATGTAAAAACAGATTGATTCTAGTGACAACATAATAACAGATATGCTTTGTATGAAAGGCTACTAAAATAGCAAATTCACACTTGATTTGGGAAATATCAAGCAATACACTAAGAAAACTTTTTTTTTTTGGTATGAATGAGAAAGCTTTTGTTTACACATAATTGTAAGACAATAATGAAGCTGCTATCTAATTGCATGAATGAATTTCCTGAACCAACTGCATAATTAGTAACTGTAAACATTTTGATTTACATATATTTGTACCATTATGCAGATGCTAGCTAACTGTATGGTTCAAGTTTCTTCACAATTGTATACTTCAGCTGCTTTTGTTAACCCTCCTGCTCTATCTGTACACTTGGGAGAATCAACTGTTCTCTGCCGCCTTCAATGCTTTGCTAACTGACAAAATCTAAGTGGCATCCCTGCACCAACTATCAGTTTGCAATGCTCGAGCTTCTGCATGTTTCTTCAAATCCCTGGAAATTGAAGTAAACAGATTTAAATAATGAGAATGTTCTAAAATCATTAGAGTTATGGCATATGAATCAAGCGTATGACTTAAAAATGAAAGTAATAACACACATGCAATGTGGTGTGTGACAATCTGGTTCTGTACAATTTCTTGAGTGCAATATCAGTAACGCCCGTCCCTTTGTGCACTGTTGACAATCCCCACGAACCCAAGAAGTGCACTTCTTTGCATGCTGGAACAGCCTTCTGATTTTAAGACAGTTTTGGTCGGAGCAGGGACATGCTTTACATTGAAATGCATGTGCTAAAACAGCCAGCAATTTTCTTTTCTGCAACACCAATTTACAAGATTACTAAGTTTTAATGACAAAAGGAAAAGTACTGAGCATCAGTTGCCTACTATTACAAGTTAGAATACATGTAATCCTTCATAAACCAATTGCAAACCTAAATATTCTTATAAGAACAAACTATGAAAACATTGACAAGATCAAAATCTGTTCAAGAAGAATCTGAACTTCATGATTAAGTCATCACTTTAAAACTGATAATAAATGATAGAGACTTCTTACACAGATCTCTTTTTTTGTTGAAGAATGGACATGCGATGCCTTTCGGCTTGCCTCTTTAATCGCTTTTCTTGTTGAAGAATGAACATGTGATGTCTTTTGCTTTGCTTCTTTAGTCTCTACCCCATGACAAGTTGTGGGAAGCTGTTGAATCAACTCATGATTATGACAAGAACGTTCTTTCTCTTGATCACATGCAGTACTGATGACTAACTCTGGGCAGATCCCACATCCTCTGTTCTTGTCAACCGCAGAATCCTTAAGGCAGTTGCTGCAGTTGGTTTCAGTGGTTTCCAGTGTTGGATTGTGGAGATGATGCAGAATCATCATTGACGAATGCTTAGCCGCCGAAGTGTGTCAAATTGATAATGGTTGCCTTGACAAAAGCTCAAGAAAGTATGCCTATTTTCAAATAATCCAGTATCTAAAGTAAGATCTTCATCCTTGGTAACTGAAGGCACATCATCAACCATAACCTGAAAGGGGCAAGAAAGCCATATTAATAGACTGGATGGAGGTGAATATGTACCAAATATTGGCACCTTGTAATCACAAAACTATCGATTGAAATCTAAAGGCTTGACATTCACCTGAGAGAGTAAATGCTTATCCTTGCTCATAGAAGTATGTGTGTCCATCCCATAAAGGTTTTTCTTCTCATCATGGCATCTGCAGCATATCATTGGAACAAAGTAATTCATTTCAGTTATATATCCTTTCAATAAGTCAGCAACACATGCATATTCATAACTGGTTGATTATCTTGCTTATTATTAAGAATAAAAAGTTCATCAAATCTTCAAATTAGTAAGTCAATAAACGAAGGCAGAAAGATATGCAGTTTCACCTACAACTACAGAGCAATAACTAAATATATGATTAATCAATATGACTATGTAACTATGACTACTAGAATTTAGTTCTAAATGTCTTCTTTTAAGAACAAACTATTTTATGTGGTAACAATATCAAATTCTAAATATGACTAGAAGGGTATTTACATATTCATTTTATCAACAGAGATACTTGGAGCAGGAAAGTTCTAATTTCACTAAATTTTTTTATTAAGTAATAAAGATTTTGTATAATTTTGTTAAGTTATTGTTATTATGTCGTCCATCAATTCCTTTTTCTGGCAGAGATTGAGCTTTTTCAGCAATGAGTTATAAGGCTGAAGTTCCTTGCATTACATTGATTTCATTGTCAACAAGACGGTTGCTGAGTGTGGGCCACATTATAGTTAGATTAGATATGTATGGCCTAGGAACATCACTCCTATATATAACGAACTTCTCTTGCACAAAAACTTTGGTGTGTGGTTACCAATTAAATAGTTGTCTAGACAAATGTGTATAACATTACTTATGAAATGGCTATATCAAATGCTTTGCAGTGGAAATTATTACCCACTTTTCATTACAGAAATAACCACCATATTACATAGTTGAGATCTTGCATCTACATAGACCACATTTGACGAATATTCAGTTTGCACCACACTTCTACATTTCTTGTATCGTCTAATTATTTCTTGAGAGGATGGAAGAGCCATTGAAATAAAATAGCATAGTATGGCTACACGACAAATGTCATAACTTATATGAATATAGAAGAAAATAAATGTTTTTTTTTTAGATGAGAAAATAAATGCTTATAGTGCATTGAAGCCGCTATAAATGATAATCCTTGACAAGCAGAGGCAAAAATTCTAAAGAAAGTGTGGTTTAAATAAAGTTGTTACCTTTCACACAGCTGAAAATTTTTGCACTGGTTGCAAACCCATCGGTGACCAGATAATATCACTTGACAGCAGTGTGTGCAAATAAACTGAAAGTGGACAATTATGAAGTTCTCCTTATTGGGTAATATAGTTTTCCCAACCTGTAAAGCGAGAAAGAAAAAAAATATAATGAAAAAGAATTAGTAACTAATGCAATCATATATAAAGAAAACAATTCATTCATCCTTTGAGCTTATTGTCCTAATGCTAGATGAAAATGTGCAAGTTTACTGAATTTCTGGAAGTTCTAACATTGAATTAAATGTATAATGGATATAAAGTCAACCTTCTACAATCTCCAATGTTCTCACAAATATAAGCAGAATGGTAAAATTCATGGAAGAGCAGCAAACCCCTAAGATGCCCCCCTTGAAGAAATATATATATATATTTTTTTTATTAAAAAAAAAAAAACTCATGATTATATGAAAAGCATAAAATAAATCCTGAGCAGTATCCTTCTGACCCTAAATGGATTAACATGATATCAGAACCAAGAGAGGGAACCCACTCCATTCCTTTTCTTAGGTCCCAAGACATCGAATATCAGGCATGGTTCATGTAACCTGATTTAGCTTTCCCCTCACCCATCAAAAGTATCAAGCTGTTATTTGGTTAATGCACAAGAAAGGTGAAAAGTTTTAAGTTCTAATCTTGTCAAATCCTTCAAAAGAAAGACTTTTTTAGCAACTCCTACTTGCACCAAAAGTGTCCTTATAAGAAGACTCTTTTTACAAAAACTACAAAATGGAAAACAACTTCAGAAATGGCTTCTTAATGTAAGCAGATCAACTTTTAGAAAATGATATTAAAGGAAAGCACCAAAAAAATATCTTCATAGTTAAATCTAGTTAAGCATCCCTAGTTGTGGTCATGACTATTTTTGCCAAGCTAGTGGTGTTTTGTCATGGCACTGATAAGTTGCGCTGGCATGCCATGGCACCTGGAACTGTTTAAGGTCCTAGGAAAGTATAAGTATCAAATAATCAAGTTACCAGGACAAGGTTGTGTGTAACTCAATCATAGATATGAGCATTTTTTTAACCCTCAATTATTGGTTTCAATATCATTTATCGGAAACTTCTACAATAAAAATTATGGTGTGTTAAACATTACGATTAAAATTTGTGTCAATCTATGCCTGAAACTAGTTTCAAAAATAATATTAAAAAAAATTGATTTCTTTACTTAAAATAGTGCAGAATTATGTGTTAATGAGATAGTTAATGTTTCACAAAACCTAATATATCTAGTTCTTATGGATGCAAACTGATAATCATATAACCATCACCCTGTGTCTAGAAAACGTGTTGTATCTCAGTGTCTGCCACCTCATCTCCAAAATAAATACTTATACTCTACCTATTTCCAATTCCATGGTAATATTTCCTATTTATAAAGTAAATGCCATGCAGACCTAGGTTAGTTGATCAGTGGAATTCTTTAATGGCTCTCAAAAGTCAAAACATTAACTTAGGCTTAGCTTGCATTGACTATACAAACTAATTTAATCAAGTTGAGTAAGAGTTTTACTTCTTGCATGATTAGAATATCTTTTGTAGTGCTCCCAGAAGGATTTGCATGTCCCATGGCTTTTAAAGCTCTATTTGTCATTACTTTCTTCAATTTCCTCTGAGACTCTCCAGAGTTATCTTCTTCAAGACGCCTGATCACATCCTCAACAGCACCAGACCAATAGTCACCATCAAAGTAAGGTAAACGAGCTGCTGTAACCTTGTACTTGCATTCTCCAGTAGGAACAAAAAAGTTATCATATAAATTAGTAGAATTGATCACAATATTTTCTTTGGCTGCTTTCCTCAGCATCAACTGATACCTGCAAATTTGGGGAGAAAAACACTTGTTCAAGACACAGAGAGAGAGAGAGAGAGAGAGAGAGAGAGAGAGAGAGGGGTCGGAGATACCAGTGCCGCAGCTTATCAGACTTTGGCGTTTTCTGAATCTCTGGATGGCAATATAATATATAATCTTCTCCCTCAGAAGGTGGGCAGGCCCAAATGTAGCAGGACGCAAAACCTCGATTCTTACAAAAATCAAGGTATCCTAACTGATGATGAGAAAAATAAAATGACACGTTATATTTTAATTGTATCAGTCACAACCAGAGGAAGGAAACAAGTAGAAACAAAGTAACTTACCATTATTTCATGGTAAACAAAGGTACGAAGACATTCTCCAGTAATAGCTTTTATCTCAGGCCTGAAGTGCTTGACAGAATCAAGATATGCAAGATAAACACATCGTTGATTTGGAGGACTGCATTCTGAGCCAAACTCCTGGACGTACATACCAAAAAGGCATACATCTACTCCTTCAATCTTTTGAAACAAAAGAATCACCTAAAATGGAGAAAGAGTGTAGTCAGATTTTATTGGAATAATATTAACTGGTCATGACAATGAAAGATCTGCAATATGATTCGACATGATAAAAAGTAAATCAATTAACCTAAAAAAAAATCCCCCAAGTGAAATCTCTTTCCCACCTTTGATTTGTATTGGAATTCAGCAGAGTACTCTTCATCATCAAAGATATCCAAAAACTGCTTCTTCACTTTCAAATGTTTGTCAACAGATGAAACCACTCTGACAACAAGATCTTCTGCTCCTGGCACCTAGTTAGCATTATGAAGAATATATAGTAATTAATCTTCTTTTCTCTAATCTAATACTTGCTAACAGATAGTTGGAAACATAAATGTATGCACACAGATGGCAATATAAGCATAACCAAGCATGTAAGATTGCTAAAAAAGCATTATCCTCATATGGAGTTTGTATATATACCTCGTCAAGATTTTTTCCTTCAAACTTTGCTCTCTCTTCTTTCTCTCGCGTCAGACTCCTAAAGAGTCTTTGCTCTATGTGATCACTAAGCATGGTATTAGGCAGATCCTTTGCCCCAAAAACACCATTCTTTGGCAAGGGTACACATTTCCCAGTTTCTATTTCTTTTATGAAGCATTTGGGGCATATGTACTCAGCTGTTTTTTCCAAATCTCTTTTTTCATTATAAAGAGCACATATCTGATGTTGCCATCGGTCACATTTATCACATTGAACCCACTGCAAGCAAATAGGATGTGAGTCTTTCGTGATTTTCTTTTTTGGAAAAAAAAAAAACAAATTATGACGTAGCTTACCGGTTCTTCAGCTTCCTCATCATTCTTTTTTTTAACAAGTGCTGCCTTGGAAACAGAAATACCCTGGAATATGATATTCCCGCCTCGAGAGTGCTTGCAGCATGAGTTACAAAAGCAATTTCGTGTACCATTTTCATCTGTTGTGGAGTAGTAAATTACACCACGCTTGATACGAGCACCACAACGTGAACAATATATTGGTACAGGGGCAAAAAAATGATTTCCTGATGCACATAACTGACATACATTTTCACTGTTTCCCCTTTCTTCCTTTGGTATTGTCTGTTTAGAAAAGGATACATATGCATATTAATGCTCATATGAACTGATTCTATTAAATGAAAAACAAGTAGTTACATCATTAACAAAAAGTCAGACTATTAATTTGGTCCTCCAACTACTAAGTAAAGTTCAATTTGGTTCCTAAACTATTAATTGTTTCAATTAGTCTTTGAACTTTCAAAATCAAGTCCTTGTCATCCTTGGGTATTCTTCCTGTTGAAATTGACTTGATTTTGATTTTTTTTTTTTTACACTTTCCATAACAACCTTTTATAGTGTGCTTCATTTACCTCATCAAGTAATTTTGTTAAAATTAAAATGGAGATAAGATCCAAAGATGAAATTGACTTGATTTTGAAAGTTGAGGGGCCAGATTGATACAATTAATGCTTGAGGGACAAAAATGATACAATTAATGCATGAGGGACTGAAATGAGAGAGTTAATATTTGAAGGACCAAATTAGTAATTTAACCTTTAAAAAAAAGTAGAACAGAATGGCCCTCAAAATCAAGCTGCTAATATGTAGATGCCCCGTTTACTAGATCAGAACCACCACATCAGACATCAATATAAGAATTATAGGCATGAGCCATGTTGTTCAAGTAAGAGGAGCTAAAAGGACAGAAGGGATGCTAGAAAAGAAATGTAGTCTAAGATTATGGATGTCACAAAAAAATAACAGAAATATATAGCACCATGCAGGAAAAGGCAGAAAGGAGACACCTAACAGCATAACCAAAGCAGTAGAGTATAATGTACTCACCTTGCCAACCCACTTCCTAAAACTCAATATATGTTCCTTTAATTGCTCTACTGTGAAAAAATCAGTTAAGGAGACACCCCATATCTTCGTATTCCCTGACTGAACTTCCACAAAATTAGTTTCTGGTGCAGTAGATTTATTTTCTATTTCTGGATCTGTCTGATACATCTCACTCCTGACCTTTACCTCCTTCTCTTTATGATCAAAGCTGAGCTCTTTAGGAAGAACAGGCACACTCCTGGGCCCCAATTTACTGGAATTTGCATTGACATCGTCTTCCATATCCACCGTGGGAACCTCAGAATTAATAGACGAAGAAGAATCAAACTTTTGCTTCAAGTTTACAAGTCCTTCAGGAGTGCATGGTTGAACCAACGATGAAGCCGATTGATGAGAAGTTTCATTTTCATTTGGAGAGGTACATAAAGGATTTTCCATCTTCTGACATTTTAAAGGAGGCAGCACATCAAAATAGGTGCCAGAATTGGGCCCATCAGGACCTCTACAATAAAAATCCATTAGAAGGCTATTCGCAGTTCTTTTTGACTGAAAACCAATTCGCGTGGACATTCCTGGAGCCAAGTGTTGAACCCCATTTAACTTTTTTGAAAGAAACTGAGGTTGCTCACATTCATTTTGATGGGATTGGTGTTGGCTCTTTTCAGACTTCTTCTGGGAGTGAATAGGGAGAACAGGCACAGTGCTGGACCCCAATTTACCGGAATTTGCATTGACATTGTCTTCCATATCCGCCATGGGAACTTCAGAATTAATAGACGGAGAAGAATCAAACTTTTGCGTCAAGTTTAGAAGTCCTTCAGGAGTGCATGGTTGAACCAACGATTGAGCCAATTGATGAGAAGTTTCATATTCATTTGGAGAGGTACATAAAGTATTTCCCATCTTCTGACGTTTTAAAGGAGGCAGCACATCAAAATAGTTGCCAGAATTGGGCCCATTAGGGCCTCTAAAATAAAAATCCATTAGAAGACTATTTGCAGTTCTTTTTGACTGCAAACCAGTTCGTGTGGAAATTCCTGAAGCCGAGTTTTGAACCCCATCTAACTTTTCTGAACAAAACTGAGGTTCCTCACGTTCATTTTGATGGAAAAGTTCATATTGATCAACCAAGTAGCATTCTGACCGTGCCGTAGATGACTTATCAAACTGCACATATGACTGATGGGATTGGTGTTGGCTATTTTCAGACTTCAGGGAGTAAGATTGCACTATATCCTCAAGAGTTGAGATCTTTCCACAGGAGATCATGCTAGGCAAAGCAGGTACAGGAACTTGGTATGTACCATGTTGAGGAATCAGAAAATCTGAAGGATGTTCTCTAAATGCAGATGGAAGCACCATTGATTGAGTTAAAAGGTTATTCCCCACACAGCCTTGAACATTTATCGGATCCAGTTGGGACAGCATTACTATGAGTAAGAAACAAAAAGCACCAAAACAGGGAAAAATAAATGAATATATAAGATGATATCCAGAAATAAAATTGGGTATGTTTCTCTATAGTATAATATAAACAGGAAATAATAATATACCAAAAAAATCAAATTTCACAAATGGCATCGATAGTCCATTGCACAGATAAAATCACAAATTTCATGATAATAAGTCCACCGCAGATTGGTAAATTACTACATGGTATCTGAGAAAATATTTACCCAATCACATGGGCTCAGCGAACAATAGTATTTGGAACACGCAAAAACTTATAAAACATACCATGATCAAGTCGTTGCTGTTGAAAATGGCATTTGACAGATGCCTCAGAATCATACTTTTGACTGCCCTGAAAAGAGCCTAGTCCTCCATTAAAAAATCCAGCATCAGAAAGTTCATCCTCGTTGGAAAACATAGTGATGTTTGAAGTCTCCTTAGGAGAAAGAATCATTGGTGGATGCAACTCCTCCATATCACAAGACATAAGCATATTGGCATATTCCCATTCATTTCCTATAGAAGAATATGATTAGACCAAGAGCTAGAAACTGTACAGAATTGTTTAACAAAGGTAGCATTGGACGGGCTAAGTAGCTCACCTTTCATGAAGTGCAATTGATCAGTGTTTTTCGTAATGACCATGTTATGCTCAGTAAAGTCAGTGCTAGCAACATCAAAAATATCACAAGGAGGCTTAGGTGCATCTGAGTTGCAGTAGCCATGTTGCAAGCTCAAAGCTGGTGTAATCTCAGATAAGGGAATTGGCAGGGAAGGAAGATCCTTGGCTACTTGTTGATAGGAGTTTGCATCATAAATGTTGTGTTGGGGTAAAGGATCCCACCACCAACTTGCAGAGCCTTCTTGTTTACAACCTAAGCCATTCTCTCCCAGCTGGGATAGACTCTGGAAATTCGGGATAGAAAGGTTTGGTATCTGACCAAGGGTCTGGCCAAACATGTATTGCTTAGCATTCATCATCTTGTTGTTTCAATCAATCTGCAAAGCATTGAAAAAAGTAGATGAATTACATACATAAATACAAACATACACACACACACACGTGTGTGTGTGTGTGTGTATATATATTGAGAGAGAGAGAGAGAGAGAGAGAGAGAGAGAGATTATATTAGAAGCATAATTTGATAGAGTCCAATCATAATAATGATAATTTTAAAATAACTCATAAAACACCTTAAATCAGAACAAAAGAAATGATTTAAATATAAATAAATTATCCAAAACAAAAAGCAAATGTGTCTGTTAGTGAAGCACATAGGAAGATGCCAAACTGAAGGATGTTATGTGAAGCCTCAGAACTCTTTTTCCTGGGAAAGGAACATTGAAGAATACTTGGTCCTTCCACAAGAAAATTCCAATAGTTGGTGCAGATGAAACCAGATTTTTGGACATTTATAAAAAGGATATGTGCTAATAAACCCCATACTGGCAAATTATGATGCTAGCAGAATACCTTATAAACACATTCTTCTTAAAAAAGCAGAAAAGCATATCCTTCACCTTTGTAATATTTTCTAGGAACACAATATAATTTTGGTTTTAGCAACTAGTGGATGGGAATAGAGCAGGTGGTTATTAGCTCATATGAAAAGGTCTAATCCAACATGTAACAAAGCTCCATAATATGAAAAATTGGTTGAAAATGTCTACAGGGCTTCGCCTGCAGCCACCATAATCAGACCTGACAAGAGGCATGCAGCTGAAAACCATAGGAGGCTTCAACTGTAGCCAACAAAATCAGACCCAACAAAAGTTGCACAACCAAACATCACCCACAATATAATTGTCAGTCCAATGGTTGTCTACACTTGCAAAGTAGTGTACTCTGCCCAAAATCTAGCAACATCAAACATTGTATCTCATTTCTTCATGCCAAACAGGTTAAAATTTCTATGATTCCACAAATTTAAAAAACTTATAATATTATTGAACCTAAATCTATACTCAAAAAAATTGTTACATGCAACAGAATTTAAAAATAAAAAAAATTAAAAAACACCAAAAGCACAAAACCAAGAAATTTTTTCATTTTTCAGCAAAGGAAACCCACTAAAAGTAACAGTTTACAATCTGCAAAAACAATCCTATTATCAAGAAATAGCTTATTTTCATGAACTCAGCAAAAATATGACACTCAAAATAGCCCGGCACTCACAATTCTATCTAATCCAAATCAGAATTTACCCAATTGCATTTAAGGTTTCCTGTTTTCTTATATCTTGGTTTTGTTTTTTGTTTTTTGTTTTTTGTCCTGCCTACTCATCCACCTCAACATCAACATTTCAAAGAGCTCCAGCTCAACTGGCACCACTCCCCCTTATAAAAGTAAGGAGGAAGGGTGAAGCTATGGGTCCACAGCCCTAACATGTGCACGCATAACTTGCCAATCAAGGGAAAAAAAAGTGATTAACATAAGTCTATTCCATATTAGCACTATTAAAAAAAAAAAAAATTCTTCTCTTGTTAAACTTTTATATGAAAAATTACAATTCTAGGTAACCAAAAACCAGAGTCATAAAATAGTCACTTATTGACTAACTTAATCGAATTAATTCCTAGAAGCAGGAGCTAAATTCTCAATGATTGGAATTAGGGTTTCCACTGTCCCAACCCAGAACGTCAACGTTTCAAGCTCTCAAACCCTACGCAACCAGAGAATCAGTAAGAACATTAACTAGTCTCAATTTTAATTTCGAAGAACATAATTATGGAATAAAAAATGAAAAAAATAAAATAAATAAAATAAATCCCCAAATTTTGAAGTTTCGGAAGTGAGATACAAATTAGGGTTTTTGATTTTGACAGTCCCAGCACCCCCGATAAACGTCGACGTTTTGGGATTCAAAAACAGTAAAGCGATCAGAGAATCATTAGTAATGGTGATTTATTATTGTGAAAGAGAATTAAGAAAATAATAAACCCTAACCCTAACCCTGAAAAGGTTAAGAAAGAGAAGAGGATTAAAGAAAAGAACCTTAAAAGACTTTCTCTTTCTCTGTCGGTGGGCCCGCTGATAGTTCTTTTCTTTGAATTTTTTTATCCGACTCTCATTAATTTAGTTCAAACTCGGAATTTTGGTACTACTCCTTTTATAGATACAGTGAAGTAGTAGAGTTCACTTAAGTTAGTGATACACTCACACCACAACAGTTTCACAACAAAGTTAAGCAAACTCTTATCTTATAGGTTTTACAGTTTACAACAATTTTTTACGTTTCACAACAAATCTAGGTGGCCAAATGTTCTCATCAGTTTCACGACAATTTTAAAGTTTAGGTAGCAAATTGTTATTAGCTTTTATTTGAGCTCACTACTTACGGTTTAATTGAATTAATTCCTAGAAGGAAAAACTAAATTTTCAATAATGCGAATTAGGGTTTTCACTATGCCAAATCCAAAACGTCAATGTTTTCAAAGTTCTAACCCCAAGGAACCAAAGAATCAATAAGAACATTAATTAGTCTCAATTTTAATTTTCAAGAACATAATTAAGGAATTAAGAACTAAGCCAAAAAATAAAAAATGATTTCAAATTTTCGAGTTTCAATAGTAGCATACACACCCAAAACATTGACGTTTTGGGGGTAGAGCCATCAAAGAATCATTAACGATGATGATTTACTGTGAAAGAGAATTAAGAAACAAATAACGTTCAAAGTCAACCTTAGAACTAACCCTAACCGCAGGGATGGCTTAACCATTAAGTTATTTAGGCAATGGCCTAAGGCTCGGCCTCCTAAAATATAATATATTATATCTGTAGGGGGTGGATTCGAGCGCTCTCTAAGGATTGAGAGAGTGGACCCAAGCCTAGTTAACCCTCCAATAAATTTGTAGAGTATGAGCTCAAGAGCTAGGCCTTAGTAAAGAATGCAACGGTCATGCATGGTTGTACGTGATTGCTAATAACTAAAATGTGGGTTTGAACACACAATGAGGCTCCTCGGACGTGCCTTATGGAGCTGGAAATTCCTATTATCTTTTTTCAGAAAGGTTACAAGAGTTGAAAGAAAATACGTTGCTACAGTATTCCTTTTTCTCTGGTCTTTCGGCCGTCCTCTTCACAAGAGGGACTTTTACATTATATACTTCTCACTCAGTTGATCCTAGCCCTACATTTGTTGATCAATCCGGTTTCCACTTGAGTGCCTGTCCCATCAGCCGCATTCCCATACCTCCAGTGGGTTGCAGCGCCCAAGACGGCACTGTTCAGAGGTCCTATCCTCATTAATGCGGCCAGAGCGTTAGTTGAGGGCATTTAATGTGGAGGTGACAGTTCACCTGGGACTTGCTCCTCCGCCATGCTTCAATGTCCGGTGATTGGTTCTTGCTATTTGCTCCTTGGATGCTTGGGGAGACTCCCCTTAAAGGTGTGCTGTATGCCCACTTTCTGGCCTCGGCCTACCGAGGATGTAACCATCCTCGGCAATGCTCCTTGAGTCCTGGGCTCTAAACCTTTCGTCCTCGGGCCTCGGATCGTGGAGGCGTCCTCGGCGTGGGCCTCTGGGCTTGGTTTGGAGTGGGCCGGGGTTGCTGACTTATTCTGGCCCCACAATATCTATTTGTCTTATAGTATTGCACAAAAATAATACTATAATAAAAAAGTAAGGCCTTTAACTTAAATTTGTATATTATAAAAAAGACATCTTTTATTGGCGATGGAATGTCTTATTTATTTGTCTTACCATATAAAATTTTTAATCAAGGCCCACAAATATAATAAATAAAAACTATTTTTAAAATATTATTCTCTTTTTGAATGTTCAAGATTTTATTAATAAGTTTTATTATATTTGCAGTAGTTTAAGAGTGTAAAAAATTTTAATCTCCCAAAAAATTTACTCTTCATTTCTCTCTTTAAACAAAATTAAAATTAGAATTAATAGTTTTTTAAACAAATTCATTACTGAAATCCATTGTTTAATCATTGAAGTCCAACATTGTTAAGAGTGATAGTGACCATCTATAATATGATATTGTGGGAGCTCAGGATTTTGGGCTACCCGGAGGTTTTACACCCTCACCCTCGCATCACAGTTAGAAGGCTTTGTCCGCTTTGGGGAGTCAAGCCCTCACGGTTTTGTATTACGAAGGGGTGAGATTGTCCCACATCGCCTAAGTAACCGTCCCACTCATGCTTTATATGCTCTTGGAGCTTGCATGAGTGTACCACTACTAGCACTCAGAGTGCTAGTAGTGGTACACTCATGCAAGCTCCAAGGGCATATAAAGCATGAGTGGGAGGGTTATTTAGGCGACGTGGGACAATCCCACCCCTTCGTAATACAAAACCGTGAGGGCTTGGCTCCCCAAAGCGGACAAAGCCTTCTAATTGTGATGCGAGGGTGAGGGTGTAAAACCTCTGGGTAACCCAAAATCCTGAGCTCCCACAGATATTTATTTTAATACATTACCTTTGATATTTTTAGAATTAAAAGTTTTAAAATAAATTTTATAAATATATGAAAATAGTCCAACTAATGTATTAAATTATATAAAAATGTTGGATTATTATTTTTAATTCATGTATTGCTTATAAATTATTAAGTAATAATACAGTTTACATAGGTGTATAGCTCTAAAATGTATTCAGTGTGCCCTAGATTATGTTCCAAACTAAATTGAGGTATTCATTAGAATTTATAAATTTTTAAAACTTGTTATTTTATATTTAAAATACTCTATGCATATGAAAAATCTTCATAGCAATGTGCCCTTTTTTGCATGAAATTCATTTAATATGCCAATATCATAGTTAATATTTCATTATTTTGGCATGATCATAGTGGCATTAGTACAAAGAAACAAATTCATTTGAGGCTAAAGTTGTTAAAAAAAACAAATATCAAATTGATGACTTTGCAAAGTAGTGTTCAACGAGTACCACTATTGGATATTGAAAGAAACTAATAACTCTTCATAAAAGGCCTCACTTTAAATTGTCGCCTTAAATCACAAAATGTGTTGAACTGGCCTTATCTAACCCTAATCCTAAATGAAAAAGAAAGAGAAAAGGATTTAAGAATTTTTTTTGGGTAAATTACATATTTGGTCTCTATCATTTACACTATATTTCAATTTAGTCTCTAACCACGTGGCAAATGACCAAAAAATAATTTTAATTTATTGCCATATCAACTGCCACCTAGACTAACATGTCATCATAATCTTAAATTAAAAAAAAAAAAAATAGCAACAGATAAGTGAGTAACATTTGGGATCAAAATCCCTAACTCACGATTGCTTCTCTAACTTCTACAATTTGCCTCTCCAACTTCTACTGATATGTCTTCCATGAAAACTTTTTTGTTTTTTGTTTTCCTTTTTGTTCACCTTGAAGGTTCCCTTTTAATTGTGCAGATTTTTGGATACAAGGAGATAGAGGGCCCCAATTTTCGCCATATGACTTTATTAGGCAAAGTTCCATTTGAAGTGTTTGTTTTTATGTGTCTATTACTACAAGTTGGATCCAACCATTTAAGGTAGACATGGTCTCAAACACATTCACAGTGGACTAACGAGGTTAAAGGGTAAAAAGAAAGAGTTTATACATTGCAGAAACCATAAGGCCAATCTCCACTGATGCTAGATAGAGTAGAAAATACAAGTAATATACAAGCAAAAAAAAAAAATCGCGTTGTAGAGCAGAAAAGTACGAAATACACAAACCTCACCGTTAGGATTTTGGATTTGAGGGAGATAGTGTTTTAGATTTAATATGGGTCTGCCCAAATAAGCAAACTTTCGTATTAAACAAAAATGATTTCATTTGTTTTATATATATATATATATATATATTATATAAATGATGCGGCAGTATAGGTGGCAATAAATTAATTTTTTATTTTGACCGTTTACCACATCAGTAATTTCTATCTAAGAGATAACAGCAAAAACTAAATTGACACGACACTAAAAAATTAAAAACTAAATTAATACAATTGAAAGGTTAGAGAGTAAATTTAAATATGGTGTAAAGGATATGAATCAAATATGTAGTTTATCCAAATTTTTTTTTTATGTGACACTTAATTAACTCATACTCATATTAAGGTCATAGATATATAATAAAGTAGGGTCGGTTAAGCTAGTTGATAAGGTTTTTTGTTTTTTGTTTTTAGAAAAGCTAGTTGATAAGTTAGTGCTAATGTCACAAGCAAAACTTAAGTGACAAAATGTTATTAGCTCCTATTTAAATAAGTGCAGTGTTATAGTTACAATAGTTTCACAATAATTTTACAACAAAACTTAGATGGCAAGTTGTCATACTAACATTGACTATTGTTTCCATATTAAGACACCACAGATATTATTTTTTTTTTTTTTTTTTTTTTTTTTTTTTTTTGAGGAAAACAGATATTTCTTTGAACTAACCTCTTAAAAAGCAATACTTTGACGTGAAATAAATTAATATTTTGATGTTTGATTGTAATATAAAAATCTATTAAAGCCAAATTGGAGCATTAAATTTCAAAGATGCTCACGATTCATGTGTATAGATTGTGTTGGAGTTGGAGTGGTAATTCATGTTCATATATTGGGGACTGGGTCGATACTAATCTGACATGTTTATTAAACGGGTTAAAATTCCTCAACCCTAATATGACTTGTTTATTAAACGGGTCACTCATGTTAGCCCGCTTATCATATTTTATCAAAGCAGGAAAAAAAAAACAAATTTTAGTGTTAATTTAATTGATTTGAATTATGAAAAACCAAACAAATAGATTTTTTTTTAATATGAAATTCAAAACTAACATAGTAACATCACAAATAATAATTTAAAACTAAATCATATCTCAATATCACAAATAATCAATCACAGTATATCAAACAAAATAAATCACAACAACTAATGTCAAATTCCAACAATTAATTTAAGGAAAATAGATAAACGTAAAGGTAAAAGTAAAGGACATCGGCGATGATGCTGTTAAGGTTGAATTTATTCAATCATTTTGTTAGCTTTATTTCGTGCCAAACTTGCTTGTAATTCAGCATTTAGAAACCCTATATTTAGGTGGGAATCATGTAAAGGTAGTGTGTGAGAGAGTGTGAAGAAAAACTCAAGATTGTGTACTCAAGAAGAGCCTCGCGATTGGATCTCGCGATTGGCGAGTCGCCAAAGCTAGCACACGTGTGAAGCATGCAGGGGGAGCTGAAAGGTCACGCCAGCTATTGCACTATAGGACAAAACCTCCAGTCTGGCCAGGCAGTTAGCTCGCAACTCAAACTCACGACTCGTTTCAGTTGTGAGCTCGAGTCGCCAGAATGCCCTGTTTGGTTGTAACTAACTCTTCACATTCCTTATACACCCTACTATAAATACCCTTATACCCACGAAATGTAGATAGTTTCCAGAGAGAATTTTGAGAGATAAACCCTAGAGAAAAACAAGATTGACTCATCCACAATTTTCATCATTTGATTCACCAAATTTCTCTACTCTCACCTTCTCCATTGACATATCCTTGAGAGGTATATTTAGCCAAATCCTTATCTCACCATACCCATATCAATGAGGAGGTATTTTGGTACTTGGGAAGCAGTTCAGAAGGGACCAATTCATTTTGGTTGATGCAATGAGCGATTGCAGGATTCGGTGAGCTAGAGAAGACAAGGTTCGGCGTAATCCTGTTGGAGCAAGAAACTTGGAGGGCTTAAGTGCACTGGGTAAATTAGGCTTGGAGGGTCTTCTGCTATTCATGTATCCCAATTTTATTTTCTAGTGGATTATTGACCGCATGGAGGGTGGCGGAGAGGTTTTTCACTGAGTACATCGGTTTCCTCTTCGATAACACATCACTGTGTTATTTTTGTATTTGCATCTCTCTTCCCTTTCTTTTTACCTTTTAATTACTGTTGTGTTTGTGATTAATTATGGTTTAGAGCGTGTTACCAATTTGATTATAGCTTATATTTCATTTTCCGCATATATATTGTTTGTTTATAAGCTTGTGTTGGTAATTTTAGAGTTGGGGGTCTAAACGTTCATTGGTGTTTTATACACTAATTGAACTTTCAGATGCGACGGTGGCCAAGAGTTCAAAGATGAAAGTAAATGATGACAATAACAACTAAGGTTTCGAGTGATAGAGAGAAATGAAGGACAAGGGCAACGTCAATGGCTTGGCATCGTAGTTACAAAAGGGTGACAGTGTCTAAGAAAATAAGGTGAGGTGAGGGAGATAATGATCTAAGAGTGAGAGGCAATCATGGGGTTTAGGAGAATGCAACTAGGAAAGAAAATAAATTTATATACCTACAATTTTGAAGAGTATATTGGTAAAATGACATTTAGTTAAATGAGTCAGATGGGTCAAATGGGTTTTATGGGTTGGACACGAACACAACACATTTATTAAATGGGTTAGTTGTGTGAAACCAAATATGACACAAACTTATTAAGCCTCAAATCATAACCTTCTAAATTCATGTTGTGTTCAAGAGTCATGTAAGATTTTGCTACCCCTATGTTGGAGATAGTTTTGCAATCAACTTTTATACGACTTTGACGATACCAATAAGAATCTATCAAAAGGAAAAAGCAAATGTAAAAATGGTATGTGTAATTAAGGATACTAGTAAGTTGCCCATGCGATGCATGGATAATATTATAATGTTTTATGTAAATTTAATTTTGGAAAATATTATACATAGATTATAGCATATTTGTTATAAAACTTTGTTAATAATGAGTTTATTATAAAAAGTAACAATTATAAATTGCACACATATATCTATTAGGGTAAAATACTATTTTGGTTCTTAAACTTTACTAAAAGTTTATTTTTTTCCCCTAAACTTTGTAAAGAGTTTTTAATAGTATAGAAACAAAAATAAGGATGAAAAATGAACTTTTTCAATAGTTTAGAGATAAAAACAAACTTTTAGTAAAGTTTAATGACATAAATAAAACGTTTTCAATAGCTAGGGACGAAATATGAACTTTTCAATATTTTAGGGACGAAAAATAAACTTCTTAAAGTTTAGGGGTGAAAAACAAACTTTTCGTAACAAAATAGTATTTTACCCTATCTATTATAATTATTTTGTTTAAGTAATGAGCAATAATTAAAACAATTTTGGAGTAATATTATATAATAAAAGTTGATAAAAGCATATTAATTCATTCTATATTATTGATTTTTATTATGTGATGTAATAAAAAGCTTCATTACAAATTTTTTTTTTTTTTTTGGTTTCTTCAATGCTTTGTTATTGCGGTATGGTGACACTTGTTATCATCATCAGTTTCTCCATCTTCAACGTTTGAAGTTTAGTCCATCCATATTTGTTCAATTTTTGAGCTTTCATCACTTTTTCCTTTTGTTGCATCATTTGTGTTAATCACTAATGAATTGGCACCGGGAGATTCTTGATTGGATCTTACAAAGTTTGGACTTTGTCGCTAAGATTTTTCGTAGGTATTTGCATTTATATTAAATTTCAATGATGTGACAGTTTTTTGTAAATGTTTTTATTTTTTATTTTTGTTAATTTTGGAATAGTGCAGCAAAAAGAATTAATATAGCATATTGGATTGTGTATTTTTTTTTTCTTCCATACCTTTTTGTCATTTGAAAGTGCATCAAAAATCTTAGCAACTATGTAATTTTCAAAACCATCATTTAGATTGAATTCATTCAAATGAAGTAGGAAAATCCATTTTTTTCCTAATTTTTTTTTTCAAATCACGTGGGATTCCTTCTCCAATATCAATAGTTTTACAATAATTTAAATAAGTTGTACCTCAATTTATTTTTCAGCAAGATCTCTTGTAGATTTATTTAGGATTTTCTCGGCATCTCGATCAAATATCACAAAATTTGTTTTGTCAGTTGTATCAAAAACTTTAATTTGAATTCTGTATCTAAAATAGTTTGCAATTGTGTGTGTATGTGTGTGTGTGTGTGTATAGTAGTTATAGTGAGATAAATATATTATAAATATTTGGAGAGTATGTAGTTAATGTGAGTGCCTCTAACTTTGGGATAGAAAGATTTGTTTTTGTTTCACATTTTGCACACCAAAATGATCCTGCTTGTGGTTTGACATTCCTTTCACAAAGTACACACAAAATGTAATACCAACCCATTGTTGTATCAATGTTACTTATTGTTGCAATACCCTAGCAGTTCACATCTTGCAATGAACTTTGAAATTAATATGTATTTTTTTTAATGTAAATAATATGATGTATTATTATTTTTTTACGTAAATGATGAGTAAAATTTGAAATGATTAACAAACTTGTTTTGTAAGATCTCATTCAATGCATTTATCTTTACTATTGTCTTTATATTATTTAAAGATAAATCCTCCTATGAAATTTTTTTTTACATGTATTTTTGGTATTTCTTGTATAGGATCATGTTTTTTATCATTCCTATCATTGAGTTTATTTAAAGAAAATATTAAGTTAATGGTATTTTGTGAAATAGTATATGCTATTTATTAGACTTTTTGTTATTATAAATTTCAGAAATATGCACTTGTCAATTATTTCAACAACCTCAGGTATCTCTAGTTTTGTTTTTTTTTTTTTTTTGTTTTGTTTTGTTTTTATTTATTTATTTTGTGTACTGGTTGATGACAGAGAATTTGTCTGCATAAATTGCATAGAACATTATTAATAGAAAAAAACATATTAAATTGAAATTAGGGAAAAATGGAGACATGATTTTATGAGAATGAGATTTTCTAGAGGTATCATCTATATGTGGGGGAGGAAGAAGAGAGTTTGTAATAGGGTAAGAGTTTTTGCTTTGATTTACACATGAGAATGGTTAAACTTTGGTCATAGTATGTAAAGTAATAACTGAGCTTTAGTTTTTCATAAGGTTTGGTCTACTTTTAAAAGGTAGTCCATTTTGTAGTGAATAACTTTTGGTCTAGTTGGTCTAAATGTCAAGAACAGCCCATATTTTATATAATAGTAAAAAGAAGTTACTATGATCTATTGGATAACAGTAAAAAATACTTAATAAAAAGAGGTAAAAAATGCTAAATTTATATAATAGTAAATTAAGTTACTATGATCTATTGAGTAACAGTAAAAAAAACTTAATGAAAAGAGGTAAAAAAAAGGCTAAATGCAATATTAGAGTGCCACGTGGCAGGACTTCATGTACTCTCACTTGAGGTCTCTACTTTTATATATATAATATATTGATTTAATAAATAAATAAAAAAATTTCCTAACTTCTTTCTATCAAAAAAAGAAAGAATATAAGAAAAAAATTGCACATTTAAATAAGTTAAAATAACCAAATATTTGTAATATATGTGTGTGTGGGTGGGGGGTGGGAGTTATCATATATATATTTTTGATAAAACAACCAGAAAACAGAGCATTACAAAGTTAGGTGCTGAGGCCATTGGAAGTGCATGGGAGCACTGGAGGCCATAACAGCCATATTATGTACATTAACAAGCACAAAAGCAGGGATCCAACGGAAGGAAAAGCATATACCCTGCTGCTTTAAGGACTCTAAATCAGCAAACAAGGTTTTTCCTTCCCAATCCGGAGCTTGGCCTGAACTAAACAACTGAACCAAAAAATTACAATTGCTCAAAACCAAAATCTGGTTGAACTGAAGCCTAAAGGCTGTCACAGCTGCTTCTCTAAGGCCTTCAAGCAAAACACCTGGGACTGATCTAGCTGCACTGCTGCTGCACCCGTAGAACACCACTACACCCTGCCTAGTCCGAGCCTCATAAGCAAAAGCAGCTCTCTTCTTCCTTCTTTGCCTGACACCAGAAATCTTGAGGATGATGCTCCACTGCCCATGAAGACCTTGAGCCATAATTTTCTGCCTAGATATCCTATGATCAGTACTATGATGATTTTGAAAGATCTCTTGGTACCTGCAAAACAGATTTTGAGTGGTTAAAATGACATTCGTTGGATCAGGAGTAACTCCCTCATGAATCACCCGGTTTCTATGATTCCAAATAGCCCAACTCATCTAAACTCTTATGTTTAATAATGGAATTGATGATCCACTGCTGAACTGTCATAGGATCAAGGGAGGAAGTATGCAGGGCTAGAGCTGATCCATACCAACAGGCTCTAGCAAAATGGCAATGAAGGAAAAGAAGGCTAGGAGACTCCTCATCACAGTCACAAAAAGGGCAGAGGGCAGCAATTGGAATTCCCCTCCCCTTCAAAGCTTGAAAAGTTGGCAAGCTATCATGTATTACCTTCCAAACCAAGTTGCAGATTTTCAAGGGTAGGCTAACCTTCCATACAGTATTCCACACAACTTCAGGGATAATATGGGGTCTGAGGTTTGCATTGGCTGAAACATTTGCACCTTCCAAAAGGATCTCATAAGCTTTTTTGACTTTAAAATCCCCTGAATTTGAGAACTTCCACATTAAAGAATCAGTCACAGAACCTGTCTTAGAGATTGGGATGCTTAGAATTTCAGAACTAATAGGTGGGGGGTACAAGGATCTAACTAGCTCAGGCTTCCAAGAGTGAGTGGCTTGGTCAATTAAGTCAGCCACCGTACCTGTGCTAAGGTTTGGGTTATGCAGATTAGGAGTTTGGAACCAAGCAGGATGGTCTAAAGGAATATTTGTACCATTACCAACCCACCACTTCCCCTCTTTCAACTTTTTGTTATCCTGTTTCACAATGTTTCTCCAAAACCAAGACTGATGCGGCTTGGGTTGACATTCGTGAATTGAAATTCTAGGGAAATATTTAGCTTTAAAAGTTCTTGCTAAAAGGGAATGAGGATTTTGGTGAATCCTCTAAAATTGCTTAGCAAGCATGGCCTGGTTCATCAAACTAAACTTTTTAAGGCCAAGCCCTCCCTTATTCCTAGGTTGACAAATTTTGTTCCAGTTAAGAAGATGCAATTTCCTAACCCCTTGATCATGCCCCCACCAGAAGGATCTTGTAATGGCATCAAGTTTATTTGCAAATACTCTCAAACACCCTAAAGCAAGAAAAGGTATATAAGGGCATGGATTGAAGAGCTGAATGGATCAAGGTTGTTCTACCCGCTTGTGAGAGGAGCTTAGCTTTCCATCCTTGAAGTTTAGAGCTGAGTTTATCCACCAAGTAATGAAAGTCAACAACTCTCTTGCCCTTAAGTTTGAAGTTTAAACCTAAATACTTACTAGGTTCAGACACCAGGTTGACCTTTAAGGCCGAGGCTAGGTGTTCTTGCTCTACTCTTGGCATATTTGGAGAGCAAAACAAATCAGACTTGGCAACATTAATGCTCTTACCAGAAATAGAGCAGTACCACTGTAAAACACATTGAATATTGTCTATAGATTTATCATCTCTCCTGAAGAACAAGAGGGAGTCATCAGCAAACAGCAAGTGAGTGAAGGTGCATCCATTCCTTCCAATTCTTATACCTTGGATCTTATTTTGTTGCTCAGCTTGAATGAGGGCAAGGGATAGAACATTTGCACACAAAAGGAAAAGATAGGATGATAAAGGATCTCCTTGTCTGAGAACTCTCTTAGGCTTGAAGGTTTGAGATAAGCTTCCATTCACAAGAAGAGTAAATTTAATATATATGATAACTTTGAAGTTATCATATATATTAAATTTCAAAAATGCTCACGATTCATTTGTATAGATTGTGTTGGAGTAGGGGTGGCAATTCGTATTCACATATCACATTTGTGTTGTGTCGCTCATAACTATTTGACTATATGAGTCGATATTAACTTGACATGTTTATTAAACAGATAAGGATTTCTCAACCCTAACACAGCCTGTTCATTAAACTGGTCACTCATATCAAAACCCATTATTGTATTTTATCAAAGAGAAAAAAAAAAAAATACAAATTTTAATATTAATTTAAGTGATCTAAATTATGAAAAACCAAATAAATAGATTTTTAATATGAAATTTAAAACTAACATGGTAACTGCATCACAAATATCATTCAAAACAAAATCATATCTCAATATCACAAATAATCAATCACAATATATCAAACAAAATAAATCACAACTAATATCAGATTCCAACAATTAATTTAAGAAAAATAGATAAAGGTAAAGGTAAAAGTAAAGGATGTTGGCGGTGATGCAATAGTGGCAGAGAGTTCAAAGATGAAAACAAAGGATGACGATGACTAAGGTTTCTAGTGATAGAGAGACGCGAAAGACGAGGGTGACAATAGCTTGGCATCTTAGTGACAAAAGGGTTACAATGGATAAGAAAACAAGGTGAGGAGAAGTGAGGTAAGATCGAGGTCTAAGAGTGCGAGGCAGTCATGGGGCTTAGGAGAATGCAATTATGAAAGAAAATGAATATATCTAGGATTTTGAAGTGAATATTGGTAAAATGAAATTTAGTTAAATAAGTCAGGCGGGTCAAATAGGTTCTTTGAGTTGGACTCAGAACACAGTACGTTTATTAAGTGGGTCAGTTGCATAAACTTGAATTTGACATGAACTCATTAAGTCTCAATTCATAACCAATTAACTTCATGTTGTAGTGTGTTCGCAAGTCATGTTGGATTTTGCCGTCCTTATGTTGGAGATGGATTCATAACTGACTGTTATACAACTTTGATGATAGCAATAAGAACCTATCAAAAAGTAAAAGCAAATGTAAAAATGGCATGTGTAATTAAGAATTAAAAAAAAAAAAATTCCTTGACTTCTTTCTATCAAAAGAAAGAAAGAATATAAGAAAATAGTTGAGCATTTAAATAAGTTAAAATAACTAAATATTTGTGAAATTAATATATATATATATATATATATATAATGGATGAGTTATCATATGGATTTTCTCTTTAGGTTTTTAGCTTAATTGGTGCCAAACGGGATCTGGATGAAATATTGTTATAATTTAAACCAATCAATAAGTGCATCTCTCATAATCTTTATAGATCTATTAATGGATAAGTTTATATAATATTGTGGGTTCTAGTAAGCTTAACAGGTAAATTTTTTTGTCATCAATTCTGTCTGCATCAAAAACTAATTGGTGTCTTGGTCTGATGATAAAATAACAATCATCAAGAGTGAAAGTCATAAGTTGAAATGCCCAAAAACCAATTGGTATATTTGTCTAATGATATAAAGCAATCATCAAGAGTGGAACTTATAGGTTAAAAGTGTCTAAAAAAAATCTACATATTATATGATTTCATAAAAAGTGTGTGACCCATTAACATGGCATGGTGTTCCCAATCATATTTTCACACTTCATAGATATGGAAAAGAGCAATATATTTCTGAAAGTATCCAGCAGATTTTTTTCTTAACCCCAATTTATTTTTGCTTAAGTTTTTTTCTAGAAAATTATTGTAGGGGGTGGATTCGAGCGCTCTCTAAGGATTGAGAGAGTGGGCCCAAGCCCAGCTAACCCTTCAATAAATTTGTAGAGTATGGGCTCAAGAGCTAGGCCTCAGTAAAGAATGCAACGGCTATGCATGGTTGTACGTGATTCTTAGCAACTAAAACGTGGGTTTGAACACACAATGGGGCTCCTCGGACGTGCCTTATGGAGCTGGAAATTCTTATTATCTCTTTTCAGGAAGGTTACAAGAGTTGAGAGAGAATACTTTGCTACAGTATTCCTTTTTCTCTGGTTTTTCGTCCGTCCCCTTCACAAGAGGGATTTTTACATTATATACTTCCCAATCAGTTGATCCTAGCCCTACATTTGTTGCTCAATCCGGTTTCCACTCGAGTGCCTGTCCCATCAGCCGCATTCCCATACCTCCAGTGGGTTGCAGCGCTCAAGACGGCACTGTTCAGAGGTCCTATCCTCATTAATGCGGCCAGAGCGTTAGTTGAGGGCATTTAATGTGGAGGTGACAGTTCGCCTGGGACTTACTTCTCCGCCATGCTTCAATGTCAGGTGATTGGTTCTTGCTATTTGCTCCTTGGATGCTTGGGGAGACTCCCCTTAAAGGTGTGCCGTATGCCCACTTTCTGTCCTCGGACTACCGAGGATGTAACTATCCTCGGCAATGCTCCTTGGGTCCTGGGCTCTAAACTTTGGTCCTCGGACCTCGGATCATGGAGGCGTCCTCGGCATGGGCCTCTGGGCCTGGCTTGGAGTGGGCCGGGGTTGCTGACTTATTCTGGCCCCACAATTATATTTTAAATTCAATATTTTAGCCTTTTAGGGGTGTAACAAATAAAACCTTATATTCAAACATAATAAATTAAGGGCAAGACTTACGTACAATACTATTCCCTAGATTCCTCTCCTAAGATTATGCCATGTGAATTTTTTCTTATAGGATAGAAGTGTATTTTTTAGTTAAACAATCACATGACTGATTCTTAAGAAGGAAACTTAAAGAACAACATATTAAAGTTTTATCCATAAATTAAACCCTAAGATTTCAAAAATTAATATAAAAAAAATCCTTCAACCATATTAAATCACAAACATGATACCATTGTACTTGAATCGAATGTCTTTTAATTTGTTACTTATGATACTATAGTATTCGTTTGTTAAATCTAGGTTTTTCTTCTTCTTTTTTGTGCGCGCCCACACTTATGTGTGTGTGGAGAAACTGGATTAACAATCCGTTACAAAGAGTGTATTTTTTAGTTAAACAATCACATGGCTGAATCTTAAGAAGGAAACTTAAAGAACAACACATTTAAGTTTTATCCATAAATTAAACCCTAAGATTTCAAAAATTAATATAAAAAAAAAAAAAATCCTTCAACCATATTAAATCACAAACACGATACCATTGTATTTGAATGGGATGTGTTTTAATTTTTTACTTATGATACTATAGTATTCGTTTGTTAAATCTAGGGTTTTTTTTTTTTTTTTTTTTGGTGCACGCCCACACTTATGTGTGTGTGTGGAGAAACTGGATTAACAATCCGTTACAAAGAGACTGAGTCTCGAACAAGAATAGTCTTTCAATACAATATGAGTAGCCTTCCTAGCTAGAGCATGCGCATTTTACATGAGAATACATAATAGTTTATAGAACTTGCATACAATTTGCTAATTAATCAAATAAATGTTAAATACTTTAACATGTTGAACAAGGGACGGAGCCTATGTCCAACTGAGAGTAAGGGGACCTGTAAAACAATTGGAGAATCACAAGCTGCATGGTAAACACCATCTAAACTCAACAAAGACCCATCTAAATTTTGTACAAATCCTCTCCCTCTTATATATGTCAGGAAAATCATGTTCACAGGTTACTGCTACAATCACATTAATATCTCCTATGGTAATGCCTGTCTTGTGTATCCCGACTGTGAGATGAAAAATCCTGGAAATAGTCATTCGTGCCTTCTTCAATATAATTTTCATATCTGCCTGAGCCATAATCCCTTCGTAAAGGATCTCTACCTCTGTCTGACAGGGACCTCCCAAAGGAAGGGCTTCTTGATCTCGAATAATTACTTCTTGAACTGTAAGAATTGTAACTAGAATCATAAGCACCATACCTTGGAGGGTAACTAGACATGGAAGGGCTAAATCCTGGTTCACAGCCAGGAGGCCCTTCATCTGTGAAATCCCTGAACCTACTTTGCTCACGATGATGGCCTCTGCTCACAGGTTCTGAATAGTGGCCCAATCTATGATGCACTCTATTCCTGGAAAGATCTGAACTCGAAGATCCATCTCCCCAAAGTCTTTCATTAGCATTTTCTGGAATTGGCCCATTTACTCCAGGAAATGGGACACTCATTTTCCTCCGAGGTTCAGGATATCCTGCTTCAACAATTTCGCCATCCTCCTGTTCTTCCTTATTTTCTCCATCAGCAAATATTGTAATCCCTGATGGCTGATCCTCAGTATCTGCATCTAAAAAAGCAAAGATATGCATTACAGAGAATCAAAATCAAATGTGAAAACACAAAAGTAAAAACCACAAAGATGACTAGCAGTAGAATAAATTAAAGATCTGCCAGTCATAAAGACATTATACTAGGATAATTAGCCTACAGTTCAAAGTTTGAGAACTCTTCCCCCACCCCTGCCGCTCTTGTTATCTCCATTCCCTTTTCTTTTCTTCTTTTGATTGGGATTGTACTTCCCAGAACCCCATGCCTTCAGAAACATAACATAATTCCAAACCTCATTAAATGAGAAGAATAATCTCAGTAGGAATTCTCTTTCCCATATCCTAAGTAATTATCGCCAAGAGTATCCAAAAAATTCATAAATTATATTGCCTCCTATTGATGTTCTTGCATATCAAAATACTCACCGATGAAGTATATTCACAATAGTGACATTTTCTATAAATAAAGATCTCATTATCATTTTTGAGCCTTCTTGGACATCAAACTAGTTTTATCTTCTAGATTTCTAATGCAGTGAAATCAGCCTGATTAAAAAGCACAAAACCTCAGAAATAATGAACAATAATAATCATTTTGTTTGAGCTAGCCATTGGCTTGCAGTGATTGTAGCCAATATTGATCTCTCCCTTTCCTGTCCGACTGATCGACTAATATGAATTAAATGAAGCAGGAGTAAGGGGATAGGTAGCAGAAGGGAAAGATGAAATATTCCTGTAAATCTAGCATTTCAGAATTTAATTGTTGCAATTTTGAACTTTCTAGCCAAAAAACTTAATATCACAAAAAGTAAGCATAACATAATCAAATACCTAGATATCCTGGTGGGTATCCTAGTTCTCGCATTCTGTTGAGCCAAGGGGGTGGGTCAAGCTCCTGCATAAAAAAATAGTTTTAAATCCCTGAAAAGAAGCCAAACTACAATAACCTGCTAAGTTTCATCTATACCAAGTTATATTCCAGCAAGAATAATTGACAACCATATCATCTCCATTATAAGAACAAAAGAAAAGTGATCGTGATAATACGTATTTGATATGACACACTGAATAGATTCAAATCCAACATCCATATTTGATAGCAGCTTTGACACAACTCACTTGGGTCCATATTTACAGATTCATGACTAGAATACTAGAGAATGTAACCCTAAAAGCCTATTTTAAGTGAAATAAGAAACAAACTGAGTATTCAAAAAAAAAAATTAATAGATGTTAAATGAAATTGGAAGTGCAAAACAACACTGACTCAGGTCCATCATAACCTAAAACATTGCAAGGGTTGATATGTCAAGAGAGGTTGTTTAAAAATGAAATGACAACAAGACAACCTTCAAGCCTAACCACTTGAGTTAGGCTTTGTAAATTCTATTTCACCTTTCCTTCAGCTAAAACTGAAGTCCATCATTCATACATAGAATGTGTCCTGAATAAAAAATACATGATTTCCATACCCAGTCACTGGTGGTAGTAGGATTGGGTGGTAAGATGATGAAGAGAGTCACTTAGATTCCTAAATATTTGGAAAATGGAAAACTAAGCATTTTTTTAGTATCATTTGTCAAAATCTGCACAAGATCTTTTATATATGAATTAACTAAAAAAATAGTGCATTAAATATGGATGGATGATCAAAGTTTAATACTGGTGTATGCCAGATTTCATTACTTGCATATTGAATCACCAGATCTGCTGAATTTTGCATGCCTCTGACAAATACTGGTATGCTGACAATGGTGTAAACTGGGATTCACTGAATTGAAATCTCTGTTCATGGGTAAAATTGCCCCCACAGAGATAACTAATTCAGCAGTGCAAAATTTTTCATGGAAATGCAACTTAAGTCAACCTAGTTTATAACACAATCAATTAGGTCGGGTTACATGAATGTTTTTGCTTACCTTTGCGCTTCACTATTTTAAGGACATGAGAATGAAATTAACTTATATACCATCTTCCTTGGTAATCATAGCATCCAATAAGAACTCAGTATTACATATTTAGTAGTAACTTTGTTGCAAGACTTAATCTAGTATGAAAACATCACTATGAATAATATATAGAGTACCATCATGAAAACCATACCCCAAGGCCCAAAAGTTTCCGTGTTTCGGCATCAAGAGCACCTGGCCTTAAACCATCATACTTCCCACCAGGGGTATTCTGATAATATCGAGTTGGATTGCGCGAACCGGCATTTTGATTGCGTTTGGACATATGCTGTTTGCGTGCATTATTGACAGCAGCATTGTTACGAGGCTTTGGGCATTCTTTCAGAGAATGATTGTAAGAAGCACAATTGAAACAACGACTTGCAGCATCTAATCTCTCCAAGCCTCTACAATTTTCACAATAAAGGGAAAAGGAGGGAAAAAAATTCATAAGCTAGTCTAACAAAACAAATTTCATGTAAATGTCAAAGTGATGTTTTTTTCTTCTATCCTTTCCACATTTTTTTTTTTTTTGGATAAGTAATAAACTTCATTGAAAGAAACTATACAAAAGGCCAAAGCATACAGGGCGTGTACTAAGGTAGGCAAGAGAGAGGAAAAAAAAAAACAGAACTAAGAAATATAAAGATTACATCTATCATCCTTTCCAGTTGTTGAGAAGCAATTCTTTAATCAAACATGAAAAAAGCACACTATTTTAATTGTCACCAAAAGATAAAGTAGGATAATAGTACTTATAAAAAAAAAATAAAGTAGGATAATAGTTACTAAAGGAAAACCATCTCCATGGGAATTTTGCCAATGAAACGGACCCAAAGAGATCCAAATATTGCACCAATGCATTATTAAGCTGGGTGACCTTCATTGTGCACAATCTATATATATCAGGGATTGCGATGCAGCAAGGCTGTAATCCATTGAAAACAAGATAATTTCAAATCTTGTTGACCTCTAATAGTACTATAATTTTCTTCCTAGTTGTTTACACTTACCAAGGCACCATTAGCCAGCCTATGCAATATTTCAGGAAGACCATGAATCTCATTGATCTTTATCCTAATCTTACAAGGAAGCTCAAAATATATAACAAATTAGCATTCTTTCAACCAGTCACAAAAACTATTACATGTCCAAAATTTATTTTATTATTATCATTACTTTTATTGGTAATTACAAACATACCTACTAGTTTTGAACTCATGACCTCACCCTTCACCTGGCTCTTAGAAGAGCTTATTAACAAACCAATGGTAAGCTTTCATTTATAAATAACACAAAAAGTAAAGAGAACTTACCCCTCCACATTACTTGAACCTTCAGCTGAAGTCAAACCCAATGCATATCCACGATCATAAAGAGGCACAGAGTTACTATCCAAAGGAATGAACTTGTCCTGCTGCTTCCCTGTTTGGTTGTCCAACCAGAAAGACTGCATGTACATTAAACAACTAAAGCTCACAAACAACACTTTTTATCCAATGTCAAGAGAAATATAAATACTTATGAGTAATGCTTTATGCATATACTAGATGTCATTCGAATTGTAGTACAATGGTAAGAGCATGGGGCATCTCCTCTATTGGGCTAAAAACCAGGAGATTTCCCTAGAATGAGTAATTGTAAAACTACAACAGTGAGGATGGCTAAAGAAAACAGAACCATCAAATAAATTAGCAGCTGCCAAATGCTATTAAGTTCTATTCTTAACAGATTTGGGCAGCTAACAGTTAGGAAGGAATGAGGTATAACGTTTAAAGGTTGGAACTCGAGCTTGATAAGATTGAATCTTGATGGCTATAATTGGCTAGAACATAGTTAAACACGTGCAAGGTCAACCTGTTAATTCCTACAATATAAAATGCAGGATGCTTTTGGCTTGCATATATGCTATTATTTATTTTGATAAGTCCTGTGTAACTGTTGTGAAGTCATGTATTTCGATGAAGTTAGTAAATATCACCCAGGAAAAAATGTTGAATGAATAGTTGAGGAAGTTCATCATATTCCACTCATTCTTTATATATTGATAAACATAAGTAGGTATGAACATCAATGAAAAAAAGCACCCAAAAATCCAAAACCAACTTTAACACTGCCCCCCAAAAGAGAAATTCTCACTCACACGAGATATATAACTAAAGCTTTTGACACAATCTGGATCTATGCAGGATCTGAAATAAAAACAGGAAACTCACCACAGCAGACGTCTTCTCCAAGCCAACATGTAGAGCAGGAAAGAACATTTCTTCACCAGATTCAAAGACTTCGTTAGGATCCTGAACAGATAAATAATTCAGACTAGCTTTTAGTATAAATGATTTAAGGCCTGGCAACAGACTCTGTGCAATTCATTATTAATTGGCAAAGGCACTTCGAGTTAATTTGAGGAAAGAAAGGAGTGAAAACATGCACCATTCACGAGAAGACAGCAATCTAATTAGTGAAGAAGAGAACACCACAAGGATGAAGAAATATAATCAGAAACCGAATATTCATCGTTTAGAGACTAGTGATAATTACTTGGGTCGAAGAACCATGTTGAGCATGCCACTGTGACCATTGCTGTAATAGTTCCTCAAGCTTCTGTTTACTAGCTCTGGAAAAAGTACAAGAATCTACTAACATCAGACTATTATAATTTCATTAAAAGAATATTTTTCTTAGATCAGCAATATTAGTTTTTTAGAATATTTTTTTTCCCTGATTTTTTGGTATGTCTGTGTCTAGACTGTTTTAAATATAAAAGCAAGACTTTCTAATATGTTCTGCACCGACGATTACTTCAAACCAACCTTGTTAAGGAATTATACATGACACGCACAGAGGGTTGCTGTTCATCAACTGTCATTCGGGCTCTCTTAACACCTGATATATCTAGCATGTTGAATTGTGGAGAACAGAGATTCCAGGATCATATCATAAATTACAGAAGACTAATTTTACTACAGACCCAAAAGGCAATAAATTTGTATTATTTCATTAAGGAATTATTGCACTGTAAAAATTTGCATGCGTTACTTTTCAACTCACTTAGTCAATAGAGGAGTGAAGAATTGTGAAGAAACAACTGTAGGAAATCAACTATGAAAGGATACGATGGCCATCCATCTTGTCACTTCCAATGAGACATTCATCTCGAACAGCAAGGCAACTGTTCTCAGCATGCACTTTAGAGCTGACATTATTCAACTCCTCAGCAACCATAATGGTTCCAGTCAATTCAACACTCACTTGCACAATAGATGGATTGTCAACCAACTCATTATTAGGTTGAGAATTAGAGTCAGTGGGACTATAACTAGAAGTACAAATTCCGTTCTTGATTCCACTACCAGAAATGTTAGAAGCAGGGAGGCTAGTCAAATCTTCAGTTTCCATATCCGAACTATTGTCAACCAAATCCTTTTTTAGGTTGGCTTCTGCTATGAAAGGATTATCTTCATATTGAGCATCACCCTCATGCAAACTGTGCTCTCTACATGGTTGGTCTTCTTTATGCTCAGATTTAGTAGGCATATGATCAATTGTCCCATAATTAGAATTACAAAGTTCATTGTTCTCACTTCCATTTCCATAATCATTAGAAGTGGGTAGGCCACCCAAATCCCCAGCTTCCATATTTAATGGACCAACTTTTGTTTTATTGGCTCCAGTGAGCAAATTGAATAATTTATTCTGCATGAGAGGAATTATTATTAGTGAAACACAAAATCAAAGTCAATAATCCACACATCTATACGTGTATCTATCTGCATGTGTATGCATGTAAGTGTATATATGTTCCTCATGGACCATGGCTGTAGCACGTGGAAAGACATTTGGGGTGAATGAGCTCATGAATTTACTTTACTCTAGATAGGTTGTAGAAAGTAATGAGGTTTGATTATATATAATAACAAAAATTCTTTTAAGGGTGCTTTTTTTAAACTATGTGCACACAAGGTTTCTCAATTTTTAATATAACTAATTATTACTTACCAAAAAAGAAAGTCGATGCTGGCTCAGCTCAAGAAAAGCTTGTTTAAATCGTTTATTTAGCACACGAGCCAAGTTCAAGCCTAAATTTACACTACACTACTAAACAAGCCAAGCTCAAACATAATAATGTGTTCATGAACAAATTTGTGAGTATGAAGCTTGATTTGAGTAGACTTTACTATGGCAAAACAAAACAAAAAAAACACGAAAACACAAAAAAAGAGCAAAAAAAAAAAAAAAAAAACCTCCCTCATCAACTATAGAAAACACAAGACAGCCTAAAGAATCACAAACAAAGAATTACAAGTAATTGAAAGCAATTCAGTAAAACCTGTAATAGTACTGCTGTCATTGAGACCAACCCAGGACCATCAACCATTCACAGATTAATCCAAGAAAATAAGTCTTCAACTGTATTTCCGAGACTTGCACATCTTTAAAAGTATGGTAACTTTGCTCCCTCCACAAAATTCCCATCAGACACAAAGGAGCTAAATTCCACATAGCTCCACATGCATACACATAATCACAATTAATTAACAAATGATCCATGGTCTCCCCACTGCACCTACACAAACTACACCACTCTGCTAATATGACAGCTCTCTTTCTAAGATTATCATTAGTCAAAATCTTCCCCCACATTGCTGTCCATGCAAAAAAAGCAACCTGATTTGGGGCTTTAGCAGTTGGCAGACCAAATTTCTCTCAATGGGAAACAGACTTACCTTGGGGCTTCCAACACACCATAGTAAGACTGAACGTCAAACACCCTAGTACCACTCAATTGCTAGCTCAGTCTGTCAGGACTCTCACTCCTTGGCCTATTTGAATACAATATTCCAAGCACAGATGCAATAGAATCCAATCCCAAATCATTACTGTATGAGTAAGCAGACGATCTGATGCTTCTAACCCCCGTCAGTACCACATTCCAAGCAGGAAGATATTTGAAGGATCCGAGTCAGCTACTAGAGAGTACAAGACCAGTACAACTCCTTCATGCCAAAATTGCAAAGTTGCACTCAATCTCCAATCCCTTTTTTTTTTTTTTGATAAGTAAGAAGAAAATATTATTAATAAAGGAATAGCATGAAAAAACAAAGAGTTCACGGTAGTGAACAAAAAGACACAAGCAGCCACAAGCAACCACTAAGCTATTCTAATAGATGAAAGGAAATCCATAAGGGTAAGACAATCCGAGAGACCCCAACACCGAGACCAATCAAAGAGGGTCCGTTGCCATAAATCTAATAACTGAACCACAGTTTTCCCCTTATCCTCAAAAGAATGCCGATTCTGTTCAATCCAAATAGTCCACATTAAACAGCCTGGAACCAAATTCCAAATATTGGAGCTATGCTTCCCAAGCCAATGATACCAACAAAATAATAAGTCCACTACTGAACCTGGCATGATCCAATCGATCCCAAACAACCGAAGCATATACGTCCACAAAGAATGAGCTATCAGACAAAAAAGTAATAGGTGATCCACAGATTCCGCATTAAAACAACACATACAACAACGATTCGCCAAAAGGCGACCACGAAGCATAAGGTTATCCAAAGTTAGAATCTGACCATCTATTGTCCACATAAAAAATGCCACCCTTTTAAGAACCTTAACTTTCCAAATGCCCTTCCAAGGGAAAGTGGAAGGAGTTGCATTTTGAATCTTATGATAAAAAGACCGAATGTCAAACTTCCCACTTCCATTAAGACCCCAACAAAGCCTGTCACACCCTTCCCCCTTAGGAATTCGGGTTTGGATGAAATGAAGTAGGGAGTATGAAGCCGCTAACTCCTAATCATTGAATTCCCTATAAAATCTTAAACTCTAGACTCTGTCATTATCACCCACAGGAGGGCTTAACACTTCAAAAATACAAGCTTCTTTATGGGGCCGAACAAAAAAATAACTGAGGATAAAGAATTTTAAGAGGGACGTCCCCAGTCCATTTATCATGCCAAAAAAGAATACGAGAACCATCCCCCACCACAAAAGACAAATGCTTAGCAAAACTTTCCCACCCTTCACAAATACTCCGCCATAAACCACACCCATGAGCCCTGCTACAAACTCTAGTGCACCAACCCCCTTTCCCCTCCCCATATTTCATGGCTATAACCCTCCGCCATAGATGAGTGATTTCATGGCCATACCTCCAAAGCCATTTCCCTAATAGGGCCTAATTAAAAGACACCAAATTCCGATCCCTACTTCAAAGTGCACAATGCTGACAAACCTATCCCATCCCAGCCTAATACTCTTCCATAAGCTACAACCATGAGTTTTGTGCATTGCCATAGCGTCATTGTTCGAATTATTATTTGTAATTTATTGATAATATAAATAACCCATTTTTGTGGTAATATTTATATATAACTTTTAATGCAAAGTTAGTGAATCAAATTTTTATAAGTACATAAACAAAAATCATTCTATCTAATTAACTGAAATAATTTTTTTTTTATAAGTAATTGAAATAATATAATTTAAACTATACTTGGGTTCAATCCCCACTAGGAGCTCTCTTGGATAACCGTTTCTGGTGGGTGGGGTCGTGTATCCATGGTTTACTCCCCAGGGGTGGGTCAAAAGGGAGCCTTGGTGAGGGTCCATGACCAAAAAAAAAAACTAGACTATACTTCAAGTATTAATTATTAGCATATATTTGTGAAAGGGTAAAAATTTAAGTTGTAGTGTTTACTATATGTTGGAAAATAACAAGTTAATCAAATAGTCCGTGAACAAGTTTGAACATATGATCTAGTTTGGTCATGAGCTCGGACTCAACTCATGTTCGAAACAAAATTAAATGATCAATCCTGAACTTCAATACACTGCTCTGCTTGTCTCTTTTGCAGCCCTACATGTTTCAAAATTTTACAATAATAACTTGATATTCTATTTCTAAATAAGAATGAAATAGCTTCATCCCAATGTCTTAAAAACAAGCTGAAAAGCCTACCAAAGCAATATGTAACCTATTTCTTAAATGCCAAACCACATAGGTAAATTCTAATCCAAAATTTAAGATAAAATTAAAAACACAAATTTTAATCTAAAACCTCCACACAAGCAAACATATCCACAAGCTACTAAAACTTAAGGTAAAACAGAAATTTGAATCTAAAACCTCCACAAACACATAAGCAAGCACATAATCAGTAATTTTAATCTAAAAGCTCTCTACTTTGAAAACAAAGATATATAAAACAAGTAGAAACAGCAATGACAATAAAACAAGAAACAACTATGCCGATAATGTTCCGTTTGGTTGCCGAGAAAACGCAGGAAAATACAATAAAGACGAGAATCACAAGTCCAAAATAGACCTAACCTAATAGTCGGGGAAAAGAATCCTCAACTTTATTAATATTGAATTTTCCGGAGCTTTCTGGGGAACCAAACGGAGAAGAGAAAGTTAGGGTTTTGGCATAAAAGTGCGGGAAGGAAGGAATGAATGAATTACCTTAATAGAGGAGAGTGAATGAAAAAGCAAAGAAATCAGAATGAGAAAGTGATTTGTCCAACTGGGGAAGAGAATCCGAGGGAGAATATTTATACACCACAAGCTGAAGCCTGAAGAACAAGTGTGGATCTATCTCTCTCTCTCTCTCTCTCCTTGAGTGAGAGAAAGGTGATTCGAAGCGTCGCAGAGAGATAGATTGGGTGCGGTGAGATTAGGGTAGGATCTTTGTCGGCGTCCAATTGCGTTTCTGACTTTTACTTTTTTTTTTTTTTTTTGTCAGCCGATTCGGAGAAAGATCTGTGTGGCACTGTGGGTGGCGTGATTCCAATCACCAATGATTAACGCTTTTGCATACTGATGATTATGAAAAAAATATTTATTTGTTTATTTTTCCCTCTTTTTGAATTACTTTTTAATTAGGTGATTCTTCTAATTCTATGAATTTGAGAGTAAATTTTACTCTCTCATGTTTGTTTTTTTTTTTTTTTTAGATGAAATATTATTTTGGTTTTTAAATTCTACTAAAAGTTTGGTTTTCAACCCTAAACTGCCCGTTTGGTAGAGTAGTTTGAATAATGTTGTTTGAAATTTTTTGAAATACGTGTGGGTAAAAAAGTGTGTGGAAATATATGTAATATTGTTTAAAAACTGAAAATGTGTATTTGAGTAACTCTTACCAAATGGGGCCAGTAGTTTTTTTTTTTTTCATCTTTAAATTTTGTAACGAGCCATTTTCCAATAGTTTAAAGACAAAAATAGAAAAAAAAAATCTATAATTTAGGGACAAAAAACAAATCTTTTAAAGTTTGGGGACGAAAAATATTTTTTTTTAATGTAAAATTTAGGGACCAACATAATATTTTACCATTTTTTTCATATTATATATATTTTATCACGTCAATAGTTGGGTATGAGGAATTTAAATCTTGGATCTCTTTATGTTAACTACTATAAGACTCTTGGCTTCTTTTACTTTTTACTTATAGTTTTGATAAACGCAAGGCTCTTGGCTTCATATTACATTAAGTTATGATCTTTCAATGGTAATAATTGATCTGATAAATTTGGATTAAAATAAAACTATTAAGATTGTGTACAAATAAATAAAATTTGCATGTTGTGCACGATTTCGCCTCTTGATCTTCTATTAAGGTAAATTATTTTGTGCACAATTTTTAAACTGGGTTCCACGGCACTATTCACATATTTACAAATTATTTTGCAAGAGTGTTTTCAGTTTTCAGCAATAAGTGGTATCTAAACAAACTCTAAATGAAATCATTAAAGTTTTTCAAGTTAAAAGATTTTGCATTTTGTGGGCAATCTTACCCCTCACTTTTCTAATAGGGTAAATTACACTTTATCCATTTGTGATTTTGCTATATCACAATTTAGTCGTAGGGACTAGAGATGACAATTGAAGGCTTGAAGCTACCATATGGGCATCTTATCCGACTTGCCCAAATGTGGTGGGTTTTACCTGTCTTGTGTAGTAAATGGGTGCGGGGTGGGGATCATTTCCTTTGAGCTACATTCAACTCGTTTATGTTAAAAATATTATATATTTTATAGGGTTCCTATATGTGTATGTGTATATATGTTCTTTAGTCTTAAATTTTGGATTTATGATGTCCCTTACTGTTGTACATTGTTAAAATTTAAATGTTTATGTTTTAAGTTTGAATTGATTATGAATTTTAATTGTTGTATTGCTACACTTTAAGATTGTTTTTTAATGTTAAACTTGATTTATGAGTTGTTTCTCAAAAAAAAAAAAAAAAAACTTGATTTATGAGTTTTAATTTAATGTAGATAGATTTTAAATTGAGTTTTAATTTTAATAAATTACAAAAATAAAATTTTATTGAGCACACTAGTACTCACAGGTAGCGGGAACCAGCAAGAAAAAAAATACCATCTTCTAAGTAAAGATGAGGAGAGGTTGGGGGCAGAGAATAGGAAACTGGTTTCATTGATATTTTAATTGCTACTTTTGAGTCTTTTGACCCTTTAAAGTTGGTATTAAATTAATGATCAAACACAAAACTTAAAATATATATATATATATATATATATATATAAAAAAAAAGCAATGTAAGATTAAGATGGGATTTTGTAGTGGTTTTCTATTTTCTAAAAAAAAAAAAAATGTTTAGTTGATTTTGGTTTTCTTTTTTGTTTTTTCTTTATTTGGAAAAGATTTTCTACACTTACATTAATTACATGACTACACTATAATAGAAATGTTGATTAAATTGTTTATTGTACTTTCAGTATCAATGGGAACCTTTCACGTCAATATATGAATAGATGACAGAAAGAAACTGTAAAATGCAATGATGTGGTCAAAACCCAGTTTCTAGACATTACATTTCAAGTTTAAGATAGTCCAAATACATTAAAAATTAGAAATACAATGATGTCTTTGACTTATAATGCACCCTTTTTCCTTTTTATTAATTATTCATGTCTTTGAGTTTATAAGTTATATATGTGGTCCTCAATCCTCATGCAATCACAGCAATGATAGGTTTTTGTTTGTCAAAATGTTTGGCATGTTTGCTTCTAAAAACAAGGAACTTACTTTGACTTTCGACTATACTAACCAAATACTGTATGTGATACCGGATAAAGCAAATGAAGAGGATCTTACTCCCTTAATCTCAAATTCGTGTGGTTCTACTTATAGTGAAATCTCATCTTTGTAATTATGAACTGAATACATATGCAGATAAGCATAGGTCTTTTGTCAGGATGGTAGGCGTAGCAGTCTCACCTAGTGATTGTGTGGAATGTTTGGCTGAAATCCAATTCCAAATACCTCAAGGAAAATCAAATTTGTTTTTGTTGGTAATATCATAAAAATCATACCAACATATATATACATACACATACATGCATATATCATATATGCCAAGCTTTGTGATAAGTACGATCTGGTTTTGAATAAATGGACCTAAGAACCAAATTTTCAGCTAACTAGTGGCATCTGGTGAGATGTTAAGGAGGAAGGACTTTGTCAAAAGTTGGAAAAACTTGCATGGCCGGATATCTGCACTAGCTTTCATATCATCATGGTATAGCCTCAGCAAATAGATAATGCCTTCCTTTTAAGAACCTCAAAGTTGTGTCATTCTGCGTTGGGAATGTATTTACTAATTTAGCTGTTCTTCAAACTGCATGAACCAAGATAATAAACAGATTTTTGGACTACTTCAATCAAGTGAATAGATTTGCAGAACTGCATGGTTAGCATTACAAGATATGAATCACCTATTATCAAAACTGTGATTTAGTTCAGAAAGCAAAAGAAGAAGGAAGAAGTCCAGTAATGTAAATGTGAAGATAAACGACAGCTTGGTTTTGTAGTTTTGATTGTAATTTAACTGTATGCTGTAGTTTAGTGACTTGTAGTTTAGTGAGATTTGTTTCACACGTGACTTAACTAACCAGAACACGTGCAGTAACTAATTCCGTATAATGTGGGATATTTTTTGTTGCTCTGCTTTCTGTATTTAGTCTCAGATCAATGTACAGATTCAGTTAGTTGAGGAAATACACAAAACTTCTTGATTCGAAGTCTCTCTTCTTTCTCTCTCTGATTCAAGCTTCCCATTTTCCATTCTTGGTTCTCTGTACTTTCTTATATGGTATCAGAGCTTGACCCCTCATCAATGGCGTCAAATACAGCTTCATCTTCTTCTACACGAGAACCTTCCCCATTGGAAGATCCTGGAAGTCCATTTTTCTTGCACCATGGTGAATCTCCTGGTGCGATCTTGGTTGTTCAACCTCTCACTGAGGATAATTACCCTAATTGGGCCAGAGCAATGAGGATGGCTCTAGATGCTAAGAGTAAACTCGGTTTTGTAGATGGATCCATTACTGCATCGATGGCAATCACACCTCTTGAGAAAAAGGCATGGTCCAAGTGCAATTCGATGATCTCATCATGGATCTTGAATTCAGTTTCACCTCATATCACTGCCAGTGTCATTTACAGAGATACGGCCTTTGAGGTTTGGAATGCTCTTAAGAATCGATTCCTTCAAGCAAATGGACCAAGGATTTCTCAACTTCAGAAGCAAATCTCCACTGTAATGCAGAGAGATTCTACTGTGACAAGCTTTTTCACTGATCTCCAAGCTTCTTGGGATCAACTGTTGAATCTGAGGCCTTTGCCATCATGTTCATGTGAAAAGTGTACTTGTGGTGTAAATGAGAAGATCATGCATCTTTACCACCAAGATTCAATCATGCAATTTCTAAATGGATTGAATGAGTGTTACTCGCAAGTCAAGACTCAAATTCTCATGATGGAACCTGTACCATCCGTGGATAAAGCATTTTCTTTGGTGATCCAAGAGTAAAGGCAACGAAATTCTAATGTTCATGCCAATCCTTCAGTGGAATCTACTGCTCTAGCTGTCCAGAATCAACTCTTCAATCAGAATTCTTTTCCTGGCAAGAATTTCAAAGGGAATGTTGGAAAGGGAAGACCTATGTGTAGCTATTGTGGAAAGGTTGGGCATGTCAAGGAGAAATGCTATAAGCTTGTTGGATTTCCACCAGGATACAAGCAAAAAGGAAGGCTTCCTATGGCTAATCAGGTCATGATGAATTGTGATCAAACTCAGAGTGAGGCTGTGCATCAGCAGAACAACTTCTCTTTCACTCCAGAACAGTATCAGCAGTTGATGTCTTTGTTGAATTCTCATGCATCTGGTTCTGGCAATGGCAATTCTGATGAAGCCATTCACACAGCAAATGCTGCCATCTCAGGTATTTCAGATGATCTTTTGCAAACCTCAATTTGTTTAAGCATGCAACACTCTATTTTTGCTGTCAATCCTTCAAACAAAAACACATTCAGTCAAGACACTTGGGTTCTTGATACAGGTGCCACAGATCACATAGTCCATTCTGTTGATTTGTTCACTAAAATTACTAGTTCTGTAACCAATTTTGTTCAACTGCCAAATGGTGAGAGAGTTGTTGTCACACACATAGGAACTATTCAAGTAACTTCTAGTTTGATTCTTGAAAATGTCCTCTGTGTTCCTTCATTCACTTTCAACTTGATATCCATTAGTCAACTAACTAAAAGCCTATCATGTTGCTTCATTTTTCTGTCAAATATGTGTTTTATACAGGACCTTTCTTGTTGGAAAACGATTGGAGTGGGTAAGCTGCATCATAACCTTTATCTGCTGCAATCTTCAGAATCTTGCAAATCTGTCTCAGCTGTTTCATCTCTTTTAGGTTCTACTTTCAATTTTTTTGCAAATAATGTTGTGGATGTTCCTGTTACCACAAAGTCCTATCTTTGGCATCTTAGGTTAGGTCATGTTTCTGATGCCAAACTTCAGGTCCTGTGTGATATTCTTCCGTATGTAAGCACTATACATAGTAATAAAGATTGTGCTCTTTGTCCCATTGCTAAACACAAACGGCTTCCTTTCCCTTCTCTCAATCATTTGTCTGCTAATGCTTTTGATCTCATTCACTGTGATGTTTGGGGTCCCTTTGCAAAATCTACTCACAATGGTTTCAAATATTTCCTCACCATTGTTGATGATGCCACAAGATCAACATGGGTCTATCTTATGCAGTCAAAATTTGAGACTAGACCCCTGCTGATTTCCTTTTACAAAATGATCTCAACACAATTTCACACCAACATTAAAGCCTTTAGAACTGATAATGCTCATGAGTTTTTCCTCAAAGATTTCTTTGCTGATCATGGAATTATACATCAACACTCTTGCGTTGCCACTCCACAACAAAATTCTGTTGTGGAGAGGAAACACCAACACATTTTAAGTATTGCTAGAGCATTAAAATTTCAGTCTAATGTGCCTATTGCTTATTGGGGTGAATGTGTTTTAACTGCTGTTTACATCATCAATAGACTACCCTCTTCCATTATGGGAAATAAAACCCCTTTTGAGAAACTTTATAACAAATCCCCTTCTTTTGTTCACTTAAAGGTGTTTGGGTGCCTTTGTTTTGCTTCCACCTTGTCTCACAACAGATCAAAATTTGATCCTAGATCAATTCCATGTATTTTTCTGGGATTTCCTTTTGGTGTCAAAGGTTACAAACTGCTTAACCTAGCCACCAAGAAGATCTTTATATCCAGGGATGTTACCTTTCATGAAACTGTCTTTCCCTTCATTTCATCCACTTACTCTTCCTCACCTCACTCCAATATCACCTTTCCTCATCTTTTTCCTCCCTTGGATACTTCTACTACTTCCCAATCTGCCTTCTTTGATTCTGTTTCTCCATCACATTCTGATACTACCATAAGTCAGTCCATTCCTGAACCCACTTATGCTACTTCACCTTCAAATCCTTTACTCAATTCTCCATCACCTGCTGAATCACATTCTCCACCCTCTGTCTTTCCTCCACCTATTTCTATAGAAAATTCTGGTCCTTCCATCTTGGATCCTACTATTCTTCCTTCAAATCCATCTCTAAGAAAATCTATTAGTGTCTAAGCCTCCTTCCTATTTGCAAGACTATAAATGTAGCACTGCTATTAATGATCAGTTTGCACATTCCAATCATGCCATCAAGTCTGGTTCACTCCACCCCTCAGGTACAAAATACCCTTTATCAAATTTCATTGGTTCTTCCACTTTATCTCCATCCTATGCCCATTTTTGCTCCCTTATCACTGCTGTTTCTGAACCACATTCTTACCAAGAGGCTATCCAAGATCCCAAATGGCAAACTGCAATGGCTGCTGAGATTGATGCATTAGAATCCAACCACACTTGGTCACTTACTCCCTTACCATCTCATAAACGAGCCATTGGATGCAAGTGGGTCTATAGAGTGAAGTATAAGGCTGATGGCACAGTGGAAAGGTATAAGGCTCGTCTGGTAGCAAAGGGGTTCACACAGCAGGAGGGTTTAGACTTCACTAAAACCTTTTCTCCTGTTGCTAAGATGACCACAGTCAAAACTTTGCTTGCCATTTCTACTGTGAGGGGCTGGCACTTAACTCAACTTGATGTTAATAATGCTTTCCTTCATGGAGAGTTTCATGAGGAGGTTTATATGCAGCTGCCTCCGGGGTTCCACAGCAAGGGGGAGAACATAGTGTGCAAGCTCAACAAATCCTTGTATGGCCTTAGACAGGCATCAAGGCAGTGGTATTCAAAATTTTCATCCACTATTCGGATTCAAACAGTCAAGATCAGATTACTCCCTTTTTACTAAGAAGGTTTATCAATCATTCATAGCACTTTTGGTCTATGTGGATGATATTCTCATAGCCAGTAATGATGTTCAAGCTGTTGAAGAACTCAAGGTGTTCCTGGATCAAGAGTTCAAATTGAAGGATCTTGGAAAATTGAAGTTCTTTCTTGGCCTTGAAGTGGCAAGATCAGACAAAGGCATTTCCTTATGTCAAAGGAAGTATGCACTGGAGGTACTCAAAGATGCAGGCATGACAGTTTGTAAGCCTAGCAGAGTCCCTATGGAGCAAAACTTAAAATTAAGTAAGTATCATGGAGAGTTGCTACCTGATCCTGGCATTTATAGAAGACTGGTTGGCAGGTTAATATACTTAACCATTACCAGACCAGATATCACATACTCAGTAAATAAGCTGAGTCAATTCCTATCAAAACCAAGGAAGCCACACTTGGATGCAGCCTATAAGGTTCTGCAGTATATTAAGGGAAGTCCTAGACAAGGCATTTTGCTGTCATCAACATCAGACTTACACTTAAAGGCCTTCACTGATGCGGATTGGGCATCTTGTGTTGACACCAGAAGATCAACCACTGGTTATTGTGTCTTTTTGGGTAACTCTCTAGTTTCATGGAAATCTAAAAAGCAGTCCATAGTATCCAGATCATCTGCAGAAGCTGAATACCGAGCCATGGCAGTGACTGTGTGTGAAATGTCTTGGATACTAGCCTTGTTGAAGGATTTAGAAGTGTATCATCCAAAACCTGCAATGCTGTTTTGTGACAATCAGGCAGCTATATATATTGGTGAGAATCTCGTGTTTCATGAGAGGACCAAACATATAGAGATAGACTGTCATTTGGTCAGAGATAAGGTTGAAGACAAAGTCATAAGGCTGTTTTTCACTCCAACTCACTCACAGTTAGCTGATCTACTTACAAAAGCACTTAGTGGTCAACAATTGAGGGCTTTACTTGCCAAGATGAACATTGTGAATATTCACAGTCCTGATTATCATCTTGAAGGGGCGTATCAAAACTGTGATTTAGTTCAGAAAGCAAGAGAAGAGATGAAACAGAAGAAGGAAGAAGTCCAGAAATGAAAATATGAAGATGAACGACAGCTTGGTTCTGTAGTTTTGATTGTACAGTGTAATTTAACTAAATGCTGTAGTTTCAGTGACTTGTAGTTTAGTGAGATTTGTTCACACGTGACTTAACTAACGAGAACACGTGCAGTAACTAATTCCGCATAATGTGGGATATTTTGGTTGCTCTGTTTTCTGTATTTAGTCTCAGATCAATGTACAGATTCATTTCAGTTGGGAAATACACAATACTTCTTGATTTGAAGTCTCTCTTCTTTCTCTCTCTCATTCAAGTTTCCCATTTTCCATTCTTGGTTCTCTGTGCTTTCTTATACCTATCAAGTCTCTAATTAGTTGATGACAAGGCCCTTCTTCTTTTTAAACTTAATCTGCTACCAGTTTGCATGGATTTCACTTCTTTATCATGCAATTTCACTTCCCCCGACTCTTGCACCCCATTTAATGGATTGATAAATCCTCTTGAACTTGATGTGGTCTCCGATGGACTACTCTGATAGTCTGTTTCATAGATCCCATCATCACTTGAACTCTCAGCTTCAATGGGTGCCTTTGCCTTTGCTTTTGCCTTGGCTGCTAACTCCTCTTCATGAAAACCCCAGTGGGTATCTTTCTCACTCCCGCTTTCTTCAGAAGACGTATCACTTAACGTGTGAAATACTGTCACACTTTCTATCTTTGCACCTAGGAAAGAATAGCTCCTTGTTTTCCCATCATATAGTGGAAGCATAGATTTAGACTGTGAGCCGGCCCTATCTCTGCCCAGACTGTAGGTTGTTGACAACTTCCTTTCTATTCCTTCCCTTTCTCGTACCATATCCCCCAATTTTTCAAAAACTTCATTGGCTACTGCCTGCTCTGCTGCTTTCTGCTCAAGCTCTGTAATTGTCCTATCAAATACTTTCTTTTTGAGTTGGATAGAGCGCTGAAAGGCCAAAAAGACAACAAACATTCTCAGGTTATTGAAGGTAGCATGGCCTTCTAAGCTTTCTTTTCTTAAATAAAGAAATTGATTGTCATAAAAAAAATAAATAAAGAAATTGATTTAGATGAAACCTAGAGAAAGTATGCTTCTTTTACCAGTGTAAAGAGAACGATATGTCTCCCTCTAGTGTAAATTGCCAATGAAGCAATAGACATCCCCCTTACCCCACTATCTAGTGTTATGTCAGCAAAAGTATAAGGATTCAAGCTTACTCGCTTTTCTAGGAAACTTCCAAGGTCTTGGCCTTGAACCTTCTTTTTCCTCCAAAATATACAACAGAACCGTACAAGTCCAGCTAGCATGACCAACACAGCAGATTCAAATAGCAGGAAGAGTATTATTGCCCTTTCATTACCTGAAAGAAAGAGCATTATTGGTAGTTCATAAACACTACGTTCTTCTTTAACATATGCAGAAGGTTGCAACGTACCTGTGTAGATGCTGAGATACTTGGGCTTTGCTTGTGAGCAGCTAGATGCACACTTCTGACCTGTTAATGAACACAAATTAGATACGGTGCACAGTATGAAGTGAAGGACAAGGTAGTAGACCAAAGATTACGTTTGGTACGACATTGCAGTGGGTTGCCAGTCTCTGCATCAATTACAATTGTCAAGATGTGAGTAAAACTATATTAAAACTCAGAAACAAAGTTCAAATCAAAATGTGAATTTAGCTTCTTGAAAGGAGTAAAAGATTCAATTGTTTTTGTTTAGAATGTGTATATAATGGTATTATCAAAATACAAAATATGTCCAGTTTTGGAAAAGCCTCATTTGAGCATGCATCTTCTCAGGGACTTTACTTTTGTCCATGTAAAAAGATCATATCCATTGCACAAGGCTTCCCCCTTTTGCGGGGTCTAGGAGAGATGGTTGGTAGAAAACCTTATCCCAACTTTTATTCACCTGGCTTAAAGAAAAAACATGCAACCAAGTAATTTCTTATAGTAACAGATAATAATGATGAGATGATTTTTAGCCATCCATTCTGTGATTTTCTTCAGAATGGTTTAATTTTTGTCAAATGTGACATAGACAAGTATTCCAGAATGCCCTATCCTTTGATATAATAAACATAAATTCTATTCTACTCAATGAACAAGCATCTTATGAGATGATATCATACCCCTCTCTTATAGCATGTGTGGATTCCACATGAGACACTCTTAATTATGGTATGAGAGAGAGAGAGAGAGAGAGAGAAGCCTAAATTATTTTTGAAGTCACAGAATGTGTATTTCACTTTACACTCTGCAATTAGCACACATGCTTTATTAAGAGAATCTCACTTGAAGCAGCCACAAAAGCAAGAAGGATCCCCTCATCCAGTACAAATTGGCACAGATCACTCTCGGAGAAGGAGGATGAGAATTGATCTGATACAATCCACTAAAATCATTTTGAGTGTAAATTTAAAATATATTGCACTTAGAAAGAGACGAATTCAAAGAATGTAGCCTCAACTTTGAGGAAAGATTACTGAAAACTGAAATTACCAGGATATCTTTCAGACCAATAGGTGAACCCAGTTGCTGGAACCAACAAAGTGAAGATTACAGTTTTTGGTCTCATTGCTGAGACATAAGTATATTCATCAATTGTTTGGCTAATCTTTCCCTCCATCTCTGCCTGAGAAAAATAAACTGCATAGCCTGAGCAATCAAGCAGTGGAGCAACTTGAATCACAGAATTCAGTGCATCTGCCTTCGAAAATTTCTTAAGAGTCCCAGTTGGTGAAAATGAGTATAGGAACCCATCCAAAGAACCAACAGATACCCAACCTGGTACATCAATAAGTAACAAGATTAAAGGAGCTTAGCAATCACACAAGAAGATAAAAAGAAAAAGGCAGAAGATTCAATTAGTTTATTTTGACCCAAAATAAAAAACCAAATTGTTACAGCAGTTTCATTCTCATTGTTAGAGATATATTAGCCCATTAGCATAGGCCCCAGAGTTGGGCGAATGTTTCCCGTGAACAACCTTCATCTTATTCCCCTTTTCTCTCAGCTTTATCCGGTATGTCTCCTACCTCTTGGCTTATGGATTCTGCTTGTTGCAATCACATGACACCTCACTCTTCCTTATTTTCTGACCTTAAACCTGCACCACACCCTCTTAATATTCGTACAGCAAATGGTTCCACAATGTCTGGTCATAATATAGGTTCAGTTTCAACCTCCAACCTCTCGGTTCCTGGAGTCTTTAATGTTCCTGACCTTTCTTATAATTTATTTTCTGTGGGACAATTAGCTGAGTTGGGTTATCGCATTACCTTTGATTATTTTGGATGCATTGTGCAGGATCCTAGGACGGGACAGGAGCTTGGGACCGGTCCCAGAGTTGGGCGAATGTTTCCCATGGACAACCTTCGTCTTCCACTTGTCGCTCCTGTTTCTATTGCTGCAGCTGCTGCAGTTTCTTCCACTCCTTCCCTTGCACTTTGGCATGCTCGACTTGGTCACACATCTTCCTCTCGGGTACAACAATTGGCTTCTAGAGGTTTGTTAGGTTCAGTGTCCACAGAAAATTTTGATTGTGTTTCATGTCAGTTAGGAAAACAACCAGCTTTGCCTTTCAATACTAGTGAATCCATATCTACTGATATCTTTGACCTTATTCATTCTGATGTTTGGGGGCCTTCCTCTGTCTCTAGTATTGGTGGGTCTACATATTTTGTTGTCTTTGTTGATGATTACTCTCGCTATAGTTGGATTTTTAATATGAAACATCGTTCTGAATTATTGGAAGTATATTCTAATTTTGCAAAAATGGTTGAAACTCAGTTTTCCAGACGCATCAAAATTTTTCGATCTGATAATGCTCTTGAATACACTCAATATGCTTTCCAAGCTGTTTTGCATTCCTATGTCACTGTTCATCAACTAACTTGTCCAGGTACCTCTCAGCAAAATGGTAAAGCCAAACGAAAACTTCGTCATATTCTTGACACTGTTCGTGCTCTCCTTCTCTCTGCTAAAGTTCCTGCTCCTTTTTGGGGTGAAGCTGCTCTTCATGCTGTTCATACTATTAATCGCATTCCGAGTCCTGTTATCCAAAATCAAACTCCATATGAGCGCCTTTTTGGGTCACCTCCAGACTATCACCACCTTCGCTCCTTCGGTTCTGCTTGTTTCGTTCTTCTTTAGCCACATGAGCATAACAAACTTGAGCCTCGGTCAAGGCTTTGTTGTTTTCTTGGCTATGGCAAAACTCAAAAAGGGTATAGGTGTTATGATCCTGTCTCTCATCGTCTTCGTGTCTCCCGTAATGTTGTCTTTTGGGAACATCGCCTCTTTGTCGAACTTTCTCATTTCAGTGCTTCCTTGTTTTCCTCTTCTGTCTTAGATCTTTTTCCAGATGAGACACATATTCCTTCTGTAGCTGCTCCTGATCCTCCTGTAGTTGCTCATGATTCTGTTGCTCTAGACTTCTCTATCCAACCACCAGATATCTCTGATCCCTTTCCTAGTTCATCCTTTAATGAACAGGTGGAAGATGAACAGGTTGAAGACGAGCTACCCAACCCCAATCCTGAGCTTGGGTCTCCTGCTCCTGCTCCGCCTGAAGATCTTGCACAAGACATTTCACCTCGTCACTCAACTCGGGTAAGATCTATTCCTGCACATTTACTTGACTATCATTGTAACACAGGATTTATACTACACTATAATATATTATTGATGTAGCCCTTTAGGGTTTCCTCCGTGGATGTAGGCCATTAGGCTGAACCACGTAACCCTCGTGTGTTATTGTGTTTTATACTTTATGCTTTCGCTTCCGCATCCATACTAGCATATTCAACATGGTGTATCAATGCTAATATTTAACATGGTATCAGAGCCACCTTCTTGTGGCCATGACTTTCTGTCCTTACGGTATATTTAAGAGCAATCTTTGTCTTCCTCGGTGTTTTTTTCGCTGCGTTCATCTTCTTTGGCTTCCTACTGCTGCCGTCAAAACTCTCCGGTATAGTCATGCCACCGTTAGAAGTCGCATCAACACTGCAAGACCATTGCCTTCCTCAAACTACTGTCACAGAGCCAAACTTCATTCAAGAGATCTTCTCAACCTTATCAAATCTCAAGATTTCATCAAGCTTCCATCTTGAGTTTGAGAGGGGGTGTTAGAGATATATTAGCCCATTAGCATAGGCCCAAGCCTAATTCTACTTTGTGTGCAAGCCAAGTCTTCTACTTGTACTAGAAGTCTATTAGTCTAGGGTTTAGTCTACTATATATACACATGTTATGATTCATTGTAACACAGGATTTGTACTACACTATAATATATTATTGATGTAGCCCTTTAGGGTTTCCTCCGTGGATGTAGGCCGTTAGGCTGAACCACGTAACCCTCGTGTGTTATTGTGTTTTATACTTTATGCTTTCGCTTCCGCATCCATACTAGCATATTCAACATGGTGTATCAATGCTAATATTTAACACTCATGATAAACAACATTAAGAACATAATAAAACCAGGTGAAAAAAAGAAAAGAAAAAGAGGTCTAAGGTGTATTGATGGTCAATAAGTGCTAGGAGTTTTACAATACCATATTCTAGTATTGACAGCACGCACCAAAAAAAAATGGTGAAGACCTACAGATTTACAAGAAGAAAAACCTGGAGCACCATGAGATAATGGAGTGTATTTCAAATTAAATAATTGATTATGTAAGACAATCATAAAGCCAGCTGTATCGTGTACTACCATAGTGAGCGTAAAAAATAAAATTGAGGATGTTGATATGGAATAATAGCAATATAAGAAAATATGTAATGAGAAAGGCATATTAAGATACACTAGAGGTGGCATTGGTTGAGAACAAATGAACCATGAGCAACTAAGACCGATACATATGCAGAATGGGAGCCATTTTAATTTATGCCATAGAGAATATGACTGTATATAGAGTCAGATAACCCAAAAGAAAAAAGTTGTGTAGTGACATTTAGTTGGGACCTAAGGCTTTTTTAAGTTAAATTGAGCACATTTATCCCAATTTAAAGTGAATTCAACAGTTCATACATAATTGTTAAATAATACAATTGTTTTTATTAGCAAGTTAAACATGCACCCGGTGGGCTTTGTACACTTGAGTACACCCTCTACTGTGTTCTTGAGCGGGAGATGCTCCCATTTGATTATTTTCATAATAACAAGATGCTGTGTGCACCCCTTGCACACATTGACAGGTACTACTTTTGTCCCCTCAAATGCTTCTCAAATATTGTTATCCCAAACTTTGAACATCTAAATCAATATGATATGACAAATTTATGGTGCAAAGCAACATGTACCAACTACAAGTATTTGTGATCATACAGTTACCATTAGAATCCACAACAGGTGCACATTCCGTAGTACTCAATGGCCCAATAGATCTCTGCCATAAAACAGTACCCGTAGAGACATCTAGAGCCAGCACAAGGGCCCTAGCTGGTACAGTGACATACAAACGACCATTGTTTCCGGGGGTGATAGTGTAATATTTGTCGAGGGAACTAAAATCCTGGATCCATTTGAAGTAAGGGCTACGAACTGACAAACTATATAATTCTCCTTCAGTATTTGAGATCTGCCAATGCATAACATAGATACAAGTCCATAAGCATGAAGGCGTATATTGAAAGAGAGTTTAGTCCTGAAAGAATTGACAATTTCAAACTTAATTAAAGCTCCAAAAAATGCTCCTTAAAGAAATCATTTCATTTAAATCATCGCAACTTTGCACATGAGAAGAGGACTGATCAAAATTCAACATGTATCTAACAGTTACAGCCAAACGTCAGAGAAGAATGAAGGAAACAAGGGATGTGTGGACATTACATATATACTAGCTTCACATTGATCAATCACAGGAGCAGAAGTAAAATAACAGTCTCTGACATTTTTCCTGCAACCTAGTTGGTAGCCAAATCGATAAATCACAGGTCCAACACTCCAGAGCAGTTGTCCACGTGTCGTATATGCAAAGAGTCCTCGATTCTTAATATTGATAAATACAGATGAACTAAGTGTGCTTACTGAGAGCCCAATAATTTCAATTAGTTCCTCTTGACCTGGCACTGGACCAAAGAAAACTTCTGCAGCAGGTTTGGATGAGCCAATATTAAAAGAGTTGATCTTCAGTACTCTGTTTTCTGCAACCAAATATATCTGGAAATACATTGAAAGAATTTATGAACATAAAAAGTTGCACAAAATGATAATATTTCCAAGGGTTCAGTGAAAGGCTACCATATATTTGCAACATGTGTCTAGCTGGAACAAGTTTTGCAGTACATAATAAACTTTAAAAAAAAAGAAGTCAGGACATGCAAAAGGTGAGAGTGAAAGGAATAATGACAAGTGATGCATCTCCCTAACATTTCATATTCAAGAGGCTCTACCACTTAAAGCAAATAGAACATTGATCTCAAAGCATGACATGCCTAATTTTTTCATTCTAAATCAGCATGAGAGGGGGGTGGAAGTTATAAAAATACATACTATTGACTTAATTGAGTGAACATGCATAAGTTATGATCATTGATTAGCTTGAGTCAATTTGCATATGGTATAGTCATTGACATGCTGACTATGTAATTTCAAAGCAAATGAGGGTTAAACATATATTTATTAACGCCCATCAAATGAACTTAAATGTTAAGCAATCAAAAGCTCGGTATTAAAGAGTGACAATAAATTCACATCGGCGTTTTCCCCTTCTTAGCTAGCAAAACTTAAAATTTTCATCCAACACCATTGCAATTGAAGTAAGGAAGTTGCAAACTAGTAGCCGCAGTGACATAGAATCTGATACTAAATACATAAAACCAGAAAAAAAGAAAAAAAGGAAAAAAAAAAAAAAATTGCTGACCTTTCCTAGACCACCATGAACAGGAGCCATAGCAGCATTACATGTATAGTCTAAATGTATGGTCCATGCAATGGTACCATTACTTTCAAATGCAAATAAATCTTTCTCAGAACAAGCATAAATCCTCCCATCTTCACCAACCAGAGGTTTCGAAAGCCTGTGTCCAGAACTTCTAGATGGCTCTTGACCTGAAACAAAAATTATTATCTTAGAATTTCCAAAAGAAAATATACAAATAAAAAAGAAAAAGAAAAAAAAGAAACAGAAGGGAAACATAAAGAAACCACCAAAACTCAACCAAGTATTGTACACCCATAAAACTTGAAAAAATTGGGCAGAAAATTAAAACCCATTATTCTTTTCAAGAAAAATCAAATGGGTTCCTTATAAGAATTGGAAATTAAAACCCGTTATGCTTCTCCAGTAAGATCAAATGAGTTCCTTCTAAAAATGTGTAGACTTAGTTCTAGAGAGAGAGAGAGAGAGAGAGAGAGCTGAAAATATGCGCGGATTACCAGTGTATCTCTGGGATTCCATGGACAGGGATGTGGGAAAGAGCAAGAATAAAATGAGGAGTGGGATTATCGGCATTGCAAAGATTACAAGAGAGGTTTCAGGGTTCGCGTGGTTAGTTCGGTTTGAAATTATATTATAACGGCTCTCAACCGCTCAGTATGTGGCGGGGGATCAAAAGTAGACCGGTTTTTTTTTTTTTTTTTTGAAGATATAATTTTAACATGGAACAGTGCGAGTTCATTGATTATTTTTATTTTTATTTATTTTTAAGTAGAATGCTTTATTATTAGGGGATCATATTAACAAATGCCTTTAGGGCATTGATTAATGAATAATTGTAGAAATTTTTTGAATTTTAATGCTATTTTTATGAAAAATATGGACAGATGTCAAAAAGTCAATTACTTTTTTTTTTTTTTTTTTCTATAAAAAGTTTTTAAAAATGGTTAATTTAAAAAATGCTCTTAAGGTATCAATTAACATTTCCTTTATTTTCCATTAAAAAAAAAAACATTTCCCTTATTTTAGTTAAAGTTAACATTTTCCTTGTTTGTTTATGGATAATGTTTGTGGGGGCCTTTTTTGTGTGTTGGGCTGGGCTGCCTGCCGCGGTAGTAGGCCCGAGTATTCTGAGTAAGGGAGTCGAGACCGGTCCAACTGGAACTCAACTTGGGCCGGCTTGTGCGCAAACGTTGAGTCCAAGTCCAAAGGAAGATGCTGCGAAATGGGCTTATCCTTTGTTCCTGCCGCAGGAACTTTTCTCCAGTTTCTGCCGCAGGATTGACTTTTCTGCTATGCAACAAGTCTGTCCGCCGTGCTTTAAAGCTTCTGCTATGCAGTGAAGCTGCTTGCCGTGCTTTAAAACTTCCTGCCGTGTATTAAAGCTTCCTGCCTGCCGTGCTTTAAGGCTTCCTGCCGTAAAGCCTGGTGCAATAGAGTTGTCTGCCATGCTTTAAAGCTGTCTGCCGCGCTTTAAAGCTGTCTGCCGTAAAGCTTCCTACCGTAAAGCCTTTTGCTGTGCAACAAAACTTCCTGCCGTGTATTAAAGCTTCTGCCTGCCGTGCTTTAAGGCTTCCTGCCGTGCAGTGAAGCTGCCTGCCGTGCAGTGAAGTTGCCTGCCGTGCTTTAAAACTTCCTGCCGTGCATTAAAGCTTCTGCCTGCCGTGCTTTAAGGCTTCCTGCCGTGCAGTGAAGCTGCCTGCCGTGCTTTAAAACTTCCTGCCGTGCAGTAAAGCTTCCTGCCTGCCGTGCTTTAAGGCTTCCTGCCGTGCAGTGAAGCTGCCTGCCGTGCTTTAAAACTTCCTGCCGTGCAGTAAAGCCTTCGGCAATGTGAATGACTACCATTTTTACTGCAGAAACACATTTCTACTTCCTGCGCATAAACAAATCTAAAAAAAAACCCAAAGAAAATACCCATCAAACAAGTGTTAGTTTAAATGGGTTAGCATATTCTCAAATATATACACACATATATGAATATATATACTTATACATATTCACATATACATATATAAAATATATTTTTCCAGAAACATGAGAAACAGGGTATATGTGTATATATACTTACAGCAGGATAATGGTTAGTTTGTATCAAAAGCAAAATACGTAATAACAAATAGAGAAGAAAGCTTCGGCAGGAAATGATTAGCTTGTATAATAATTAACACGGTAAATATAATGAAAATGTGCTACGGCAAGATAACTAATACAGCAAGTAAAACACCACATCAGGACAACTGCTGCGGCAGACGTGAAAACGTGCTACGGCAGGATGACTAAATACGGCAAATATAAGTTATAAAATCAAGTATATTTGCAATCAAAATTAAGTATTAAATCTGCCCATGAGATAAGTAAACCAAGAAGGAACCCAAACTCCAACTTCAACAACCTTATCATGGCTCTTGCCGTAAAAGTTGTTCATTTTGGAGAATAGGCCTAAATGGCCACTAGCTATTACTTTTAGAGATTTCAAAGAGTGGATTTGCTAAGAGGGAGGGAAAAGATGGTCTATTGATGCACGCCCCTATTCCTACCGCATTTTCTCTCTTCTTTTTCTTTCTTTCTTTCTTTCTTTTTCTCCCCTCTGAGTGTTTTTCTTCTTCCCCTGTTTTTCACTCATTCCCCTGTTTTTTCCTCTACCTCGGTCCTTTCTTCCTTTCCCCTTTTCGGGCTCCCCTCTTTTTGTGCCGTGGTTACCTCCCTTTTATAGTGAGCTAATTCAATGGATTTCTCCCTTTTACCCCTAGGGCTTCACCAACTGTTTTTGGTTTGTTGTGGGCATCCTTTCAAGATTACACACTCACCCATTGGTTGCCCCGACCACTGCCATCTGCTCAAAACATGTTTGTTGCACGACAAAATTCCATTTTGTTTGTTCCTCCCGTATACCTTTACCTCACTACCTAGCTCTATGGCATGCATCAGTGGTCCCAACCATTTATTACTTCTTTTGGGTAAGATATCATCCCAGCAGGATATGTTCCCAAAAGAGGTTATGGCAGGAAACCAAATATAGACCCCCTTTTCCCCCCACCACCAAACCACGCCCTCTGAATCTCTTTGACCGTGGGCCCACCTCCCTTGTATTGGCTGGGTACAGGTTGGTGGTGCCCCGGCCCTTCTGTTCTTGCTCCATTGTCTTTTGTTTGTCTCCCACGCCATTCCTGCCGCAGCAGATTAGCTCTGTTTCGTCTGCTGCGTGTTTTTGTCTTGTTTCTTCATGCGTTTCCTGCTGCATTTGTCATTTCCTTTAGTTTGACTCTTCTTGTTCTTTGGTCTTCTTCGTGGGCCTTTGGGCCTTGCTCTTCATTGGGCTTTCTTCCTCATAAGCCTTGAGCATGTGGATTGAGCATATGGATTGCGGCAGATTGGTACAGATTTGCAAAAATGGGCATCAACATTTAGCCCCCTGAGCATATGGATTGCTCCTGCAATTCGTATGCGAAACTCATGCAGTTTTTCTTTTGCGAGTTGTTTAACAACTCTCGTGCGAATGCTTCTCTTCTTTTCTTCACGTGCCTGCTGTTTCAATATTTACTCTCCTTAGGCAAGTTGTTTTCTTTCTTTCTACAATTTTATGACCCTCCAAGGGTAGCCAAAAAGTTGTTGTTCATGAGGGTGATGCTGGGTCTGCTGTATGCTTTCCTTTTGCCCTTCATGACTTGTGCCTGCTAGGCCTCTTTGGGCCTGCTGTATGTATTCCTTTTGCGAAATTCCATTAGCCCAGTACTATCATTGGGCTTGTACTATGCAGTTTCGGGCTTCCTTGGCTCATTTCATTGCTTTCGGGCTCCTTTGTCCCATTATAATCTTTTGGGCATCCTCGGCCCGTTTCATCACTTTCGGGCTCCTTTGTCCCATTTGGGCTCCTTTGTCCCATTTTACTCTTTTGGGCATCCTCGGCCCGTTTCATCACTTTTGGGCTCCTTTGTCCCATTTGGGCTCCTTTGTCCCGTTTGGGCTCCTTTGTCCCGTTTCAATTCTTTACTCCCATGGGCTTTTACTAATTTCATTGGGCTTCCCCGGCCCAACTACTGTATACTCATCCTTGGGGCTCATGGGCTTGCCATCAACCCCTACTCTCTTTACAATACTTTTGAGCCTGCCACGGCTCATTCTTACTTTTACACGTCATACACTGCCCATGGGATTGTTATTCTCTCTTTCCTGGCTCCTTTAAGCCCGTTTGCTCCTTCAAGGCCCATTTGTTCATTTCATGGACCTGTGATCCATTATTCCTGCCGCTTGGGCTTAATGGTTTTTTTCTCACTTTACTAACTCTTTTCTTCCCATATGGTTTTCATTCAAAGGGATTGTTGATGATGATGATGTGTGCATCCTTCTCTTCGTCATTTCTTCGCTTGTTTCTTGGTTTGCTTCTTGGAAATTCCTTGTGATCTTGAACTTCTACAATGGTACTCATTTCTTTATGTCTGCGGCAATTTGTATACTTATTTCTTCACGTTTCTGCAGCGGCACGTACTCATTTCTTTGCTTTTGTAGGGATAAATACTCATTTTTCTGCTTCCGCAGAATATGTAGACACTTTCTGCCGCAATGCACTTATTTCTCTGTGTTAATGCACCTCTTACTCTGCTTCTGCTAGAGCATCATCTATACTGTAGGAAGTGAAGGTTGTAGCAGATTCTGCGGCAGAAGAATTAGGCTTGACTGCTTACTTTCCCCACGTATTCCTTAGCATCATCTCTTCATCTCTTCATCCTTTCTTGTTAGGTTCTTCTTCATTATGATGTTTTACATTTTCTCATCCCTGCAGAATGCTCAAAATTGGCTCTTTTGGATTCTTTAACTCTTCTTTCTGCCAACTTTGCGAACAACACCTTTGCGGAGCAAGGATCCTTCTTACAGTCTTCATTTTTCTTTTCTTTTAGCCACTTAAGATTGCTTCACTTCGGGCTTCATTCATTCTCTAAAAATAGAGAAAGTGTTGTCTTCTACTCCCTTCGTATCTAAGCCGACGACTGAAAAGAGTTTCATCAAAACAACTCTGCCACTTCACTTTCTTCAAGTAGAGTTCTTTCACAAGAGGAAAAGCTTCCTCTAAGTGTGTAAATCAAAGGGTGACTTCACTCCCTCTTCTTGTGCCTTCTTCTTCTCTGCATCTTCATTTCTTTTGCTTTCCAGGATCAGCCCGAGCCCCTTTCCATCTATCGTCCTACAGCCGAGGAGCTGCCCGCCTCCATGGGCACACCCGTGGTGGATTCTTTTGATGGGGCTGGTGAAGCTTTTCAGATGTCCATTATTTCTGCTGCTGCACATGGGATTCCTGCCGAGGAGGATTTCTGAGTCCGAGGAGGAAGAGGATGCTCCCGAAGATATTGATAGTGAGCCCGTCCTGCCGAGAAGGATTTCTGAATCCGAGGAGGAAGAGGATGCTCCACCCGAGGCTAGATTCATGGGTATGTCCCCACTCCCCTCTTTTTCTTTTGTTGGGTTCGCTTTTCCTTCTTTATTCACTGGGCCCACCCTTCTTCTTTTTTTTTATTTGCATGTCTATTTTCTTTTGTGCACAGAGACTTTTGAAGGGCTAGGCATCGCGGTCAGCGTAGGGACGCCTACGGTAGTTAATCCTGCCGCGCCCCCATCATCCATTCATGCCGTATTTTCTGCACCAGCTTCCGCCATATTTACAGCGTCAGTTTCTGCCATTCCTTCTGTGCCTACTTCAGTTCTTCCCACAGAAGTGACTGAGTTTGCCACTCATTTTAAGGTGCCTACAAGTGGTGCCGCTATAGATATTTTTCCAAGGGGAAATGCGGATGCTTTTATGAGAAATCTTCACTTTCTAAACACTTTCTTTGTCATTCTGCCACAGCCGCTGTTGGTGAGGATATCACTGCCTCTTTGATGAAAAAGGCATAGATGTTGTGAACTAAATCTCTTAACTTTGTTGTAGTCTTCCGCAGATCTTATTTCTCCCAATTCTTCTTTCTCATGTTGCTAAGCTTGGCTGTGTCTTTCCAATTCTTGTGGTTTGTCATTAAATGCGTTGCTCGTGAGGTCTTTGGACTTCATTGTTGATTTCCACCTTTTGTTCCCGTTGTGAGTTCCTTTGTCACTCAGCTTTTCTGCGGAGCACTCTTGGAGTTTTAAAGTCTCACGAAGAGCATTTATTTTCTGCTATAGTGCTTGTTGGTTCACCTTTACATATGTTTCTGTCGTATCTTTCTTCATGGCAGGCCAGTAGTAACTCATTTGCAGCAGACATCTGTAAAGCCTTTTCTTCCTCTGGTGCTCCCCACACTCTCCTGAGTGCACTTCTTTTATCATTTCTTTTGCTTCTTCAGTGCCCAAATATCTTAAGAGGTTCTCATCATACCCCTTCTTGAAAAGGACTTCGCTATGCAAAAAGTAGCGTGTTGCCAACCTTTCAAGGTTGTATCTTTTGCTGTGTTTTTTGCGGCAGGATGCCTTCTATCAGGTACTGCATGAATGGGCTTCTCCAATCTCCGCTGACGAACACAGTATAACTTTCTTCTCTGTCTGCCGCAAGCTGGTAGGTCCCACACTGGGTTTGGACTTGCTCTGCGTCTTTACCCATACTTGGCTAATAAAATTCTGCCTTTTGAAGCCTACGGTAAAGGCTGACTTCCCCGCAGGATCCGTAAGTCTTGTCATATACTTCTTTTAACTTTCTTTGGGCTTCCGCCTGTCGCACGCACCTGGACAATACAACGTCCGGCATCCTGTGGTACAATTCTTCTCTCACCAGGACGTAGTCTTTCAATACTTTTAGTTTTGCGTCATTTTCTTCCTTCGTCAAAGCTTTTTTATGGGGATCCAGTCCCCCTTCGCACTGTTCTTCTTTGAATCTTTCTATCAGCCTCTCAATTATGGACTCTTTCCTCTTGCTGACTTCTATCCCGGTGCTATCCCCTTCGAAAATTATTTGTGAGCCTAATGCGGTCAACGCATCCACAAACTGTTTTTCGTTCCTTGGAGCATGTTCTGTTTCAAGAGTTGAAAACTTTTCTTCCATCTTTGGGCCATTAATGCACCAGTGGCACATGAATTGGTGGCTAGGTAGAGTATCAATGGCCTTTTACGGATTGGGGCTTGCACAGTAGGAAGGCTCATCGTGATCTGTTGTAGCCTTTTAAAGGCTGCCTGCTGTATTTCTTTCCTCAAAGCTTTGCCCCTTCTATCCCAGCGTGGAATAACTTGGCAGGCAGTGTGGAATGCCCTGGCAGGCTGTGTGAAACGTCGTGGCAGGCAGAGTGGAACGCCCCGGCAGGCAGAGTGGAACGCCCCGGCAGGCTGTGTGGAATGCCCTGGCAGGCTGGGCTACTAGCTTAGCCTCACGGTCCACATTCAATGTATGCACTATTAGCCCAAGATCCCATCCTGGCATTTTCACTGTAATCCCATGCAAAGACATCTTTGAATTTTTTCAGCAATAGTATCAGTTATGATTTCTCCTTTTCTGAAAGTCTTGAGCTAATTGAGATAGGTCTTGGTTCCTGTGGGTCCAACCCCAGGTTGAATTTCCTCCAATTTTTCTTCTGCCACAACCTATATATCCTTTTCTGCCACAACTTCTTTGTTTTTCCCTTCATTACTCTCCTCCTCCAAGCTTTCTTGAACCACGCAACACACCAAGCTTTTGTAGAAGATACATGATGTTGCTACTTCATATTGGTACTCTAAGCACTTTGCGGCAAGCTTTCTAAATTTACTGCAGAATGGGCCTTAGCCCCCAGCATGTGAGACAACTGGATGAGTCTTTGGCTTTTTGAAGAAGACTTCCCAAATTTTGTTGTAGAATGAGACAGCCCCCAGTATACAAGAATAAGCCTTTAGCTTTTTGCAGAAGGCTTCCCATGTTTGCCGAGAATGAGCTTTAGCCCCCAGCACGTGAGACAACTGGATGAGTCTTTAGCTTTTTGAAGAAGACTTCCAAATTTTGTTGCAGAATGGGACAACCCCCAATATACGAGAATAAGCCCTTAGCTTTCAGCAGGAGGCTTCCCTTGTTTGCCGCAGAATGAGCTTTAGTCCCCAGCACGTGAGACAACTGGATGAGCTTGATATCACTTTCTCTTGGTGTTGATGCTCCGTCATGTGGTTCATGCATTCTTCAGTAAAGAAAAAATTAGATGCCATGGATCTACAAGTTGCCATATTGTAGAAATTCTTCGTTTAGAGAATTTGGGAAAAAGTTATTTCCCAAGCATGCTTTGACTTCGTTCCACTGCAAGCACAATTGCTTCCCATGTATTTTCTGCTACATATGATTGTGGCTATAGCTCTTCCGCAGATTCTTTCTAAAGACTTGCGATCATGGCGCCTTTGCGGGCTTGATTGAGTGTAGCCCCCATTATGGGCTTTTGCCAAGAACTCATAACCATGGTTCCTTTGCTGGCTTTTAGCCAAGAATTCATAACCACGACCCTTTTGTTGGCTATTGCCACCAAGACCCATATTTCATGGGTTTCTTCTTCGCTTGCTTTGAGTATGGGAATATTTAGATGGAGCTTGCTACGTCCCTTGCTTCATGGTTGGCTAGTAATAGCCAAAAGTCAGCGGCTTCTAATATAGAATTTCCCATGACGTGCCAACATCTTCCTGGGACATCATGCTTCTTTTTTCTTGTGGTAGAATGCCCTTGCAGCAGAACACCTTCAATAAAAACCACGTAATAGTTTTCTGCGGCAATAAGACAAGCAACTCTATTTACGGCAGGATGTGAGTCAGCAATTGTTTCTGCTATTTCCCTTTTGTACACAAGCCAAAAGAAAGAGCTTTGAGTTTGTCACTATTGCAGAGTTCTTCTAGGATGAGACATAGGCATCAATGAGCTTCATGACTTGAAGAGTGATGGTGGAGTTGCATAGTTCGTAGGACAAGTAATCTGCTACATTCTTTCTTAGAAACATCATAAAGATAATGTTTTTAATGCCACTCTGGGCATAAATCCTCCGAGGTGCTTCATAAAAAACTTCTCAACTCTTCAAGGTTGTTGAATCGGTTTGCTAGACCCGATAATGGACAAAGAGCAGCTTGCAAGTAGCTTGTAGATTTGGGCTTCTTTATGGAGAGTACGCGATTACTGAGTGGTTGGCTTCATCCCAAGGTCTGGATTTAATTTGGACACTTCACCACCATATCACATGCCTTCAATGTATGCTTTGGTTGAAAGCGGATGTTTCGATATCGCCGAATCGATTACTTCTCCCTCCTCCCTTCATTGATACTGATATATTTGCTGATGTAGTAGCAAAATATGGATTCGGCAAAAGTGAATATGAAAGGCTTTGTATGCGCCTCTCTTACTTTGAGAACAAATCTCAAATTTGTTGTGCTGAACTTTGTGGTAGGATATTCTGTAAAAGGGACTGCTGAAATACAAAATTCTGCTGCAAAATATTCTGCCGTGAACAGTCTGCCGAAGAACAGTCTGCCGTGAACAGTCTGCCGCGAACAGTCTGCCGTGAACAGTTTGCTGTAAATAATCTGCGGAGAGATCTACATTCTGGCTTCTGAAATTTTCTGCTATAAAATATTCAGCAGATGAACGTTCTGCACTTCTGAAATTCAGCAGATTCTGCCGTGAACAATCTGCCGAAGAACAGTCTGGCGTGAACAGTCTGCCGCGAACAGTCTGCCGTGAACAGTCTGCTGTAAATAATCTGCGGAGAGATCTACATTCTGGCTTCTGAAATTTTCTGCTATAAAATATTCAGCAGATGAACGTTCTGCACTTCTGAAATTCAGCAGATTCTGCCGTGAACAGTCTGCCGCAGGACAGTCTGGCGTGAACAGTCTGCCGCGAATAGTCTGCCGTGAACAGTCTGCTGTAAATAATCTGCGGAGAGATCTACATTCTGGCTTCTGAAATTTTCTGCTATAAAATATTCAGCAGATGAACGTTCTGCACTTCTGAAATTCAGCAGATTCTGCCGTGAACAGTCTGCCGCAGGACCTGTACTTTCTGCTGCAAAATTTCTGCGAAGGGACATTTTGCACTTCTAGAAAAGTCTACTGGAAGATATTTCACGGAGGAAATAGTTATTTGCAACAGTATAGTAATGATGAAAATTTTCCTTTGACCACTGTAGCTTCATTTTTTTTTTTTTTTTCTAGCTTTTGGTTCTTTGAGGGAAGTAGAGCTAAAATTACTGGCATAAAAAAAAAATGATTGAAACCTTGTGAGGGAATGAAGGGATTTTTCTCCTCTAAGTGCTGGACCCAAAGGTGAAGATGGAGAGAGTTTAAAAGCTTCTAGTGTTTCCTTGAAGGAAATGAGAGCAAAATGTGATAAGTGGCTTAGAAAGCTTTTTAGGAGAGTTGCATGTTTGAATGAGTGGCTTGCCACATGTCCCACATGCATCACAAGGAGAACAAGTGGCATTTAAAGGATAGGGCCAAGTATTGTGAAGGCCTTCTATTGTAGAGTTCTCAATATTTCTGCTCTGTTTTAACATTGTTGTGCAGAGTTCTGCTATGGTACTGTCCTGCGGTAACGCTGCTACTGTCCTACGGTAACGTTGCTGTATTCTGCCGCAGGATTCTGCTATGGTACTGTCCTGCGGTAACGCTGCTACTGTCCTACGGTAACGTTGCTGTATTCTGCCGCAGGATTCTGCTATGGTACTGTCCTGCGGTGACGCTGCTGCATTCTGCCATAGAATTCTGCTATGGTACTATCCTGCGGTAACATTGCTGCATTTTGCCGCAGGATTCTGTTATGGGATTGCTATGACATTTTGGATACTTCCCTGAGAGTATAGCTTGGAAGGTTCAAGAACGTCAGCACGTCTTGCTTTGGTAAGGACTTGGAAACATGTTTGCGGAGGAGAAATATCTCATTCTCCCCATCTTGATCTCAACTCCCCAGTGAAGTCGCCATTTTAAATGTGGGGGCCTTTTTTGTGTGTTGGGCTGGGCTGCCTGCCGCGGTAGTAGGCCCGAGTATTCTGAGTAAGGGAGTCGAGACCGGTCCAACTGGAACTCAACTTGGGCCGGCTTGTGCGCAAACGTTGAGTCCAAGTCCAAGGGAAGATGCTGCGAAATGGGCTTATCCTTTGTTCCTGCCGCAGGAACTTTTCTCCAGTTTCTGCCGCAGGATTGACTTTTCTGCTATGCAACAAGTCTGTCCGCCGTGCTTTAAAGCTTCTGCTATGCAGTGAAGCTGCTTGCCGTGCTTTAAAACTTCCTGCCGTGTATTAAAGCTTCCTGCCTGCCGTGCTTTAAGGCTTCCTGCCGTAAAGCCTGGTGCAATAGAGTTGTCTGCCATGCTTTAAAGCTGTCTGCCGCGCTTTAAAGCTGTCTGCCGTAAAGCTTCCTACCGTAAAGCCTTTTGCTGTGCAACAAAACTTCCTGCCGTGTATTAAAGCTTCTGCCTGCCGTGCTTTAAGGCTTCCTGCCGTGCAGTGAAGCTGCCTGCCGTGCAGTGAAGTTGCCTGCCGTGCTTTAAAACTTCCTGCCGTGCATTAAAGCTTCTGCCTGCCGTGCTTTAAGGCTTCCTGCCGTGCAGTGAAGCTGCCTGCCGTGCTTTAAAACTTCCTGCCGTGTAGTAAAGCTTCCTGCCTGCCGTGCTTTAAGGCTTCCTGCCGTGCAGTGAAGCTGCCTGCCGTGCTTTAAAACTTCCTGCCGTGCAGTAAAGCCTTCGGCAATGTGAATGACTACCATTTTTACTGCAGAAACACATTTCTACTTCCTGCGCATAAACAAATCTAAAAAAAAACCCAAAGAAAATACCCATCAAACAAGTGTTAGTTTAAATGGGTTAGCATATTCTCAAATATATACACACATATATGAATATATATACTTATACATATTCACATATACATATATAAAATATATTTTTCCAGAAACATGAGAAACAGGGTATATGTGTATATATACTTACAGCAGGATAATGGTTAGTTTGTATCAAAAGCAAAATACGTAATAACAAATAGAGAAGAAAGCTTCGGCAGGAAATGATTAGCTTGTATAATAATTAACACGGTAAATATAATGAAAATGTGCTACGGCAAGATAACTAATACAGCAAGTAAAACACCACATCAGGACAACTGCTGCGGCAGACGTGAAAACGTGCTACGGCAGGATGACTAAATACGGCAAATATAAGTTATAAAATCAAGTATATTTGCAATCAAAATTAAGTATTAAATCTGCCCATGAGATAAGTAAACCAAGAAGGAACCCAAACTCCAACTTCAACAACCTTATCATGGCTCTTGCCGTAAAAGTTGTTCATTTTGGAGAATAGGCCTAAATGGCCACTAGCTATTACTTTTAGAGATTTCAAAGAGTGGATTTGCTAAGAGGGAGGGAAAAGATGGTCTATTGATGCACGCCCCTATTCCTACCGCATTTTCTCTCTTCTTTTTCTTTCTTTCTTTCTTTCTTTTTCTCCCCTCTGAGTGTTTTTCTTCTTCCCCTGTTTTTCACTCATTCCCCTGTTTTTTCCTCTACCTCGGTCCTTTCTTCCTTTCCCCTTTTCGGGCTCCCCTCTTTTTGTGCCGTGGTTACCTCCCTTTTATAGTGAGCTAATTCAATGGATTTCTCCCTTTTACCCCTAGGGCTTCACCAACTGTTTTTGGTTTGTTGTGGGCATCCTTTCAAGATTACACACTCACCCATTGGTTGCCCCGACCACTGCCATCTGCTCAAAACATGTTTGTTGCACGACAAAATTCCATTTTGTTTGTTCCTCCCGTATACCTTTACCTCACTACCTAGCTCTATGGCATGCATCAGTGGTCCCAACCATTTATTACTTCTTTTGGGTAAGATATCATCCCAGCAGGATATGTTCCCAAAAGAGGTTATGGCAGGAAACCAAATATAGACCCCCTTTTCCCCCCACCACCAAACCACGCCCTCTGAATCTCTTTGACCGTGGGCCCACCTCCCTTGTATTGGCTGGGTACAGGTTGGTGGTGCCCCGGCCCTTCTGTTCTTGCTCCATTGTCTTTTGTTTGTCTCCCACGCCATTCCTGCCGCAGCAGATTAGCTCTGTTTCGTCTGCTGCGTGTTTTTGTCTTGTTTCTTCATGCGTTTCCTGCTGCATTTGTCATTTCCTTTAGTTTGACTCTTCTTGTTCTTTGGTCTTCTTCGTGGGCCTTTGGGCCTTGCTCTTCATTGGGCTTTCTTCCTCATAAGCCTTGAGCATGTGGATTGAGCATATGGATTGCGGCAGATTGGTACAGATTTGCAAAAATGGGCATCAACAATGTTAACGAGCGCCTTAAGAGTACGTATTAAAAATTAATAAATGTTTAATTATAAATTGTAATGTATGTTTTTCAATGAAAAAAAGTGCACTTGTTAATTATTTATTGGTTTTTATGATAAATTCATCGTGATTGAGTGTTTTTTTTTTTGTGGATATATGTGTACAGTTTCACTTTTTTTTTTTAAAAAAAAATGTATAAAAACATAATTAATTAATAGAACATTAAATGCATCTTAACCACTGCTCTTAGGAAATTTGTTAACAAAAGTTTTTATTTATTTGATTTTACTATTTTTCAATGTAGTTGGACTTGTTTGATTCTTCTTTAATGAGTGTATTTGCACACCCATTAAAAATAAAAATTTGCATGGCTCAACTTTCCACAACTGTAGCAAAAATTCTGGAGTAGCTTATACTTGAGGGAGACCTGTGTATTCAAAGGGAGGGCTACAATCTAAGCCAAAGCCACAGGTAATTAATGGTTAATATGAGAATGAAGATAAGGTCTTTATTGGTGATGGAACTGTGGGGGGCTGGGGGCATTAAGATCCTAGAGAAGAAAAATTTATGAATATTAATTAGTGGATCAAGAATTTGTTAGGGATCGGGGGGGAGGGATGTACACAAAAAGTTACAAAGGGAAAACAGTATGACTAGCTATGAAGATATTAATTGATGGTTTATGATTGGAATGGTGTGGGAATAGATTAACATTATTATATGTAAAAGTTATTGTGTGTGTGATGATTAAATGATAGGTGGAAGCCTGAAGTTAAGAGAGAGTACACACATACACAGGTTTATGTCCACAATGAGAAAGCCCTTAATGATTACATATTATATTAAACACTTGTATTATAATGAACACAATATAGGATTTTATATACTCTAGAATATTTGACTAACTCTAGGCTAATTATAGACTAACTTAAGGTAAATATGATACATGAGCTTACAATTGGTTTGGGCCACTTGAGCCAAAACATGTCTAACATTATGGATCTTTACCTTGAAAGTCCTTTTATATATATACATATATATAAATTTGTTTAATACTATTTGTCTAATTTCCCCAATAATTGTAGCATCAAAATAATTCTTTTAACTCAATCTCTTCAGAACGCCAGATAAGTATATTAGTCAAATTAAAATGTCAAAGACATATTTCGGTCGCTCATTTATTTTGCATACATTACATTACATCAAACTATATAGTTTTCAGGTTTCATTATCAAAAAAGAAAAAAAAAAGCTGCAGCTTAACTATTGAGTGCATATTACAACACTGTAAAGCTTGAGGCATCACAAACACTTCCCAAACCATGCATATGATAAATTTGACTCAAAACATACTTATTCTTAAGTACTGCTCTTCATGAAAGTAGGCAACCTTATGCGTATTGGCTTATTGCTAAAACATATATATATTTCTTCTTATCTCAAGGGTAATGTGGCGTGTAACTGAGGTACGGGTAATAGTTGTTGTATGGATTTGGACCGTGCTTACCACCATAGAACTGATCAAGTTGCCGCTTCTCGTGTCCTTTTGGTATACATGATCGATCGTGTGGATTAACACCACAAATTGGCTTGCCAGGATTACCTGAGATATAGAAAAAGTTAACAAACACCTTATAAGACATTGATTTAAAAAACAGAAACTTTTTACGAGAAAAAAATCGTATTAAAACTTTTCTAAAATGGTTTATTAATAAATGTTTTAAGGGCTATATATATATATATATATATATATATATATATGATGGTGAACTGAAAATTGAACCAACTCCAATTCGTCCATGAGATTCGTCCAAGTTGAGAAAGCAAGAATGGTTCTACCTAGTATGACGGTCGTCCATAGGCACATGGGTCGTCCATGAGGAAAACACATGGACGACCCCATACACTTGGGAAAATTCCAGAAAAGTTTATCTACAAGAGTTAGTGAATTGAACCACGTGTTACTATTCCAAGGCATGAGTAGAATCCTAGTTCATTGCTATAACTTCTTACTAAGTACTTAACTTCCAATGACGGTTATGGAAGATAAGATTGAATATTCTAACTCATAGTGGTTGTGGAAGTTAACCCTGAACCTTTTGACTTCCTCAAATATAGGGGAAGTTACGAGACAAGTAACCGCTTCAAGTGCACACTATATAAACACTCATTCATATCAAATGATGGAAGTATGAGACAACTCCTAAAAAGTTGGAACTCTAGAATTTAAGAGAGAAACTAACTTAAGCATCAGAGGGTTCTTGGCCGGTCCACCCCGATCACCTTTGATCGTGTGTTTTCCTTTTCAGGCCTTCCAAGCAATTGTTAGATCATTGAAGCCTGGAGCATTCAGCCTAATGATTTTCTATGTATCATCAGTTGGTGCTGTCTGTGGAAAAGATTAATTTTGTGTTTTGTAGTTTATCTTTCTCCGACAAAACGGTTGCATGGTTCGGACAAGATCAAGGGCCACTAGCTCAGGCCACCAGGAGAGTAGGGATGCTTCTAGTAATCCCCACCATGATCGACAATCAGCACCTGTCATGCAACCGCCTTCCATCCAACATGTATAGTCCATGGTAGCCGCCATGGCAGAATTAACCCGTTAGAACCAAGAGTTGGCTAGGGAGATTAGTCTGAGGAGGCAACGCCATGAAAGATACGCGGAAGGACAAGCCCAAAGTCAAGAGGATAGAGGAGGAAATGTTGAGCCCGAAAACCAGTCAAGGGGTACCGCTTCATGAAGGGTGCCACATTTGGAGAGGGAGATGGATTAGATGAGGAAGGCCATGGACGAGATGAGGGAGAACATGAGAAGTGCGAATCCTGTAGATGATTTATTCATCGAACAGACTCCCCTTTTACGGCTTCCATCAACAGTCATCCCTTGCCTCCTAAGTTCAAGATGCCTTCCTTAGACTCATATGATGGAACGTGCGAGCCTTTTGATCATATCGCTACTTTTAAGATTACGATGCACCTTCAAGGGGTCCCAGACGAGATTATGTGCAGGGTCTTCCCTACCACCTTCAAAGAGCCAGCACAGGTGTGGTTCAGCAAGGTACCTCCGAATACTATGAGTTCTTTCGAAGAATTGAGTAAGCTGTTTGTCAACAATTTTATCGAAGGACAAAGGCATAAACGTTTCTTGTCTAGCCTGTTAACCATAGAGCAAGGGGAAAATGAAAGCTTGCGGTCTTTCATTACTCGTTTCAACAGGGAAGCCTTGATGGTGGACGAGAAGTTGTTATTGGCAGCTTTACATAATGGAGTTAACTCTGATTTATTCATCCATAAACTTTATGAGTAAGAGCCTCAAACCATGGCTGAACTTGTCCATTCGGTCCAAAATTTCATGAATGCAAAAGACGCAATTATAGCTAAGAATAGGAAGAGAACTGAGCGAATGGAAGTAGATCTTCTGTGCCATCCTGAGCAAGGTCCTCGTCCAAAGAAGGCACGAACGGGAGAGAAGAAAGATCGAGACAACAAGAAGGCAAGTTCTTCAGCATGGAGTCAGCAATACACGCCCTTGAACATGCTGCTTGAACAAGTGCTTATGCAAATCAAGGATGATCCTTCATTGAAGTGGCCAGAAAAGCTGAAGGGAGATCCCAACAAGCGCAATAGGAACAAGTATTACCGCTTCCGCAGAGATCATGGACATGACACGGACGAGTGTTTTGATTTGAAGCAGCAGATAGAGAATCTCACCAGGTAAGGAAAATTGAGAAATTTCCTTAGATGAGATCACAAAGACGAGAAGTTGAAAGGAAAGCTAGAAGAGTCGTCACGACCCCCACTTGGAGAAATAAGAGTTATCATAGGAGGGACCTCGACAGGACAATCTTCCAAGTCAAGGAAGACGTACATAAATGTAGTGCAAAATGTCCAACTTTCAGGACAATCTCCAAGGATGAGGGTAATGGACGAGCAAGCCATTACGTTCACGGACAAGGATGCTGAAAGGGTTCACCACCCACATGACGATGTAATCATCATCAGTTTGCTTATTGCTGATTATACGACCAGAAAGGTGTTGGTGGACAATGGAAGTTCGGCGGACATCTTATATTACCCTGCTTTCCAGCAAATGAGGCTTGGACGAGATCAACTTCATCCAGTAAATTCACCCTTGGTAGGATTTGGAGGGATGAAAGTGCAACCCATGGATACCATTATGTTACCTGTGGTGGTAAGAGCGTATCCACAACAGATAACCAAAGAAGTAAACTTCCTTGTCATGGACTGTTCGTCGTCATACAATGCTATCATTGGAAGACCGACTTTAAACAGTTGGAAGGCAGTAACATCTACTTACCATTTGTCTGTCAAGTTCCCAACAAATTAGGAAATGGGTCAAGTGCAAGGAGACCAATTAGCCGCCAGAGAATGCTATCTAACCATGTTGGCCATAGACAAGCATGTGCAGACGATGAGCATAGACGAGAGAAGGGTTACCACAGAGCCCACGGAAGCGTTGGAAGATGTTCCTTTGGACAAAAGCAACCCCGACAAGTTCACATGGATTGGAACAAGCATGGAAATGAAGACGAAGCAAGACCTTGTCCATTTTTTAAAGAAGAGCATGGATGTGTTCGCATGGAGTCACTAGGATATGTCGGGTATTGACCCAAGTGTAATCACTCACTGTTTGAACGTATATCCTTCCTCTAAGCCCGTGCGCCAAAAGAAGAGGGTTTTTGCTCCCGAGCGAGATAATGCTATTAAAGAGGAATTCCAGAAGTTAACCATGACGAAATTTATCCGGGAAGTTCATTACCCGGACTGGTTGGCCAATGTAGTGATGGTTAAGAAAGCTAATGGCAAGTGGAGGATGTGCGTGGACTTCACCGATTTGAACAAAGTTTGCCCAAAGGATAGCTATCCATTGCCACGCATTGACCAGCTAGTGGACTCAATTGTGGGTCATAAATTGCTAAGTTTTATGGACGCCTTTTTAGGCTATAATCAAATAAGGATGGACGAGGTAAACCAAGAGAAGACATCTTTCATTACCAGCCAAGGTTTATTTTGCTACAAGGTGAGGCCTTTCGGTTTGAAGAATGCGGGAGCAACTTATCAAAGGCTAGTTAACCATATGTTTCATCCACAGATTGGATGGAATGTGGAAGTCTATGTAGATGATATGCTGGTAAAGAGTTTGGACGAGGAAAAGCATCTGAATGACCTTAAAGAGACCTTTGATACGCTTAGACAATATAACATAAAGTTGAATCCGAGTAAGTGTGCTTTTGGAGTCTTGTCTGGTAAGCTTCTTGGGTTCATGGTTTCACATTGGGGAATTGAGGTGAATCCCGATAAAATTCAGGCAATACTGAATATGGAGCCACCAAGGAACATCAAAGAAGTCCGATCTCTCACTAGACGAGTTGCTACCCTTAACAAGTTCGTCTCTAAAGCTATTGACAAGTGCTTACCATTTTTTAAGGTTCTTAAGAAGGCATTCGAGTGGACGGATGAGTGTCAGAAGGCTTTCCAAGACCTCAAGACCTACCTCACCACAGCTCCTTTGCTAAGCCCGTCCATACCAAGTAAAGAATTGTATTTGTATTTGGTAGTGTCCCTGCATGCAGTGAGCTCAGCGCTGATTAGAGAAGAAGAGAAGATACAGAAGCCAGTTTATTATACAAGCCGAGCATTAAGAGGGGCAGAAGGACGATATCCCATGATGGAAAAGCTAGCCTTTGCCTTGATCATGGCTTCTAAGAAGTTAAGACATTACTTTCAGGCTCATGTCATAAATGTCTTGACAGATCATCCACTAAAGAAGGCAATGAACAAGTTAGAAGCCGTAGGACGACTAATCCAATGGACCATAGAATTCAGCGAGTTTAATGTCAGGTACCAACCAAGGAGCGCGATAAAAGCACAAGTATTGGCGGATTTTATTGCAGATTTCACTCCTGGTCAAGGCAAGCTAGACAGAGTGGACGAAACACAGAGGTGGGTCGTCAATGTGGATGGCTTGGCCACGTTATATGCAAGAGCAATTGAAGTTATACTAAAGTCCCTGAAAGGAGATAGGTTGAAATACGCAGCTCGTCTACAATACCAAACCACCAACAATGAAGCTGAATATGAAGCTTTCCTTAAAGGATTGGAATTGGCTAAGTCTTTAGGGGCGGAGTTGGTAGTCGTCCAAGGAGATTCACAATTAATTATCAATCAAGTGAATGGAAGGTGTGAAGCTAAGGAAGATTGGATGAAGAAGTATCTAAGCAAGGTAAAGCAGCCTGTCAAAAAATTTAAAGAAGCCAGTTTTGTTCAGCTCTCGAGGGAGGAAAACATGGAAGCAAATGCTTTGGCAAAAACAGCTTCAGTAGGGGGAGTTATGGACGAGTGTGATAAAGTCCAATACATGCTGAGCATTGATCTTCTAGAGATACAGTAAGTTGAAGGCGAAGAAAATTGGATGACTCCAATAGTAATCTATCTCAAAGATAGAAGACTTCCGAAGGACAAGGATGAGTCTAGAAGATTAAGGATTAAAGCTGCCAAGTATGTCCTCATAGATGAAGTACTATATAAAAGGAGCTTCTCTCAGCCTTACTTAAGGTGCTTAGCTCCGGACGAATCAAACTATGTGTTGAGAGAAGTTCATGAAGGAGCATGTGGAAACCACTCAGGAGCAAGAGCGCTAGTCCATAAAGTCGTCCGTGCAGGTTACTATTGGCCAACTATTCAAGTAGATGCTAAGGCCTACGTCAAAGTGTGTGACCAATGTCAACGCTTCAACAACGTCCCTAGACAACCATCGGAGTATCTCACCCCGATGATGGCTCTATGGCCCTTTGTGCAATGAGGTTTGGATATCTTGGGCCCCTTTCCACTTGGAACCAGGCAGATGAAGTTTTTAGTAGTAGGGATCGATTATTTCACTAAGTGGGTGTAAGCAGAGCCCCTAGCAAAGTTCATACCGCAAAATGTCAAAACTTCATTTGGAAGAGCATTGTATGCAGGTTTGGGGTACCTAGGGTACTAGTGTCAGACAATGGACGACAATTTGACAACACACTTTTTAGGGACTTCTGTGAACAATTTGGAATCAAGAATCATTATTCCTCACCCTCCCCCCCACAAGCAAATGGATAAGCAAAAGTAGCAAATCGATCCTTGTTGAAACTCATCAAGACTCGGCTTGAGGGGGCAAAGGGATTATGGCTAGATGAGCTACCAGGGGTTTTATGGGCTTATAGGACGACTGTGAGGACCCCCACAGGGGAAACTCCTTTCAAACTAGCCTATGAAAGTGAAGTAGTGATACCTGCAGAAGTGCATATGGTAAACCACAGGGTGATAAAGTATCAGGACGAGGATAACGAGGAGTAACTTTGCCTCAATCTTGATCTGATAGACGAGGTAAGGATGAACGCAGAGCAAAGGACAGCAAGGTATAAAAACCTCATGGCTAGACAATATGATACAATGGTCAAACCCAGGCGCTTCAACATTGGAGACCTCATCCTAAAAAGGGTTTCTTTGACAACCAGAAATCCAGCCTATGGGAAATTGGAACCTAATTAGGAAGGACCCTATAGGGTTATTAATTGCAAAAGGCAAGGATCATATTACTTAGAAGCCTTGGATGGAAGAAAGCTAGAGCACCCCTGGAATGTCGAGCATTTAAAAAGATATTATCAGTAAAGGGTTAGCCTGGACGAGCATCATGGACGAAATCATCCTAGACGTTGTCACTCTGGACAAAACAAAGTTTGTTGCTTTCTGTTACATGTTTTCTTTATTAGCACTATGTGTTGTATTTTAATTCCCTAAAGGTGTATTAGTTTTAAACTATGCACTGTGGACGAGGTCATAGACGATCCATATGTATTTTTAATTCCCTAAAAGGCACTAGCTTCTAAAGCATGTGCCATGCTTGTGGACAATGTTTATGTTACATATATACAGTTTGAATTTCCAATATATGTGATGTATGAATTTCTAATTTTCATGATTTCATCCACAAGAAGGTTAACTGCCTAAGACGAGTAAAATATCTGGACACAGGGCGGTATAAGCTTTCCTTAAAATAAGGATAAAGCAAAGAAAAATAAGCTTAAGGCACACTCGTCTAAACAATTGACGAGAGAAAGCCTGAAGCGTATTTGTCCAACCAATGGATGTGAAAATGCATGCACGTAGGAATATTCAAAGTCCATGGATAAGTATAACTAGCTAAAACAATCCAATCTTTGGACTAGTAAAAAGCTGGAAACGTCTTGCCTAAAAGATGAGTCGTGTGGACGAAAAATAGAACCAGCTATCAAATCTTTGGACGCTAAAAGCTGGTAAAACCAATGCCATTCGTAAGACGATTTATACTGGCAGAATTTAAAGAATGGTGATGTTGAACATGAGGAGATTCTTATCATGGACGAAGCAAATGCCTTCACGAGTGGACATACCACACTTGAAATCAATATAATGGATGATGTAAATAAAGAAAAATTCGTCCATACAATAACATGTTCAATAGTAAATGAAAAAGTGATGGAAATAAACATTCATCCATAAAAGCTTAGAAAAGGGTAGACGACCACCATCCAAAAACCCTTATAAAATAAAGCCTAAAAGGTAATTGTTTGGAAGCTCGTCCTAAATATTATAGACGAGTAAAATGTACTTAAGTAACTTCAAACGGTCCAAAACAACAGACCTTATAAAAAAAAAAAAAAAGGAAAAAAGAGAAAGGGAAACTAAGACGCTAAAATTTAACTTTCACTGAGGGAGGTCATCTCCAGCATTAGGCTTGTCCTAGGTAGGCTGAGTGGTGGCATCATCTTTAATATTCACATCTTTAGAGTTAGTCTGGAGGAGGGAGCTTACAGCACCAAGGTTGAGCTTGATGGAGCTAAAGTCAACTTTAGGGAAGTTTTCCATAGTGTCCATGTGAAAGTCTTCAAAACCAGCCGCGTAGTTGGTGTCCAGCAAAGTAGTGAATTGTTTAGAAGCTCTGAACTCCACTACCACATCTTCTTTTACCTTATTAAGAAGAGTACTCAGCTCGCAATTCCTCTTTTAAAGGTAGTCAAGATGAGTGTCCTTCTCAACAATGTCAGCTTTGAGCTCTTCAACGAGGTTCTGCAGCTCCTTGGCCTCATCTTTAGCCTTGACTGCCACCTCAGCCCACCCGTTGCAGTTATTCTTGACCTCCTGGATCCTCGTCTCAAGCAACATCCTCGTTTTGTCCATTTCCATGGCCTCCCTGGACGCAACGATGAATTATGACATTGCCTACACAAGTGATTAAAAATTCTGTAGAATATATATATATATATACACACACACACACATATATTACTATGACAAGAGGTAAAAGTAATTACATACCTTGAAAAGATCATGAACAGCAGAGTGCTCAAATTCTCTCAAGGACATGTAATAGCACGCAGCCACGTCCTCGCCAGTCACAGCCTACTCAAACCTTTCCCAAGCCAAATCCTCATTTTCAAGAAGGTTCATAGGAACCCTCTAAGAAGGCTGAGACGAGGCAGGCATAGCAGTTTTGGATGAAGGAACTCTAGCAAGTATAGACGAGTCTATATCCTGGATTTGAATGGATGGCTACTGAGAGGTAGGAAGAGTAGGAAGGCTAGGCTTGACAACCCCAGACTTGGACGACCTATGCTTCGCCCTCTTCTCCTTGCGATGGCTTGGAAGATTTTCCAAGTCAATTGCCTTTGATAAATTTTTTTCTTTTATCCCCAACGACAGGACGAGGCTGAGATTGGACCTCCTGCCTAGTTGCCTCGTCCACAACCTCCTTGCTTTTATTTTCTTTCATGGTTGCAATCCTTGAAAAGAAAAACGTTAGTCACTCAAAAAGTGATACTAAAATAAACTCTTAAAAAAAAAAAAAGAGAAAAAAGAAGAAGACTCACGTCTACGGATAGTAAGCTCGTGAGCTAAAGTTTCTGTAGACGGCACAGGACCAAGTCCTCAGATGGTAAGAGGTTGAAGGGTAACTAAAGAGTGGAAACCCCTATCAGTGTATAGACTTTGGAAGTCACACTCAATCATCTCCAATTGAAATGACGCCCCGACAATAGGGGCATGTAAAGGCTAGAGCCAAGTAGGGAGCAATGCAATTGCGGTGGAACACGTGCCTACATGGTGGAAGACTCGCCAACTAATCTCCATCAACAAAGTTATAAAGACAAATACAACACGTCTCCATGTTATAGGGAACATGAGACACATCGTGAGACATGATCATACGAATCCCCACAGGAATGTGAGGGTCAACACCAACCCTAATATGTCGATACCGGTATGACACATAGATCATCAATGTAATGAGCACATGAATACAAGCCGTGATAACAAATGTAGTATCGCAATAGTGATGCCAAACACTAAGTATGCTAGGATCACACTTGAAAAGACGTGAAATAATGACATCATCCACGACATCATCCATGACAGAATCTCTGCAAAAAGAGTATTAATATTTCTTTCAGACTTGTGTACATGATATGAGACAATTTCAAAGTAAATTGTTGCAAAGTAAATTGTTGCAATATATGAAATTTATTGCAACGAAAATCTAGTGTTGCATAAACCTATTACTTTTTTTAATAAAAAAATAACCTATTGCAACGAGATTTTTAAAGTAAATCGTTGCAATATATGGAATTTATTGCAACGAAAATCTAGTGTTGCATAAACCTATTACTTTTTTTTAATAAAAAAATAACCTATAGCAACGAGATTTTCAAAGTAAATCGTTGCAATATATGGAATTTATTGCAACGAAAATCTAGTGTTGCATAAACATATTACTTTTTTTTAATAAAAAAATAACCTATGGCAATGAGATTTTCAAAGTAAATCGTTGAAATATATGAAATTTATTGCAAGAAAAATCTAGTGTTGAAAAAAAAAATTGAGCATCCTTGTCCCATCATCTGGAAGTCACACTCAATCGTCTCAAACTGAAATGACTCCTCAACAATAGGGGCATGTAGAGGCTAGAGCCAAGTAGAGGGCAATGCAATTGCGGTGGAACACGTGCCTTCATGGTGGAAGACTCGCCAACTAATCTCCATCAACAAAGTTATAAAGACAAATACAGCACGACTCCATGTTATAGGGAACATGAGACACATCGCGAAACACGATCATATGAATCCCCACTGGAATGCAAGGGTCAACACCAACCCTAATATGTCGATACTGATATGACACATAGATCATCAATGTAACGAGCACATGAATACAAGTCGTGATAACAAATGTACTACCGCAATAATGATGCCAAACACTAAGTATGCAAGGATCACACTTGAAAGGACGTGAAATAATGACATCATCCACAGCATCATCCAAGACAGAATCTCTGAAAAATGAATATTAATATTTCTTTCAGACTTGTGTACATGATATGAGACAATTTCAAAGTAAATCATTGCAAAGTAAATTGTTGCAATATATGAAATTTATTGCAACGAAAACTAGTGTTGCATAGACCTATTGCTTTTTTTAATAAAAAAAATAACATATTGCAACAAGATTTTCAAAGTAAATCGTTGCAATATATGGAATTTATTGAAACGAAAATCTAGTGTTGCATAAACCTATTACTTTTTTTGAATAAAAAAATAACCTATTGCAATGAGATTTTCAAAGTAAATCGTTGCAATATATGAAAATTATTGTAACGAAAATCTAGTGTTGCATAAACCTAATACTTTTTTTTAATAAAAAAATAAACTATTGCAATGAGATTTTCAAAGTAAATCATTGCAATATATGGAATTTATTGCAACAAAAATCTAGTGTTCAAAAAAAAAAAAAAAAAAAAAAAACTGAGCATCCTCGTCCCATCATCTGGAAGTCACACTCAATCGTCTCCAACTGAAATGACGCCTCGACAATACAGGCAGGTAGAGGCTAGAGCCGAGTAGGGTGCAATGCAACTACGGTGGAACACGTGCCTGTGTGGTGGAAGACTCGCCAACTAATCTCCATCAACAAAGTTATAAAGACAAATACAACACATCTTCATGTTATAGGGAACATGAGACACATCGTGAAACACAATCGTACGAATCCCCACAAGAATGCGAGGGTCAAAACCAACCCTAATATGTCGATACCGGTATGACACATAGATCATCAATGTAACGAGCACATGAATACAAGTCGTGATAACAAATGCAGTATCGCAATAGTGACGCCAAACACTAAGTACGCAAGGATCATACTTGAAAGAATGTGAAATAATGGCATCATTGATAACGCCTTAAAATGTATACTTGTTATATATTTATGTGGGCGTTATCTCCTTATTACTATGCTTAATTTGTATAATTAAGCCATGATTTGCATTAGTCTCTATTATTTATCTTTACATAATTTCTTGAATAAAATGCTATTCATTGTGTGTAATCTTCTACTTTCAGGAAATCATGTGAGAAAGATGAGTTTACAGAAATTTGTGAGAGAATGGAGGCCAAACTGGAATTAAAGTGGAGTTAAAGGACCATGCTTAAATGTCTAAGGAGGTGCAGCTGGAGTGCTTGGATCTTCTACCATGATTGGAAGCTTCAAATAAGGAAAGAAATCAAAGAGGCAGAATCTGAAAAGGAAAAATCTTATTTGAGCACTGATCAGTATTTTGGGCGTATGTCTCTCCTCAAAAATCCAATTGACACAAGGCTAGACGGGTTGGAACCGTGACTTAAATATCTACAACTTTCCAGTTTTGAGTTTTTTGAAATTCTCAACTTTTGAAGGCCAAAATTAACTCACAAGTTACTGCTGTAAACCTGGACGGAAATTAAAAATAGGAAAAGTTATTTTTCTTTGGACACTTAAACGTTAGGGTTTTAGAAGGGAGGCTGTGTAGAACGAAGAGGGCAGAGAAAACCTTGTATTTTCTTTTCTCTAATGGCAGCCTAAACTCTTTGCTAGGGCTAGGGATTATGTTTCTTCTATACGATATGAATATTCAATGTGATTCTTTCTAGGATTTTATCAACGACATATTTGATTTTTCAATTAGATTTCTTTTGATGTATTAGTTCTTCCATGCTTTCAATAAGTTCAATCATGTTTTTCTTATTGTTTAGATGAATTTCTAATAGTTTCAAATAGAAATCAGGCTTTAAAGTGAATGGGTTTTTTCTGAAAACTTTTCTAACCGCATTATTAATCGAGGTCATCATGCGTTCTTGAATTGTCTATGAAAGTTCGAAAATGTGTCGAAAATACAAGAGCAATTTAGACCCCCCAAATTAAAGTTACGGCTTGATTGATTTTACACTAACTTAATAGTAAGTGTGGAATAGTGTAAACACAAGCATATATGCAAGACAACTACTCTAATCCATATTTAAAGCAACACAACAGTAAAAATGAAATAAAGAAGAGTAGGGAAGAAGGATGCAAACACAGATAACATTGAGACGTGTTATTGAAGAGGAAACCGAAGAACTCGGTGAAAAACTTCTCCGCCGCCCTCCAAGTGGAAATCGATCCACTAGACAGTCAGTTGGGATACATGGGTTAGCAAGAGACCTTCTAAGCCTAATCTACCCGATGTGCCTAAGCCCTCCAAGCTCCTACTCCAACAAGGCTTCTCGGAACCGTGTCTTGTCTAGCTCTCCGGATCCCGCAACAAGCTCCATGTTGCATCTGCCATTCCAAGCTTCTTCCAATGTTTCCCAGCAGCACCAAAACGTCACTCAACACTCTCAAAGGGTGTGGTAAGTATTTGGGCTATCAACCTCTCAATGGTATGGAAATGGAGAGGGAAGAGTTGAGGAAATACCACAAGCAAGTGTATAGAGAAAGGTGGGGATGACAATCTCTAATTCTCAATGTGTTTGGCTAGGGTTTTCTCTCTGAAGCATTCCTCAACATTTGTGGATAATGAGGGTATATATAGGATAGGCACAGAAAGTGTGAGTCATTCAGTACAGGCTAGCAGAACAGATTGCCTCGCGGGTGTCTCGCGGGAAGGCCTTACCCGCGAGATACTCGCGAGACACAGCTGTCTCCACTTGGCCTGACTCTTCGCATTCCAACATGTGCATGGCACATGATTCACTTCGCGAGAAGCTAGGCCGCGACATACCCGCGAGAATTCTTCATCCTTCAAATGCTTGAGTCTTCACACTCTCTCTCTATCACACAACCCTTACAACAAATCCCATAATAGATACAGGGTATAAACGATTGATAATAATTACAATCAAATTTGGCACGGAATAAAAGCCAACAAAATACATAGTTGTAAATCACAACTTTACAGTCTCTGTTCAATCGAATCATGAGTATTTAATTGTATAAGAACAATCAATTATAAAAAATATAATTTCTTAGATCACAAAGAATTTCATATTGATTCAAATCAGTTTTTATTATTATTCTTGTTAACAATCACCAAGCAAAAGTATTTTTCTTCTTTACCCAAATTTTTGTTTAATTATATTGTCTTTGAATTTACCCTGCTCCTTGTGGTTCGACCTCGGTACTCCGAGAATCATATTGCTACGATCTCCTACACTTGAGAGTGAGCAAGCAATTTAGGCGCTGTTGCTGGGGAGTTGCTGCGTGTTCAGAGGCAATTTTATTTTGGAGCAAAGCACAACCGGTGGAAATTCTTCTATTGGTAACTTCGTTCCATTTTTTCCCTTATTTTGTTTTTATTTTTCTGTTTGTTTTTAATTTATTTTATTTGATTGTGCATTCATTGTTGCATGAGCATTTGGGTTAGAAACGAGACAGGCAGATTAGAAATTTTTGAAACTTACTTTGGTAATCTTTTTGACACACCATCACCTTCACCTTCTTCATCAATCATGGGTGATGAAACACATAATAATCATGAGGAGAATAGAAGAACTATGTATGAATTGTTGCATCCCACACAAAATTCTGTTCCTTCATGCATCATGTTTCCACCTAATGCACCACATGTAGAACTGAAACAAGGTTTATTAGCAATACTTCCTAACTTTAGGAGACAAGAAAAAGAAAATCCTTATGTCCATGTTAGAGCTTTTAAAGAGGTAATTAGTAGTTTGTATGCACAAAATGTTATTGAGACTGCTAAGTTATGTTTCTTTCCTTTTTCTCTTAAGGATAAGGCAAGAAGTTGGCTTTACACCTTGAAACCTAGGTCTATAGGTAGTTGGGGGGAGATGGCCAAAGAGTTTTTTAAGAAACACTTTCCTCCCCACAAAGTCCAGCAAGTGGAAAGAAGGATAGCTAGTTTTGTCCAAGGAGAGAATGAGACCTTATACCAAGCTTAGGAAAGGTACAAAGATCTTTTCAATTTCTACCCAACTCATAGGTATGAAGATTGGAGGTTGGTTAGCTATTTTTAGGAAGGACTTACACCTAGGGACCGACAGTTTGTTCAACTCTCATGCGGAGGGGACTTTTTACAAAAAGAACCCGAAGATGCAATGGATTATCTTGATGAGATAGCTAAAAACTCTAACACATGGACTGGACCTAGCCCTTTGGACGCCACTGATAGGACTAGAACTAACACTACCACTTCTAGTGGAAGTGTTTTCAAGTTGAAGGAAGATGATAACATGAGTGCAAAAATCAGCATGTTAACTAAAGAAATTGAGGCACTCAAAATGAAAGGAAGTAGGAGTGTTAGTGCTACCTTTAGAGAGGACCCAATGGAGGTGTGTAAAATCTGTCATGAGATAAACCATGCTACAAATGAATGTGCATCACTTTCATCATTCTTAAATGTGCCAGAAGAACAAGTACATGCATTTAATTCATTTTGGCCAAATAATTCTTCATATTCTAACAATTATAACCCAAATATGCGAAACCATCCGTATTTGAGTTATAAGAGTGACAATGTGTTGAATCCTCCTGCTCCAATGAATTTTAATTCACCACATGCATCATCATCATCATCATCATCATCTAGAATTTCCTTGGAGGATGCACTTAGTACTTTCATTCAAAGGCAAAGTGAGCAAAATCAAAAGTTTGAATCCATGCTCACTAGGCTAGATGAAGAGGTAAGAGAGACCAAGAGTCATATAACTAGGCTTACAAATTCATTGAGTGGGATAGAGAGAGGGAAGCTTCCTTCCCAAACTCAACCCAATCCCATCAATCAAAATCTAAAAATTGGCTCTAAGGATAAACATGAGGAAGTAAGAGCTGTGACAATTTTGAGGAGTGGTAAAGAGATTAATAAAAGTTCTCTTTTAGTAACTAAGAAATCTAAGGAGACCCCAGCTGAGAAAGAGAAGGATGAAACTGAGTCACTTGGATTTGGTGAAATTGAACAATGCCCAATCCCTCCACCATTTCCACAAGCCTTAAAATTACCTAGGAAATTGGACACTGCATTCGAGATATTAGAGCATTTGCATCAAGTTAAGATAAATTTGTCATTATTACATGTTATCAAGCAAGTGCCTGCATATGCCAAGGTAATTAAGGACCTATGCACCATCAAGAGAAAGCATTATGTGAAGAAGACCGCATTCCTAACAGAACAGGTAAGTGCAGTTATCCAACATAAGACCCCACCAAAGTATAAGGATCTAGGTTGACCTACGATCTCTTGTACTATTGGAGATTACATCATGGAACATGCATTGCTAGATCTTGGGGCAAGTGTTAATTTGATCCCTTTCAGTGTATGTCAAAAACTTGGACTTGGTGAGTTGAAACCTACTTCAATAACTTTACAGCTGGCTGATCACTCTGTGAGGGAACCAAGAGGGATTGTTGAGGATGTGTTGGTGAAAATTGAACAATTTTATTATCCTGTTGATTTTATTGGTCTAGATTACCAACCTGTTTTACATCCTAGTGTTCATACCCCTATTATTTTGGATAGACCTTTTCTTGTCACAGCTAATGCTTTAATTAATTGCAGGAATGGAAGGATGCAACTAACTTTTGGTTCCATGACTTTGGAGCTAAACATATTTCATGTGGCTAAACAAGCACATGAGGATGATGACTGTGCTTATGTGAACCTCATTGGGGCGGTGGTTCAAGAAGAGTTTAATAAGAATTGTTTTTCTGATCCTCTTGAAACTCTTCTTAATAATTTTGTTGGTTCTTATGATTTAGAATGTGATATTCATGTATCTGAAAATTTTTCTTTGTTGGATTCCTCACAGGTTTTGGAAGAACAACAGATGATGGCAATTAATAAATGATGGAAGCCTTGCTTTGAGGAGCTACTAGAAAATGAAAAAAAGCTCGTGCATTCAAGTGAAGAGGCACCACAGCTGAAGTTTAAGTCGTTGCCCGGTGGTCTTAAATATGCATATTTAGGCCCAGGTAAGTTAAAACCTAGGTGGGATGGCCCTTGCATTGTAAGGGAAGTATTTAACTACGGAGTTGTAGTAGTTGAGGACTATAGAGATGGTAGGATTTTGAAAATAAATGGACAAAGGTTAAAATCATTCTTAGGGGGAGTTATACCTGAGGAGGAGACTATGTCACTAGAGATCCCTGCCTATTGGGATGCTACGTGAACTCTGAAAGAGCCTTATAAAGTTGTAACATATTTGTTTTAATTTTCTTTTCTTTTTGTTTTTTTTTCTTTTTGCCTTTTGTTTTTATTTTTGTTTATGTTTTTTGTTTTGTTATTATTTTTCTTTTGTGAGCTAACATTTGCAGGTGTGAAAGAAATTAAAAAAAAAAAAAAAAAATTAAATGCTTAAGGTAACTTCTTCCCTTTATACTTGAATTTATTTTGGCTTTGATACATTGAGGACAATGCAATATTTTAGTTGGGGGGAGAGGTCTACACATTTTGCTGCACCTTGCATGATTTTTTTTTTCTTTCTTTTTGGTTGCAACTTTTCAATTTATAAAAATAAAAAAAAAAAAAAAAAAAAAAACCTTGAATTTGAATGCAGAAGAGTTATAAGCTTTATTTTTATATCATGTGATGGAATGGATAATGCTGAGTTGGTTATACTATTTGTTATATTAAGACTCTTTCATAAAGAGCACAATTGGAAACTTTTGAGCACAATAGCCAGGTTAGCGGACAGTTGGATGTTGGATATGCATGGATCATGAACAAGCTAGATATAAGCTGAAACTCAACCCATATGGAGAGTTCTTGAGCCTTACTTTTCTTTGTGAGAGTATATCTTTGTTTGAACTCTTAAATTTCTCTCATATGCTTCAATTTTTGTAAAAGATCTCTATATTTTTTGGTTGACTACTGGAAACATTATGGGGAGACATACCATGACCCTACTTATTTTTGTCCTTAGGCATGCTGGTTTATGTGGAATTTTAGGAGATGAGAACCTAAGACCACCAATTTTTTGTCATTAGCTAAACAAATATTCAGCCTACCTTTACATTAACCATTGTCACCATCATTTGAGCCATGAGAAATATTTTCACAATACCACAAACATTTTTGTTTATGGGTGTTCTCTTCTCTTTGGAGTTCAAGTTTTGAGCAATTGATGTGTTTAGATACCACCATTGTCTCTCTTTTCTTCAAAAACAAAAAAAAAAAAAAAAAAAAAAAAAAAAAAAAAAGAAGAAGAAGAAAAAAGAAGAAGAAAAAAAAAAAGAAAAAAAAGAGAAAAGAAAGATATATATATATATATATATATATATATAAAAAAGAGAGAGAGAGAGAGAGAGATAAAAAGAAAAAGAAAAAGAAAGAGGAGACATACATAATCAATCAATAAATCATTGGTGTCTTGCACATCTTTCATGTATTTCAGAAGGGTTATATGGTTGAGTAAAGGTTATTTTGATTCAAGATGGTTGTTATCGCTATGAGTTGGGTTTGGCTTGAATTTTTTGCATTTGATTCATATACCTCATATTTCAAAGAGAGCAATTTGCCTTCATAAGATCATACTACCACTGAGCGTAAAGTCCTACTTGATCCTAAAGGTGCATGGCTGGTATGTGTTTGGGATAAAAACTAGCGCTGAGAATGGTATTAACCTCATGTTTCCAGGAATTCAACATCCTTTCCAAGAGATCTTTTTCCGTTATTATATTGGTTGTTTTTTTATACACATGTGATATTCTTAAAACTTTTTCTTTCCTTTTTGTTCACATGTGATTTGAAAAGAGAAACCATTACTTCTATGTGTGTTCTTTCAGAGTGTTGATGACTTAAGAGAGGTTTTGGAATAGAGGCTCTAATCTAGATTATTTTTGGTCTATGCATGTTTGGAAAAGCCAGTTTGATTGGATGGGCTATGCACACACACACACACTCTAAAAGTGAAGCTAGTGAAAGCTCTTTGATATGATGAATAGTATCCCAACTCAAAAATTGAAAGTTCATTTGTATGATATAATGATAAAGCGGACTAACATTTGCTGCAGGAATTTTTAGGAAACCTTTGACTTTTGTGGGTGGAGTCACTGCAAACACTCACGAGAGTAAACTCGTCCACTAGAGTGACCTAGGGGTTCAAAGATTTGCTGCACATGGGAAATGCAGTCGTGTAGCCTACGAAAGTGGCTTGTATTTTAGTTTTAATTTTTCACTTTTAGTAGACATGGGTGCTTTGTGGATTGCTAGGGACTAGCAAGATTTAAGTTGGGGGTGTGATAATGCCTTAAAATGTACACTTGTTATATATTTATGTGGGCGTTATCTCCTTATTACTACGCTTAATTTGTATAATTAAGCCATGATTTGCATTAGTCCCTATTATTTATCTTTACATAATTTCTCGAATAAGATGCTATTCATTGTGTGTAATTTTCTACTTTTAGGAAATCATGTGAGAAATATGAGTTTACAGGAATTTGTGAGAGAATGGAGGCCAAACTAGAATTAAAGTGGAGCTAAAGGACCATGCTTAAATGTCTAAGGAGGTGTAGCTGGAGTGCTTGGATCATCTACCATGATTGGAAGCTTCAAATAAGGAAAGAAATCAAAGAGGCAGAATCTGAAAAGGAAAAATCTGATTTGAGCACTGATCAGTATTTTGGGTGTATTTCTCTCCTAAAAAATCCAATTGATACAAGGCTGGATGGGTTGGAACTGTGACTTGAATATCTACAACTTTTGAGTTTTGATTTTTTCAAAATTCTCAACTTTTGAAGGCCGAAATTAACTCACAAGTTACTGCTGTAAACCTGGACGGAAATTAAAAATAGTAAAAGTCATTTTTCTTTGGACACTTAGACATTAGGGTTTTGGGAAAGGAGGCTGTGAGAACGAATTTTGGGCAGAGAAAAACTTGTATTTTCCTTTCTCTAATGGCAGCCTAAACTCTTTGCTAGGGCTAGGGATTATGTTTCTTCTATACGGTATGAATATTCAATGTGATTCTTTCTAGGATTTTATCAACGACATATTTGATTGTTCAATTAGATTTCTTGTGATGTATTAGTTCTTCCATGCTTTCAATAAGTTCAATCATGTTTTTCTTATTGTTTAGATGAATTTCTAATAATTTCAAATAGAAATAAGGTTTTAAAGTGAATGGGTTTTTCTGAAAACTTTTCTAACCGCATTATTAATTGAGGTTACCATGCGTTCTTGAATTGTCTTAGTTCAACCGAATCATAAGTATTTAATTGTCTAAGAACAATCAATTATGAAATATATTTCTTAGATCACAAAGAATATCATATCGATATAGGGAAACACCCCGATACCCCTGTATTTACATTATTGATTTAAATAAGTTTTTATTATTATTCTTGTTAACAATCACCAAGCAAAAGTATTTTTCTTCTTTACCCAAATTTTTGTTTAATTATATTGTCTTTAAATATACCCTGCTCCTTGTGTTTCGACTTCGGTACTCTGAGAATTATATTGCTACGATCTCTTGCACTTGGGAGTGAGCAAGCAATCACCCATGACAGAATCTCTGGAAAATGAATAATAATATTTCTTTCAGACTTGTGTAAATGATATGAGACAATTTCAAAGTAAATCATTGCAAAGTAAATTGTTGCATTATATGGAATTTATTGCAACGAAAATCTAGTGTTGCATAGACCTATTGCTTTTTTTTAATAAAAAAATAACATATTGCAACAAGATTTTCAAAGTAAATCGTTGTAATATATGGAATTTATTGAAACGAAAAACTAGTGTTGCATAAACCTATTACTTTTTTTAAATAAAAAAATAACCTGTTGCCACGAGATTTTCAAAGTAAATCGTTGCAATATATGGAATTTATTGCAACGAAAATCTAGTGTTGCATAAACCTATTCCTTTTTTTAATAAAAAAATAACCTATAGCAACAAGATTTTCAAAGTAAATCGTTGCAACATATGAAATTTATTGCAACGAAAATCTAGTGTTGCATAAACCTATTACTTTTTTTTAACAAAAAAGTAACCTATAGCAACGAGATTTTTAAAGTAAATCGTTGCAATTACTGGAATTTATTGCAACATAAATCTAGTGTTGAAAAAAAAAAAAAAACTGAGCATCCTCGTCCCATCATCTGGAAGTCACACTCAATTGTCTACAATTGAAATGACGCCTTGACAATAGGGGCATGTAGAGGCTAGAGCGAAAAATAGTGCAATGCAACTGCGGTGAAACACGTGTTTGCATGGTGGAAGACTCGCCAACTAATCTCCATCAACAAAGTTATAAAGGCAAATACAACACGTCTCCATGTTATAGGGAACATGAGACACATCGTGAAACATGATCGAACGAATCCCCACTGGAATCCGAGGGTCAACACCAACCCTAATATGTTGATACCGGTATGACACATAGATCATCAATGTAATGAGCACATGAGTACGAGTCGTGATAACAAATGTAGTATCACAATAGTGATGCCAAACACTAAGTATGCAAGGATCACGCTCGAAAGGACGTGAAATAATGACATCATCCACGACATCATTCATGATAGAATCTTTGAAAAATGAATATTAATATTTCTTTCAGAGTTGTGTACATGATATGAGACAATTTCAAAGTAATTCAATGCAAAGTAAATTGTTGCAATATATGGAATTTATTGCAACGAAAATCTAGTGTTGCATAGACCTATTGCTTTTTTTAATTAAAAAAAAAACATATTGCAACAAGATTTTCAAAGTAAATCGTAGCAATATATGGAATTTATTAAAACGAAAATCTAGTGTTGCATAAACCTATTACTTTTTTAAAATAAAAAAATAACCCATTGCAACGAGATTTTCAAAGTAAGTCGTTGCAATATATGGAATATATTGCAACGAAAATCTAGTGTTGCATAAACCTATTACTTTTTTTTTAATAAAAAAAAACCTATTGCAACAACAAAAATCTTGTGTTAAAAAAAAAAGAAAAAAAGAAAAAAAAAGCAAAACTGAGCATCCTTGTCCCATCATTTGGAAGTCACACTCAATCGTCTCCAATTGAAATGACGCCTTGACAATAGGGCATGTAGAGGCCAGAGCGAAGTAGAGTGCAATGCAACTGCAGTGGAACACGTGCCTGCATGGTGGAAGACTCGCCAACTAATCTCCATCAAAAAAGTTATAAAGACAAATACAACACGTTTTAGCTATAGGGAACATGAGACACATCGTGAAACACGATCGTATGAATCCCCACAGGAACGCAAGGGTCAACACAGACCCTAATATGTTGATACCGGTATGACACATAGATCATCAATGTAACGAGCACATGAATACAAGTCGTGATAACAAATGTAGTATCCCAATAGTGACGCCAAGCACTAAGTACGCAAGGATTACAGTTGAAAGGACGTAAAATAAAGACATCATCCACGACATCATCCACGACAGAATCTCTAAAAAATGAATATTAATATTTCTTTTAGACTTGTGTACATGATATGAGACAATTTCAAAGTAAATCATTGGAAAGTAAATTGCTGCAATATATGGAATTTATTGCAAAGAAAATCTAGTGTTGCATAGACGTATTGCTTTTTTAAATAAAAAATAACATATTGCAACAAGATTTTCAAAGTAAATCGTTGCAATATATGGAATTTATTGAAACAAAAGTCTAGGGTTGCATAAACCTATTATTTTTTTAAAATAAAAAAATAACCTATTGCAACAAGATTTTCAAAGTAAATTGTTGCAATATATTGAATTTATTGCAACGAAAATCTAGTGTTACATAAACCTATTACTTTAAAAAAAAAAAAAAAAAAAACCTATTGCAACGAGATTTTCAATGTAAATCGTTGCAATATATGGAATTTATTGCAACAAAAATCTAGTGTTCAAAAAAAGAAAGAAAAAGAAAACTGAGCATCCTCGTCCCATCATTTGGAGTCACACTCAATTGTCTCCAATTAAAATGACGCCTCGACAATAGGGGCATGTCGAGGCTAGAGACGAGTAGGGTGCATTGCAACTTCGGTGGAACACCTGCCTGCGTGGTGGAAGACTCGCAAGCTAATCTCCATCAACAAAGTTATAAAGACAAATACAGCACGTCTCCATGTTATAGGGAACATGAGACACATCGTGAAACATGATTGTACGAATCCCCACAGGAATGAGAGCGTCAACACCAACCCTAATATGTAGATACCGGTATGACACATAGATTATCAATGTAACGAGCACATGAATGCAAGTCGTATAAAATTCTAGTATCGCAATAGTGACGCCAAACACTATGTATGCAACGAAAATGTAGTGTTGCATAAACTTATTACTTTTTTTTTAATAAAAAAATAACCTATTGCAATGAGATTTTAAAAGTAAATCGTTGCAATATATGGAATTTATTGCAACAAAAATCAAGTGTTGAAAAAAAAAAAACTGAGCATCCTCGTGCCATCATCTTGAAGTCACACTCAATCGTCTCAAACTGAAATGACGCCTCAACAATAGGGGCATGTAAAGGGTATAGCCAAGTAGAGTGCAATGCAACTACGGTGGAACACGTGCCTGCATGGTGGAAGACTCGCGAACTAATCTCCATCAACAAATTATAAAGACAAATACATCACGTCTCCATGTTATAGGGAACGTGAGACACATCGTGAAGCACGATCGTATGAATCACCACTGTAATGCGAGGGTCAACACCAACCCCAATATGTCGATACTGGTGTGACACATAGATCATCAATGTAACGAGCACATGAATACAAGTTGCAATAACAAATGTAGTTTTGCAATAGTGACCCCAAACACTAAGTATGTTAGGATCACACTTGAAAGGACGTGAAATAATGACATCATCCACGACATCATCCATGACAGAATCTCTGCAAAAAGAATATTAATATTTCATTCAAACATTTGTAGATTATATGAGACAATTTCAAAGTATATCGCTGCAAAGTAAATTGTTGCAATATATGGAATTTATTGCAACGAAAATCTAGTATTGCATAGGCCTATTGCTTTTTTTAATAAAAAAATAACTTCTTGCAAGAAGATTTTCAAAGTAAATCTTCGCAATATATGTAATTCATTGAAACAAAAATCTGGTATTGCTTAAACCTATTATTTTTTAAATAAAAAAAATAACCTATTGCAACGAGATTTTCAAAATAAATCGTTGCAATAAATTGAAATTATTGCAACAAAAATCAACTATTGCATAAACCTATTACTTTTTTTTAATAAAAAAATAACCTATTGTTGCACAATACGGAATTTGTTGCAACAAAAATCTAGTGTTGAAAAAAAAAAAAAAACTGAGCATCCTCGACCCATCATCTGGAAGTCACACTCAATCGTCTCCAACTGAAGTGACACCTCGACAATAGGGGCACGTAAAGGCTAGAGCCAAGTAGGGTATAATGAAACTGCAGTGGAACACGTGCCTGCATGGTAGAAGACTCGCCAACTAATCTCCAGCAATAAAGTTATAAAGACAAATACAACACGTCTCCATGTTATAGGGAACATGAGACATATCGTGAAACACGATCGTACGAATCCCAACAGGAATGCGAGGGTCAATACCAACCCTATTATCTCGATACTGGTATGACACATAGATCATCAATGTAATGAGCACATGAATACAAGTCGTGTTAACAAATGTAGCATCACAATAGTGATGCCGAACACTAAGTGTGCAAGGATCACACTTGGATGGACGTGAAATAATGACATCATCCACGACATAATGCATGACAGAATCTCTGCAAAAAGAATATTAATATTTCTTTCAAACATGTGTACATGATATGAGACAATTTAATTGTAAATCGTTGCAAAGTAAATTGTTGCAGTATATAGAAATTATTGCAACGAAAATCTAGTGTTGCATAAATCTATTGCTTTTTTTACTAAAAAAATAACCTATTGCAACCAGATTTTCAAAGTAAGTCGTTGCAATATATTCCATATATTGCAACGAAAATCTAGTGTTGCAGAAACCTATTACTTTTTTTTAATAAAAAAAAACCTATTGCAACAACAAAAATCTAGTGTTCAAAAAAAAAAAAAAAAAAGCAAAACTGTGCATCCTTGTCCCATCATCTGAAAGTCACACTCAATCGTCTCGAATTGAAATGACTCCTTGACAATAGGGCATGTGGAGGCCAGAGCGAAGTAGAGTGCAATGCAATTGCGGTGGAACACGTGGCTGCATGGTGGAAGACTCGCCAACTAATCTCCATCAAAAAAGTTATAAAGACAAATACAACACGTTTTAGTTATAGGGAAAATGAGACACGTCGTGAAACACGATCGCACGAATCCCCACAGGAATGCAAGGGTCAACACAGACCCTAATATGTTGATACCGGTATGACACATAGATCATCAATGTAACGAGCACATGAATACAAGTCGTGATAACAAATGTAGTATCACAATAGTGATGCCAAACACTAAGTACGCAAGGATTACACTTGAAAGGACGTAAAATAATGACATCATCCATGACAGAATCTCTGAAAAATGAATATTAATATTTCTTTTAGACTTGTGTACATGATATGAGACAATTTCAAAGTAAATCATTGCAAAGTAAAATGCTGCAATATTTGGAATTTATTGCAACAAAAATCTAGTGTTGCATAGATGTATTGCTTTTTTAAATAAAAAAATAACATATTGCAACAATATTTTCAAAGTAAAACGTTGCAATATATGAAATTTATTGAAACAAAAATCTAGTGTTGCATAAACCTATTATTTTTTTAAAATAAAAAAATAACCTATTGCAACAAGATTTTCAAAGTAAATTGTTGCAGTATATTGAATTTATTGCAACGAAAATCTAGTGTTACATAAACCTATTACTTTAAAAAAAAAAAAAAAAAAAAAACCTATTGCAACGAGATTTTCAAAGTAAATCGTTGCAATATATGGAATTTATTGCAACAAAAATCTAGTGTTCAAAAACAGAAAGAAAAAGAAAACTGAGCATCCTCGTCCCATCATTTGGAGTCACACTCAATTGTCTCCAATTAAAATGACGCCTCGACAATAGGGGCATGTCGAGGCTAGAGACGAGTAGGGTGCATTGCAACTTCGGTGGAACACGTGCTTGCGTGGTGGAAGACTCGCAAGCTAATCTCCATCAACAAAGTTATAAAGACAAATACAGCACGTCTCCATGTTATAGGGAACATGAGACACATCGTGAAACACGATTGTATGAATCCCCACAGGAATGAGAGCGTCAACACCAACCCTAATATGTCGATACCGTATGACACATAGATTGTCAATGTAACGAGCACATGAATACAAGTCGTATAACAATTCTAGTATCGCAATAGTGACGCCAAACACTAAGTATGCAACGAAAATCTAGTGTTGCATAAACTTATTACTTTTTTTTTAATAAAAAAAAACCTATTGCAACAAGATTTTCAAAGTAAATCGTTGCAATATATGGAATTTATTGCAACAAAAATCAAGTGTTGAAAAAAAAAAAACTGAGCATCCTCGTGCCATCATCTTGAAGTCACACTCAATCGTCTCAAACTGAAATGACGCCTCGACAATAGTGGCATGTAGAGGGTATAGCCAAGTAGAGTGCAATGCAACTGTGGTGGAACACGTGCCTGCATGGTGGAAGACTCGCGAACTAATCTCCATCAACAAATTATAAAGACAAATACATCACGTCTCCATGTTATAGGGAACGTGAGACACATCGTGAAGCACGATCGTATGAATCACCACTGTAATGCGAGGGTCAACACCAACCCCAATATGTCAATACCGGTGTGACACATAGATCATCAATGTAACGAGCACATGAATACAAATCGCAATAACAAATGTAGTTTCGCAATAGTGACCCCAAACACTAAGTATGTTAGGATCACACTTGAAAGGACGTGAAATAATGACATCATCCACGACATCATCCATGACAGAATCTCTGCAAAAAGAATATTAATATTTCATTCAAACTTTTGTAGATTATATGAGACAATTTCAAAGTATATTGCTGCAAAGTAAATCGTTGCAATATATGGAATTTATTGCAACGAAAATCTAGTATTGCATAGAGCTATTACTTTTTTTAACAAAAAAATAACTTATTGCAAGAAGATTTTCAAAGTAAATCTTCGCAATATATGTAATTTACTGAAACAAAAATCTAGTATTGCATAAACCTATTACTTTTTAAATAAAAAAATAACCTATTGCAACGAGATTTTCAAAATAAATCGTTGCAATAAATTGAAATTATTGCAAAAAAAATCAACTATTGCATAAACCAACTACTTTTTTTTAACAAAAAAATAACCTATTGTTGCACTATACGGAATTTGTTGCAACAAAAATCCAGTGTTGAAAAAAAAAAAAAAAAACTGAGCATCCTCATCCCATCATCTGGAAGTCACACTCAATCGTCTCCATCTGAAGTGACGCCTCGACAATAGGGGCACGTAAAGGCTAGAGCCAAGTAGGGTACAATGAAACTGCAGTGGAACACGTGCCTGCATGGTGGAAGACTCGCCAACTAATCTACAACAATAAAGTTATAAAGACAAATACAACACGTCTCCATGTTATAGGGAACATGAGACATATCGTGAAACACGATCGTACGAATCCCAACAGGAATGCGAGGGTCAATACCAACCCTAATATCTCGATACTAGTATGATACATAGATCATCAATGTAACGAGCACATGAATACAAGTCATGCTAACAAATGTAGCATCACAATAATGACGCCGAACACTAAGTATGCAAGGATCACACTTGGATGGACGTGAAATAATGACATCATCCACGACATAATCCATGACAGAATCTCTGCAAAAAGAATATTAATATTTCTTTCAAACTTGTGTACATGATATGAGACAATTTAAATGTAAATTGTTGCAAAGTAAATTGTTGCAGTATATAGAAATTATTGCAATGAAAATCTAGTGTTGCATAAATCTATTGCTTTTTTTACTAAAAAAACAACCTATTGCAACCAGATTTTCAAAGTAAATTGTTGTAATATTTGAAATTTAATGCAACCAAAATATAGTGTTGCATAGACCTATTGCTTTTTTAATTAAAAAAATAACATATTGCAACAAGAATTTCAAAGTAAATCGTTGCAACATGTAGAATTTATTGAAATGAAAAGGTAGGGTTGCATAAACTTATTACCTTTTTTAAATAAAAAAATAACCTATTGCAATATGATTTTAAAAGTAAATCGTTGCAATATATGGAATTATTGCAATGAAAATCTAGTGTTGCAAAAACCTGTTCCTTTTTTTAATAAAAAAATAACTTATTGCCACGTGATTTTGAAAGTAAATCGTTGCAATATATGGAATTTATTGCAACGAAAATCTAGAGTTGCATAAACCTATTACTTTTTTTAAATAAAAAAATAACCTACTGCAACGATATCAAAGTAAATCGTTGCAATATATGGAATTTGTAGTAACAAAAATCTAGTGTTAAAAAAAAAAAAAAAAACAGAGCATCCTCATCCCAACTTCTGGAAGTCACACTCAATCGTCTCCAACTGAAATGATGCCTCGACAATAGGGGCACGTATAGGCTAGAGCCAAGTAGGGTGCAATGCAACAGCGGTGGAACACATGCCCGCATGGTGGAAGATTCGGCAACTAATCTCCATCAATAACCTATTGCAACGAGACTTTTAAAGTAAATCGTTGCAATATATAAATCGTTGCAATATATGGAATTTATTGCGATGAAAATCTATTGTTGCAGAAACCTATTCCTTTTTGTAATAAACAAATAACCAATTGCAACGTGATTTTCAAAGTAAATCGGTTCAATATATGGAATTTATTGCAACAAAAATCTAGTGTTGCATAAACCTATTACTTTTATTGAATAAAAAAAAAAACTTATTGCAACGAGATTTTTAAAGTAAATTGTTGCAATTAATGGAATTTATTGCAACATAAATCTAGTGTAAAAAAAAAAAAAAAAAAAAATTGAGCATCTTCGTCCCATCATCTGGAAGTCACACACAATTGTCTCCACGTCTCCAACTAATCTCCATCAACAAAGTTATAAAGACAAATATATCACGTCTCCACGTTATAGGGAACATGAGACACATCATGAAACACGATCGTACGAATCCCCACTGTAATGTGAGGGTCAACACCAACCCTAATATGTCGATACCAGTATGACACATAGAACATAATTGTAACGAGCACATGAATACAAGTCGTGATAACAATTGTAGTATTGCAATAGTGACGCCAAATACTAAGTATGCAAGGATCACCCCTGAAAGGACGTGAAATAATGACATCATACCTGGCATCATCCATGACAGAATCTCTGCAAAAAGAATATTAATATTTCTTTCAGACTTGTGTAGATTATATGAGACAATTTCAAAGTAAATCGCTACAAAGTAAATTGTTTGAATATATGGAATTTATTGGAACAAAAATCTAGTGTTGCATAAACCTATTGCTTTTTTCAATAAAAAAATAACCTATTGAAACGGGATTTTCAAAGTAAAGTGTTGCAATATATAAATCGTTGCAATATATGGAATTTATTGCAACGAAAATCTAGTGTTGCTTAAACCTATTACTTTTTTTTAATAAAAAAATAACCTTTTGCAACGAGATTTTCAAAGTAAATCGTTGCAATATATGGAATTTATTGCAACGAAAATCTAGTGTTGCACAAACCTATTTCTTTTTTTTAATAAAAAGGCAACCTATTGCTGCAAGATTTTTAAAGTAAATCGTTGCAATTAATGGAATTTATTGCAACATAAATCTAGTGTTAAAAAAAAAAAAAAACTGAGCATCCTCGTCCCATCATCCGGAAGTCACACTCAATCGTCTCCAACTGAATTGACTGCTTGACAATAGGGGCATGTAGAGGCTAGAGCCAAGTAGGGTGCAATGGAACTGTGGTGGAACACGTGCCTGCATGGTGGAAGACTCGCCAACTAATCTTCATCAATAAAGCTGTAAAGACAAATACAACACGTCTCCATGTTATAGGGAACTAGAGACACATCGTGAAACACGATCGTACGAATCCCCACAGGAATGTGAGGGTCAACACCGACCCTAATATGTCGATTCCAGTATGACACATAGATCATAAATGTAATGAGCACATGAATAGAAACCGTGATAACAAATGTAGTATTGCAATAGTGACGCCAAAAACTATGCAAGGATCACGCTTGAAAGGATGTGAAATAATGACATCATCCAAGACATCATCCACGACAGACTCTCTGCAAAAAGAATATTAATATATCTTCCAGACTTGTGTACATGGTATGAGACAATTTCAAAGTAAATCGTTGCAAAGTAAATTGTTGCGAATATGGAATTTATTGCAACGAAAATCTAGTGTTGCATAAACCTATTTCTTTTTTAATAAAAAAATAACCTATTGCAACGTGATTTTCAAAGTAAATTGTTGCAATATATGGAATTTATTGCAACGAAAATATAGTGTTGCAAAGACCTATTGCTTTTTTTGTAAAAAAAATAACATATTGCAACATGATTTTCAAAGTAAATCGTTGCAATATATAGAATTTATTGAAATGAAAATCTAGTGTTTCATAAACCTATTCCTTTTTTTAATAAAAAAATAACCTATTGCAACGTGATTTTCAAATTAAATCGTTGCAATATATGGAATTTATTGCAACGAAAATCTAGTGTTGCAGAAACCTATTACTTTTTTTAAATAAAAAAATTTCCTATTGCAACGACTTCAACGTAAATAGTTCCAATATATGGAATTTGTTGCAACAAAAATCTAGTGTTAAAAAAAAAAAAAAACAAAGCATCCTCGTCCCATCCTTTGGAAGTCACACTTAATCGTCTCCAACTGAAATGACGCCTTGACAATAGGGGCATGTAGAGGCTAGAGCCAAGTAGGGTGCAATGGAACTGTGGTGGAACACGTGCCTGCATGGTGGAAGACTCGCCAACTAATCTTCATTAACAAAGTTGTAAAAACAAATACAACACGTCTCCATGTTATAGGGAACAAGAGACACATCGCGAAACACGATCGTACGAATCTCCACAGGAATGCGAGGGTCAACATCGACCCTAATATGTCGATTCCAGTATGACACATAGATCATAAATGTAATGAGCACATGAATACAAACTGTGATAACAAATGCAGTATTGCAATAGTTACGCCAAAAACTATGCAAGGATCACGCTTGAAAGGACGTGAAATAATGACATCATCCGAGATAGAATCTCTGCAAAAAGAATATTAATATTTCTTTCAGACTTGTGTACATGATATGAGAAAATTTAAAGTAAATCGTTGCAAAGTGAATCATTGCAATATATGGAATTTATTGCAACGAAAATCCAGTGTTGCATAAACCTATTCCTTTTTTTAATAAAAAATAACCTATTGCAACGTGATTTTCAAAGTAAATCGTTGCAATATATGGAATTTATTGCAACGAAAATCTAGTGCTGCATAAACCTATTACTTTTTCTAAATAAAAAAGTAACCTATTGCAACGAGATCAACGTAAATCGTTGCAATATACGGAATTTGTTGCAACAAAAATCTAGTGTTAAAAAAAAAAAAACAGAGCATCCTTGTCCCATCTTCTGGAAGTCACACTCAATCGTCTCCTATTGAAATGACGCCTCGTCAATAGGTGCATGTATTGGCTAGAGCCAAGTAGGGTGCAATGCAACTACGGTGGAACACATGCCTGCATGGTGGAAGACTCACCAACTAATCTCCATCAACAAAGTTATAAAGACAAATACAAGACGTCTCCATGTTATAGGGGACATGAGACACATCGTGAAACACGATCGTACAAATCGCCACAGGAATGCGAGGGTCTATACCAACCCTAATATGTCGATACCGGTGTGACACATAGATCATCAATGTAACGAGCACATGAATACAAGTCGTGATAAGAAATGTAGTATCACTAAGTATGCAAGGATTACACTTGAATGTACGTGAAATAATGACATCATCCACAACATCATCCTTGACAGAATCTCCGCAAAAAGTATATTAATATTTCTTTCAAACTTATGCACATGATATGAGACAATTTATTGCAACGAAAATCTAGTGTTGCATAAACCTATTACTTTTTTTAATAAAAATGTAACCTATTGCAACGAGATTTTGAAAGTAAATCGTTGCAATTAATGGAATTTATTGCAACATAAATCTAGTGTTTTAAAAAAAAAAAACTGAGCATCCTCGCCCATCGTCTAGAAGTCAAACTCAATCGTCTCCAACTGAAATGACGCATTGACAATAGGGGCATGTAGAGGCTAGAGGCAGGTTGGGTGCAATGCAACTGTGGTGGAACACGTGCCTGCATGGTGGAAGATTCGCCAACTAATCTGCATCAACAAAGTTATAAAGACAAAAATAGCATGCCTCCATGTTATATGGAACATGAGACACATCGTGAAGCACGATTGTACGAATCCCCACAGGAATGCCAGGTCAACACCAACCCTATTATGTCGATACCAGTTTGACACATAGATCATAAATGTAACGAGCACATGAATACAAACCGTGATAACAAATGTAGTATTGCTATAGTGACGCCAAAAACTAAGTATGCAAGGATCACACTTGAAAGGACGTGAAATAATGACATCATCCAGGACATCATCCATGACAGAATCTCCGTAAAAAGAATATTAATATTTCTTTCAGAATTATGCACATGATATGAGACGATTTCAAAGTAAATCGTTGCAAAGAAAATTGTTGATATATATGGAGATTATTGCAACAAAAATTTAGTGTTGCATAAATCTATTGTTTAAAAAAAAATAATAATAATAACCTATTGCAATGAGATTTTCAAAGTAAATCGTTGCAATATATGGAATATATTGCAATGGAAATTTAGTGTTGCATAAACCTATTACGTTTTTTAAATAAAAAAATAACCTATTGCAACGAGATTTTCAAAATAAATCGTTCAATATATGGAAATTATTGCAACGAAAATCTACTGTTGCATAAACCTATTACTTTTTTTTAATAAAAAAATAACCTACTGCAACGAGATTTTCAAAGTAAATCGTTGCACTATATGGAATTTGTTGCAACAAAAATCTGGTGTTGAAAAAAAAGAAAACTGAGCATCCTCGTCCCATCATGTGGAAGTCATTCTCAATCGTCTGAAATTGAAATGACGCCTCGACAATCGGAGCACATAAAGGCTAGAGCCGAGTAGGGTACAATACAACTGTGGTGAAACACGTGCCTGCACGGTGGAAGACTCGCCAACTAATCTCCATCAACAAAGTTATAATGACAAATACCACGCGTCTCCATGTTATAGGGAACATGAGACATATCGTGAAACACGATTGTACGAATCCCAACAGGAATGCAAGGGTCAATACCAACCCTAATATTTCGATACCGTTATGACACAAAGATCATCAATGTAACGAGCACATGAATACAAGTCGTGGTAACAAATGTAGTGTCACAATAGTGACGCCGAACACTAAGTATGCAAGGATCACACTTGAATGGACGTGAAATAATGACATCATCCACGACATAATCCATGACAGAATCTCCGCAAAAAGAATATTAATATCATTTCAAAGTAAATTGCTGCAATATGTGGAAATTATTGCAACGAAAATCTAGTGTTGCATAAATCTATTGCTTTTTTTAATAAGAAAATAACCTATTGCAACCTAATTTTCAAAGTAAATTGTTGCAATATATGGAATTTAATGCAACAAAAATATAGTGTTGCACAGACCTATTGCTTTTTTTATTAAAAAAATAACATATTGCAACAAGATTTTCAAAGTAAATCGTTGCAATACATAGAATTTATTGAAATGAAAATGTAGTGTTGCATAAACTTATTACTTTTTTTAAATAAAAAAATAACCTATCGCAACAAGATTTTCAAAGTAAATCGTTGCAATATATGGAAATTATTGCAACGATAATCTAGTTTTGCATAAACCTATTCCTTTTTTTAATAAAAAAATAACCTATTGAACCGTGATTTTGAAAGTAAATCGTTGCAATATATGGAATTTATTGCAACGAAAATCTAGTGTTGCATAAACCTATTACTTTTTTTTAATAAAAAAATAACCTTTTGCAACAAGATTTTTAAAGTAAATCGTTGGAATTAATGGAATTTATTGCAACATAAATATAGTGTTAAAAAAAAAAAATTGAGCATCCTCGTCCCATCATCTGGAAGTCACTCTCAATTGTCTCCAGCTGAAATGACGCCTAGACAATAGGGGCATGCAGAGGCTAGCGCCAAGGAGGGTGCAATGCAACTGTGGTGGAACACGTGCCTGCATGGTGGAAGACTCGCCAACTAATCTATATCAACAAAGTTATAAAGACAAATACATCACGTCTCCACGTTATAGGGAACATGAGACACATCATTAAACACGATCGAACGAATCCCCACAAGTATGCGTGGGTCAATACCTACCCTAATATGTCGATACCGGTATGACACATAGATCATCAATGTAACGAGCACATGAATTCAAGCCGTGATAACAAATGTAGTATCACAATAGTGATGCCAAACACTAAGTATGCAAGGATCACACTTAAAAGGACGTGAAATAATGACATCATACCCGACATCATCCATGACAGAATCTCTGCAAAAAGAATAATAAAATTTCTTTCAGACTTGAGTAGATTATAGGAGCCAATTTGAAAGTAAATCGCTGCAAAGTAAATTGTTGCAATATATGGAATTTATTGGAACAAAAACCTAGTGTTGCTTAAATCTATTGGTTTTTTTGAATAAAAAAATAACCTATTGCAACGGAATTTTCAAAGTAAATCATTGCAATATATAAATCGTTGCAATATATGGAATTTATTGCACCAAAAATCTAGTGTTGCATTAACCTATTACTTTTTTTTAATAAAAAAAATAACCTATTGCAATGAGAATTTCAAAGTAAGTCGTTGCAATATATGGAATTTATGGCAATGAAAATCGAGTGTTGCATTAACCTATTACTTTTTTTCAATTAAAAAGTAACCTATTGCAACGAGATTTTTAAAGTAAATCATTGCAATTAATTAAATTTGTCGCAGCATAAATCTAGTGTCAAAAAAAAAAAAAAAAAAAGACTGAGCATCCTCATACCATCATCTGGAAGTCACCTTCAATCGTCTCCAACTGAAATGACGCCTTGGCAATTGGGGCATGTTATAGGGAGCATGAGGCACATCGTGAAACGCGATCATACGAATCCCCACCGAAATGCGAGGGTCAACACCAACCCTATTATGTCAATACCAGTATGACACATAGATCATAAATGTAACGAGCACATGAATAGAAACCGTGATAACAAATGTAGTATTGCAATAGTGTCGCCAAAAACTAAGTATGCAAGGATCACACTTGAAAGAACATGAAATAAGGACATCATCCATGACAGAATCTCTACAAAAAGAATATTCTTATTTCTTTCAGACTTGTGTACGTGATATGAGACAATTTCAAAGTAAATCATTGCAAAGTAAACTGTTGAAATATATGGAGATTATTGCAACGAAAATCTAGTGTTGCATAAATCTATTGCTATTTTTTTTTAAGCAAAAAATAACCTATTACAACGAGATTTTCAAAGTAAATCATTGCAATATATGGAATTTATTGCAACGAAAATCAAGTGTTGCATAAACCTATTTCTTTTTTCTAAGAAGTAAATAAACTATTGCAACGAGATTTTCAAAGTAAATCGTTGCAATATATGGAATTTATTGCAACAAAAATCTAGTGTTGAAAAAAAAAAAAAACTGAGCATCCTCGTCCCATCATCTGGAAGTCACACTCCTTCGTCTCCAACTGAAATGATGCCTTGACAATAGGGGCATGTAGTGGCTAGAGCCAAGTAGAGTGCAATGCAACTGCGGTGGAACACGTTCCTTCATGGTGGAAGACTCGCCAACTAATTTCCATCAACAAAGTTGTAAAGACAAATACATCATGTCTCCATTTTATAGGAAACATCAGACACATCGTGAAACACGATTGTACGAATCCCCACTGTAATGCGAGGGTCAACACCAACCCTAATATGTTGATACCAGTATGGCACATAGGACATCAATGTAACGAACACATGAATACAAGTCGTGATAACAATTGTAGTTTCGCAACAGTGACGCCAAACACTAAGTATGCAAGGATAACACTTAAAAGGACGTGAAATAATGACATCATACCCGTCATCATCCATGATAGAATCTCTGCAAAAAGAACATTAATATTTCTTTCAGACTTGTGTAGATTATATGAGACAATTTCAAAGTAAATCGCTGCAAAGTAAATTGTTGCAATATATGGAATTTATTGGAACGAAACCCTAGTGTTGCTTAAATCTATTGCTTTTTTTTAATAAAAAAAAAACCTATTGCAATGGGAATTTAAAAGTAAATCGTTGCAATATTTAAATTGTTGCAATATATGGAATTTATTGCAACGAAAATCTAGTGTTGCATAAACCTATTACTTTTTTTTAATAAAAAAATAACCTATTGCAACGAGATTTTCAAAGTAAATCGTCGCAATATATGGAATTTATTGCAACGAAAATCGAGTGTTGCATAAACCTATTTCTTTTTTTTTTAATAAAAAAGTAACCTATTGTAACGAGATTTTTAAAGTAAATCGTTGCAATTAATGAAATTTATTGTAACATAAATCTAGTGTTAAAAAAAAAAAAAACTGAGCATCCTCGTCCCATCATCTGGAAGTCACCCTTAATCGTCCCCAACTGAAATGACACCTTGACAATAGGGGCATGTTATAGGGAACAAGAGAAACGTTGTGAAACATGATCGTACGAATCTCCACAGGAATGCGAGGGTCAACACCAACCCCATTATGTCGATTCTAGTATGACACAGATCATAAATGTAACGAGCACAAGAATACAAATCGTAATAACAAATGTAGTATTGCAATAGTGACGCCAAAAACTAAGTATGCAAGGATCACACTTGAAAGAACGTGAAATAATGACATCATTCAGGACATCATCCTTGACAGTATCTCTGCCAAAAGAATATTCATATTTCTTTTAGACTTGTGTACCTGATATGAGACAATTTCAAAGTAAATCGTTGCAAAGTAAACTGTTGAAATATATGGAGATTATTGCAACGAAAATCTAGTGTAGCATAAGCCTATTGCTTTTTTTTAAAAAGAAAAATAACCTATTGCAATGAGATTTTCAAAGTAAATCGTTGCAATATATGGAATTTATTGCAACGAAAATCTAGTGTTGCATAAAACTATTTCTTTTATTTAATAAAAAAATAACCTATTACAACGAGATATTCAAAGTAAATCATTGCAATATATGGAATTTATCGCAACAAAAATCAAGTGTTGCATAAACCTGTTACTTTTTTCTAAGAAGAAAATAAACAATTGCAACGAGATTTTCAAAGTAAATCGTTGCAATATATGGGATTTATTGGAACAAAAATCTAGTGTTGAAAAAACAAAACTGAGCATGCTCGTCCCATCATCTGGAAGTCACACTCCATCGACTCCAACTGAAATGACACCTCGACAATAGGGGCATATAGAGGCTAGAGACAAGTAGGGCGCAATGCAATTGCGGTGGAACATGTGCCTGCATGGTGGAAGACCCGCCAACTAATCTCCACCAATAAAGTTATGAAGACAAATACAACACATGTCCATGTTATAGGGAACATGAGACACATCGTGAAACACGATCGTATGAATCCCCACAGGAATGCGAGGGTCAACACCAACCTTATTATGTCGATACCAGTATGACACATAGATCATAAATGTAACGAGCACATGAATAGAAACTGTGATAACAAATGTCGTATTGCAATAGTGACACCAAAAACTATGTATGCAAGGATCACACTTGAAAGGACGTGAAATAATGACATCATCCAGGACATCATCCCTGAAAGAATCTCTGCAAAGAGAATATTAATATTTCTCTCAGACCTGTGTACATGATATGAGACAATTTTAAAGTAAATCGTTGCTATGTAAATTGTTGCAATATATGGAGTTTATTGCAACGAAAATCTATTGTTGCATAAACCTATTGCTTTTTTTAGTAAAAAAATAAACTATTGCAACGAGATTTTCAGAGTAAATCGTTGCAATATATAATTCGTTGCAATATATGGAATATATTGCAACGAAAATCTAGTGTTGCTTCAACCTATTACTTTTTTTTAATAAAAAAATAACCTATTGCAACGAGATTTTCAAAGTAAATCATCGCAATATATGGAATTTATTGCAACGAAAATCGAGTGTTGCATAAACCTATTTCTTTTTTTTAATAAAAAAGTAACCTATTGTAACGAGATTTTTAAAGTAAATCCTTGCAATTAATGAAATTTATTGCAACATAAATTTAGTGTGAAAAAAAAAAAAAACTGAGCATCCTCGTCCCATCATCTGGAAGTCACCCTCAATCATCTCCAACTGAAATGACACCTTGACAATAGGGGCAAGTTATAGGGAACACAAGAAACATCGTGAAACATTATCGTACAAATCCCCACAGGAATGCGAGGGTCAACACCAACCCTATTATGTCAATACTAGTATGACACATATATCATAAATGCAACGAGCACATGAATACAAATCGTAATAACAAATGTAGTATTGCAATAGTGACGCCAAAAACTAAGTATGCAAGGATCACACCTGAAAGAACGTGAAATAATGACATCATTCAGGACATCATCCTTGACAGAATCTCTGCCAAAAGAATATTAATATTTCTTTTAGACTTGTGTACATGATATGAGACAATTTCAAAGTAAATCGTTGCAAAGTAAACTATTGAAATATATGGAGATTATTACAACGAAAATCTAGTGTAGCATAAACCTATTGCTTTTTTTTTTTTTTTTTAAAGAAAAATAACCTATTGCAACGAGATTTTCAAAGTAAATTATTGCAATATATGGAATTTATTGCAACAAAAATCTAGTGTTGCATAAACCTATTATTTTTTTTTGATAAAAGAGTAACCTATTGCAACAAGATTTTTCAGTAAATCGTTGCAATTAATGGATCATATTGCAACATAAATCTAGTGTTGAAAAAAAAAAAACTGAGCATTCTCGTCCCATCATCTGGAAGTCACACTCAATCGTCTCCAATTGAAATGACGCCTTGACAATAGGGGCTTGTAGAGGCCAGAGTGAAGTAGACTGCAATACAACTGCAGGGGAACACGTGCCTGCATGGTGGAAGACTTGCCAACTAATCTCCATCGAAAAAGTTATAAAGACAAATACAACACGTCTCCATCTTATGGGGAACATGAGACACATTGTGAAACACGATTGTACGAATCACCATAGGAATGTGAGGGTTAATACCAACCCTAATATGTCGATACCGGTATGACACATAGATCATCAATGTAACGAGCACATGAATACAAGTCGTGATGACAAATGTAGTATCATAATAGTGACACCAAACACTAAGTATGCAAGGATCATACTAGAAATGACGTGAAATAATGACATCATCCACGACATCATCCATGACAGAATCTCTGCAAAAAGAATATTAATATTTCTTTTAGACTTGCATACATGATATGAGTCAATTTCAAAGTAAATTGTTGCAAAGTAAATCGTTACAATATATGGACATTATTGCAACGAAAATCTGGTTTTGCATAAACCTATTGCATTTTTTAATAAAAAAATTAAACTATTGCAATGAGATTTTTAATATAAATTGTTGCAATATATAAATTGTTACAATATATGGAATTTATTGCAATGAAAATCTAGTGTTGCATAAACCTATTCCTTTTTTTTAATAAAAAATTACCTATAGCAACTTATTTTCAAAGTAAATCATTGCAATATATGGAATTTATTGCAACAAAAATGAAGTGTTGCATAAACCTATTACTTTTTTTTAATAAAAAAGTAACCTAATGCAACGAGAATTTTAATTAAATTGTTGCAATTAATGGAACTTATTGCAACATAAATCTAGTGTTTTTTAAAAAAAAAAACTGAGCATTCTCGTCCCATCATCTGGAAGTCACACTAAGTCGTCTCCTACTGAAATGACGCCTTGACAATAGGGCATGTAGAGGCTAGAGCGAAGTAGAGTGCAATGCAACTACGGTGGAACACATGCCTGCATGGTGGAAAACTCACCAACTAATCTCCATCAAAAAAGTTATAAAGACAAATACAACACGTCTCTATGTTATAGGGAATATGAGACACATCGTGAAACACGATCGTACGAATCCCCATTGGAATGCGAGGGTCAACACCAACCCTAATATGTGGATACCGGTATGACACATAGATCATCAATGTAATGACCACACGAATACAAGCCGTAATAACAAATGTAGTATCGCAATAGTGACAACAAAAACTAAGTATGCAAGGATCACACTTGAAAGGACGTGAAATAATTACATCATCAACGACATCATCCATGACAGAATCTCTGCAAAAAGAGTATTAATATTTCTTTCAGACTTGTGTACATGATTTGAGGCAATTTCAAAAAAATCATTGCAAAGTAGATTGTTGCAATATATGGAAATTATTGCAACGAAAATCTAGTGTTCCTGTAAGGTTGAATTTTATCAACCATCTTGTTGGCTTTATTCCGTGCCAATTTGCTTGTAATTTAGCACTTAGTAACCCTGTATTTAGGTGGGATTCATGTAAGGGTAGTGTGTGAGAGAGTGTGAAGAAATGCTCAACATTGTGCAAAGAAGCAGGGACTCGCGGCTGACTCGCGACTTGCAAGCCGCCAAACTGCAGCACACGTGAGAAGCATGCGGGGAGGTGAAGGGTCACGCCAGCTGTCGCACTACAGGACAAAAGTCCCAGGCTGGCCAGGCCGTTAGCTCGCGACTTAGACCAGTCGCGAGGCCAAGTCGCCAACTTGCCCTGTTTGGCAAAAACTGTCTCTTCGTATTCCAAACACACACCACTATATATAGACCCTTATACCCACGAAATGTAGAGAGCTTCCAGAGAGAATTTTGAGAGAGAAACCCTAGAGAAAAACAAGATTGCCTTATCCCCAATCTTCACTAAGAGACTCTTCAAATTCCTCTACTCTCTTCCTCTCCATTGATACATCCTTGAGAGGTTCTTGACCAAATCCTTTTCTCACCACACCCACGTCTGTGAGAAGGTCTTTTGGTGCTAAGGGAAGTAGTTTGGAAGGGAGCAATGGTTATTGGTTGATGTTATGGGCTAGAGAAGAAAAAGGTTCGACGCAACCTCGTTGGAGCAAGAAGCTTGGAGGGCTTAGGTACCTGGGTAGATTAGGCTTGGAGGGTCTATTGCTGTTCATGTATCCCAACTACATTTTCTAGTGGATTATTGACCGCTTGGAGGGCGGCAGAGAGGTTTTACGCCGAGGGCTTCGGTTTCCTCTTCGATAACACATCGCGTGTTGTCCTTGTGTTTACATCTCTCTTCCCTTTATCTTTGCCTTTTATTTTCTGTTGTGGATGTGATTATAATTGACTTAGATTGTTTATCAATTCTGTGTTTGGCTTATGTTCATGTTCCGCACATTAATTGTTTGATAATAAGTTTGAATTGATAATTTGTAATTTGGGGTCTAAACGTTCAAGGGTGTTTTACACACATTTTGAACATTCAGTTCCATAAACCTATTGCTTTTTTTAATAAAAAAAATAACCTATGGCAACGAGATTTTTAAAGTAAATCGTTGCAATATATAAATCGTTGCAATATATGGAATTTATTGCAACGAAAATCTAGTGTTGCATAAACCTATTACTTTTTTTTTTAATTAAAAAATAACCTATTGCAACGATATTTTCAATGTAAATCGTTGCAAAATATGGAATTCATTGCAACGAAAATCTAGTGTTGCGTAAACTAATTACCATTTTTTTATTTAAAAAAAAACCTATTGCAACGAGATTTTCAAAGTAAATCGTTGCAATATATGAAATTTATTGCAACAAAAATCTGGTGTTGAAAAAAAAAAAAAAAACTAAGCATCCTTGTCCCATCATTTGGAAGTCACACTCAATCGTTTCAAATAAAAATGACGCCTCAACAATAGGGGCATGTTGAGTCTAGGGCTAAGTAGAGTGCAATGCAACTGCGGTGGAACACGTGCCTGCATGGCGGAAGACTCGCCAACTAATCTCCATCAACAAAGTTAGAAAGGCGAATACAACATGTCTCCATGTCATAGGGAACATGAAACACATCGCGAAACATGATCGTACGAATCCCCACAGGAATGCGAGGGTCAACACCAACCCTAATATGTCGATACCGGTATGACACAGAGATCATCAATGTAACGAGCACATGAATACAAGTCATGATAACAAATGCAGTATCGCATTAGTGATGCCAAACACTAAGTATGCAAGGATCACACTTGAAAGGACATCAAATAATGACATCATCCATGACAGAATCTTTGCAAAACAAAAATTAATCTTTCTTTCAGAATTGTGTAGATTATATGAGACAATTTCAAAGTAAATCGCCGCAAAGTAAATTGTTGCAATATATGAAATTTATTGGAATGAAAATCTAGTGTTACATAAACCTATTGTTTTTTTAAATAAAAAAAATAACCTATTGCAACGGGATTTTCAAAGTAAATTGTCGCAATATATAAATCGTTGCAATATATGGAATTTATTGCAACGAAAATCTAGTGTTGCATAAACCTATGACTTTTTTTTTATAAAAAAATAACCCATTGCAATGAGATTTTCAAAGTAAATCGTTGCAATATATGGAATTTATTGGAACGAAAATCTAGTGTTGCATAAACCTATAACTTTTTTTTAATAAAAAAAATAAACTATTGCAACAAGATTTCCAAAGTAAATCATTGCAATATATGGAATTTACTGCGGCAAAAATCTAGTGTTGAAAAAAAAAAAAAAACTGAGCATCCTTGTCCCATCATCTGGAAGTCACACTCAATTGTCTTCAACTAAAATAACGCCTTGACAATAGGGGCATGTAGAGGCTAGAGCCAAGTAGGGTGCAATGCAACTGCGGTGGAACACGTGCCTGCATGGAGGAAGACTCACCAACTAATCTCCATCAACAAAGGTATAAAGACATATACAACACGTCTCTACGTTATAGGGAACATGAGATACGTCGAGAAACACGATCATACGAATCCCCACAGGAATGCAAGGGTCAACACCAACCCTAATATGTCGATACCAGTATGACACATAGATCATCAACGTAACGAGCACAGGAATACAAACCGTAATAACAAATGTAGTATCGCAATAGTGACACCAAACACTAATTAAGCAAAGATCACACTTGAAAGGACGTGAAATAATGACATCATCCAAGACATCATCCGTTATAGGATCTCTGCAGAAAGAATATTAATATTTCTTTCAGACTTGTGTACATGATATGAGACAATTTAAAAGTAAATCGTTGCAATGTAAATTGTTATAATATATGGAATTTACTAAAACGAAAATCTAGTGTTGCATAAATCTATTGCTTTTTTAATAAAAAAATAACCTATTGCAATGAGATTTTCAAAGTAAATCGTTGCACTATATAAATCGTTGCAATATATGGAATTTATTGCAATGAAAATCTAGTTTTGCATAAACCTATTATTATTTTTTAATGAAAAAAGTAACCTATTGCAATGTGATTTTTAAACTAAATCGTTGCAATTAATGGAACTTATTGCAACGAAAATCTAGTGTTGAAAAAAAAAAAAAAAAAAAACAGAGCACCCTCGTCCCATCATCTGGAAGTCACACTCCATCGTCTCCACTTGAAATGGAACCTCGACAATAGGGGCATGTAGAGGCTAGAGCCAAGTGGGATGCAATGCAACTGCAGTGCAACACGTGCCCGCATGGTGGAAGACTCACCAACTAATCTCCATTAACAAAGTTATAAAGACAAATACAACACGTTTCCATGTTATAGGGAACATGAGACACATCAGGAAACACGATTGTACGAATCTCCACAGGAATGCGAGGGTCAATACCAACCTTATTATGTCGATACCGGTATGACACATAGATCATCAATGTAACGAGCACATGAATACAAGTCGTGATAACAAATGTAGTATCACAATAGTGACGCCAAACACTGAGTATGCAAGGGTCACACTTGAAATGACGTGAAAATAATGATATCATCCACGACATCATCCATGGCAGAATCTCTGCGAAAGAATAATAATATTTCTTTCAGAATTGTGTACATGATATGAGAGAATTTCAAAGTAAATCATTGCAAAGTAAATTGTTGCAATATATGGAAATTATTGCTACAAAAATCTAGTGTTTCATAAACCTATTGCTTTAAAAAAAAAAAAAAAAAAAACCTATTGGAACGAGATTTTCAAAATAAATTGTTGCAGTATATAAATCGTTGCAATATATAGAATTTACTGCATTGAAAATGTAGTGTTGCATAAACCTATTCCTTTTTTTAATAAAAAAATAACCTATTGCAACACGATTTTCAAACTAAATCGTTGCAATATATGGAATTTATTGCAACGAAAATCTAGTGTTGCATAAACCTATTACTTAAAAAAAAAAAAAAAGTAACCTATTGCAACGAGATTTTTAAAGTAAATCGTTGCAATTAATGGAACTTAATGCAACATAAATCTAGTGTTGAAAAAAAAAAAAAAACTGAGCATTCTCGTCCCATCATCTGGAAGTCACACTCAATCATCTCCAACTGAAAAGACGACCCGACAATAAGGGCATGTAGAGGCTAGAGCCAAGTGGGATGCTATGCAACTGCGGTGGAACATGTGCCCGCATGGTGGAAGACTCGCCAACTAATCTCCATCAACAAAGTTATAAAGACCAATACAGCAGGTCTCCATATTATAGGGAACTTGATACACATCGTGAAACACGATTATACAAACCCCCATAGAAATGCGAGGGTCAACACCAACCCTAATAGGTCAATACTAGTATAACGCATAGATCATCAATGTAACGAGCACATGAATACAAACCATGATAACAAATGTAGTATCGCAATAGTAATGCCAAACACTAAGTATGCAATGATCACACTTGAATGGACGTCAAAAAATGACGTCATCCCAGACATCATCCATGACAGAATCTCTGCAAAAAGAATATTAATATTTCTTTCAGACTTGTGCACATGATATGAGACAATTTCAAAGTAAATCGTTTGCAATGTAAATTGTTGCAATATATGGAATTTACAGCAATGAAAATCTAGTGTTGCATAAACCTAATGCTTTTTTTAATTAAAAAAATAACCTATTGCAACGAGATTTTCAAAGTAAATCATTGTAATATATAAATCGTTGCAATATTTGGAATTTACTGCACCGAAAATCTAGTGTTGCATAAACCTATTGCTTTTTTTAATAATAAAAAAACCCTATTGCATCGAGATTTTTAAAGTAAATCGTTGCAATATATGGAATTTATTGCAATAAAAATCTAGTGTTGCATAAATCAATTCCATTTTTTAATAAAAAAACAACCTATTGCAACATGATTTTCAAAGAAAATTGTTGCAATATATGGAATTTAATGCAACGAAAATCTAGTGTTGCACAAACCTATTACTTTTTTTTAATAAAAAAGTAACCTGTTGCAACGAGATTTTTAAAGTAAATCGTTGCAATTAATGGAGCTTATTGCAACATAAATCTAGTGTTGAAAAAAAAAAAATTAAACTGAGCATTCTCGTCCTATCATCTGGAAGTCAAACTCAATCGTCTCCAACTGAAATTACGCCATGACAATTAGGGCTTGTAGAGGCTAGAGCGAAGTAGAGTGCAATGCAACTACGATGGAACACGGGCTTGCATGGTGGAAGACTCGACAACTAATCTCTGTCAAAAAAGTTATAAAGACAAATACAGCATGTCTCCATGTTATAGGGAACATGAGACACATCGTGAAACACAATCGTACAAATCCCCACTGGAATGCGAGGGTCAACACCATCCCTAATATGTTGATACCGGTATGACACATAGATCATCAATGTAATGAGCACATGAATAAAAGTCGTGATAACAAATGTAGTATCGCAATAGTGACCTCAAACACTAAATATGCAAGGATCACCCTTGAAAGGATGTGAAATAATGACATCATCCTGGACATCATCCATGACAGAATCTCAGCAAAAAGAATTTTAATATTTCTTCCAGAATTGTGTACATGATATGAGACAATTTCAAAGTAAATCGTAGCAAAGTAAATTATTGCAATATATGGAGTTTATTGCAACGAAAATCTTGTGTAGCATAAACCAATTGCTTTATTTTAATAAAAATAAACCCTAGTGCAACGAGAATTTAAAAGTAAATCGTTGCAACATATGGAATTTATTGCAACGAAAATCTAGTGTTGCATAAACCTATTACTTTTTTTTAATAAAAAAATAAACATTTGCAACGAGATTTTTAAAGAAAATCGGTGCTATATATGGAATTTATTGCAACGAAAATATAGTGTTGAAAAAAAAGAAAAACTGAGCACCCTCATCACATCATCTGGAAGTCATACTCCATCGTCTCCAACTGAAATGACGACTCGACAATAGGGGCATGTAGAGGGTAGAGCCAAGTGGGATGCAATGCAATTGTAGTGGAACATGTGCCCACATGGTGGAAGACCCGCCAACTAATCTCCATTAAAAAAGTTATAAAGACAAATACAGCACGTCTCCATTTTATAGGGAACATGAGACACATCGTGAAACACGATTGTACGAATCCCCACAGGAATGCAAGGGTCAATACCAACCCTAATATGTCGATACCAGTATGACACATAGTGAAACATGATCATACGAATCCCCACAGGAATGCGAGGGTCAATACCAACCTTAATATGTCGATACCGGTATGACACATAGATCATCAATGTAACGAGCACATGAATACAAGTCGTGATAACAAATGTAGTATCACAATAGTGTCGCCAAACACTAAGTATGCAAGGATCACACTTGAAATGACGTGAAATAATGACTTCATCCACGACATCATCCGTGACAGAATCTCTGTGAAAAGAATATTAATATTTATTTTCAGACTTGTGTACATGATATGAGTCAATTTCAAAGTAAATCGTTGCAAAGTAAATTGTTGCAATATATGGATATTATTGCAACGAAAATTTAGTGTTGCATAAACCTATTGCTTTTTTTAATATAAAAAATAACCTATTGCAACGAGATTTTTAAATTAAATCGTTGCAATATATAAATCATTGCAATATATGAAATTTATTGCAACGAAAATCTAGTGTTGCATAAACCTATTGCTTTTTTTAATAAAAAAATAACCTATTGCAACAAGATTTTCAAAGTAAATTGTTGCAATATATGGAATTAATTGCGACGAAAATCTTGTGTTGCATAAACCTATTACTTTTTTTTAATAAAAAGGTAACCTATTGCAACGAGATTTTTAAAGTAAATCATTGCAATTAATGGAACTTATTGCAACGTAAATCTAGTGTTGAAAAAAAAATAAAATTGTGCATTCTCGTCCCATCATTTGGAAGTCACACTCAATCGTCTCCAACTGAAGTGATGCCTTGACAATAAGGGCATGTAAAGGCTAGAGCAAAGTAGAGTGCAATGCAACTGTGGTCGAACACGCGTATGCATGGTGGAAGACTCGCCAACTAATCTCCATCAAAAAAGTTATAAAGACAAATACAACACGTCTCCATGTTATAGGGAAAATGAGATACATCGTGAAACACGATCGTACGAATCCCCATTGGAATGCGAGGGTCAACACCAACCCTAAAATGTCGATACCGGTATGACACATAGATCATCAATGTAATGAGCACATGAATACAAGTCGTGATAACAAATGTAGTACCGCAATAGTGACGTCAAACACTAAGTATGCAAGGATCACATTGGAAAGGACGTGAAATAATGACATCGTCCACGGCATCATCCATGACAAAATCTCTGAAAAATGAATATTAATATTTATTTCAGACTTGTGTACAAGATATTAGGCAATTTCGAAGTAAATCATTTTAAAGTAAATTGTTGCAGTAAATGGAATTTGTTGGAACGAAAATCGAGTGTTGCATAGACCTATTGGTTTTTTAATAAAAAAATAACATTTTGCAACAAGATTTTCAAAGTAAATTGTTGCAATATATGGAGTTTATTGCAACGAAAATCTAGTGTTGCATAAACCAATTGCAATTTTCTAATTAAAAAATAACGTAGTGCAACGAGATTTTCAAAGTAAATCAATGCAATATATGGAATTTATTGCAACGAAAATCTAGTGTTGCACAAACCTATTACTTTTTTTTTAATAAAAAAGTAACCTATTGCAACGAGATTTTTAAAGTAAATTGCTGCAATTATCGGAGCTTATTGCAACATAAATCTAGTGTTGAAAAAAAAAAAAAACTGAGCATTCTTGTCCCATCATCTGGAAGTCACACTTCATCGTCTCCAATTGAAATTACGCCTTGACAATTGGGGCTTGTAGAAGCTAGAGCGAAGTAGAGTGTAGTGCAACTACGATGGAACACGTGCCCACATGGTGGAAGACTCGCCAACTAATCTCCAAAAAAAAAGTTATAAAGACAAATACAACACGTCTCCATGTTATAGGGAAAATGAGACACATTGTGAAACACAATCGTACAAATCCCCACTAGAATGCGAGGGTCAACACCAACCTTAATACGTTGATACTGGTATGACACATAGATCATCAATATAACGAGCACATGAATACAAGTCGAGATAACAAATGTAGTATCGCAATAGTGACGCCAAACACTATGTATGCAATGGTCACACTTGAAAGGACGTGAAATAATGACATCATCCAGGATATCATCCATGACAGAATCTCTGCAAAAAGAATATTAATATTTCTTTCAGACTTGTGTACATGATATGAGACAATTTCAAAGTAAATCGTTGTAGAGTAAATTGTTGCAAAATATGGAGTTTATTGCAACAAAAATCTAGTGTTGCATAAACCAATTGCTATTTTTTAATTAAAAAATAACCTAGTGCAACGAGATTTTCAAAGTAAATCAATGCAATATATGGAATTTATTGCAACGAAAATCTAGTGTTGCATAAACCTGTTACTTTCTTTTAATAAAAAAATAAACAATTGCAATGACATTTTAAAAGAAAATCGATGCAATAGATGGAATTTATTGCAACGAAAATCTAATGTTGAAAAGAAAGAAAAACAGAGCACCCTCGTCCCATAATTTGGAAGTCACACTCCATTGTCTCCAACTGAAATGACGACTTGACAATAGGGGCATGTAGAGGGTAGAGCCAAGTGGGATGCAATGCAACTACGGTGCAACACGTGCCCGCATGGTGGAAGACTTGCCAAGTAATCTCCATCAACAAAGTTATAAATACAAATACAGTAGGTCTCCGTGTTATAGGGAACTTGAGACACATCGTGAAACACGATCGTACAAATCCCCATTGGAATGCGAGGGTCAACACCAACCCTAATATGTAGATACCGGTATGACAGATAGATCATAAATGTAATGAGCACATGAATACAAGTCGAGATAACAAATGTAGTATCGCAATAGTGACGCCAAACACTATGTATGCAATGGTCACACTTGAAAGGACATGAAATAATGACATCATCTAGGACATCATCCATGAGACAATCTCCATAAAATGAATATTAATATTTCTTTCAAACTTGTGCACATGATATGAGACAATTTCAAAGTAAATCGTTGCATAGTAAATTGTTGCAATATATGGAATTTACTGCAACGAAAATCTAGTGTTGCATAAACCTATTGCTTTATTTAATATAAAAATAACCTATTGCAACGTGATTTTCAAGGTAAATCGTCGCAATATATAAATCGTTGCAATATATGGAATTTATTGCAACGAAAATCTAGTGTTGCATAAACCTATTACTTTTTTTTAATAAAAAAATAACCTATTGCAACATGATCTCAAAGTAAATTGTTGCAATATATAGAATTTATTGCAGCGAAAATCTAGTCTTGCATAAATCTATAACTTTTTTTTAATAAAAAAAAGTAACCTATTGCAACGTGATTTTTAGCGTTAATCGTTGCAATTAATGGAGCTTATTGCAACGGAAATCTAGTGTTGAAAAAAAAAAAAAAAAAACTGAGGACCCTCGTCCCATCATCTTGAAGTCACACTCCATCGTCTCCAACTGAAATGACGCCTTGACAATAGGGGCATGTAGATGCTAGAGCCAAGTAGGGTGCAATGAAACTACGGTGGAACACGTACCTGCATAGTGGAAGACTCGCCAACTAATCTCCATCAACGAAGTTATAAAGACAAATACAGCACGTCTGGATGTTGTAGGGAACATGAAACACATCGTGAAAGACGATCGTATGAGTCGCCACAGGAATGCGGGCGTCAACACCAACTCTAATATGTCGATACCAGTATGGCGCATTGATCATCATTGTAATGAGCACATGAATACAAACCCTGATAAAAATGTAGCATCGCAATAGTTACGCCAAAAACAAAGTTTCCAAGGATTACACTTGAAAGGACGTGAAATAATGACATCATCCACGACATCATACCAGAAAGAATCTTTGCAAAAAGAATATTAATATTTCTTTCAAACTTGTGTACATGATATAAGACAATGTCAAAGTAAATCGCTGCAATGTAAATTGTTGTAATATATGGAGTTTATTGCAACGAAAATCCAGTGTTGCATAAACCTACTGCTTTTTTTAATAAAAAAAAAAAACTTATTGCAACGAGATTTTTAATGTAAATCGTTGCAACATATGGAATTTATTGCAAGGAAAATCTAGTGTTGCATAAACCTATTTCTTTTTTTAATAAAAAAATAACCTATTTCAACGTGATTTTCAATGTAAATCGTTGCAAGAAATATAATTTATTGCAACGAAAATCTTGTGTTGCATAATCCTATTACTTTTTTTTAATAAAAAAGTAACCTATTGCAATGAGATTTTTAAAGTAAATCGTTTCAATTAATGGAATTTATTGCAAAATAAATCTTGTTTTGAAAAAAAAAAAAAAACTGGGCATCCTCGTCCCATCATCTGGAAGTCGCTCAATCATCTCCAACTGAAATGACGCCTTGACAATAGGGGCCTGTAGATGCTAAAGCCAAGTAGGGTGCAATAAAACTACGGTGGAACACATACCTGCATGGTGGAAGACTTGCCAACTAATCTCCATCAACGAAGTTATAAAGACAAATACAACACGTCTGAATGTTGTAGGGAACATGAAACACATCGTGAAAGACGATCATATGAATCGCCACAGGAATTCGAGGGTCAACTCCAACCCTAATATGTCGATACCAGTATGACGCATAGATCATCATTGTAATGAGCACATGAATACAAACCGTGATAAAAATATTGTATCGCAATAGTGATGCCAAAAACAAAGTTTGCAAGAATCACACTTGAAAGGACGTGAAATAATGACATCATCCACGACATCATACCAGAAAGAATCTTTGCAAAGAGAATATTAATATTTCTTTCAGACTTGTGTACATGATATGAGACAATTTCAAAGTAAATCGCTGCAATGTAAATTGTTGCAATATATGGAGTTTATTGCCACGAAAATCTAGTGTTGCATAAACCTATTGCTTTTTCTAATAAAAAAAATAACTTATTGCGGCGAGATTTTTAATGTAAATCGTTGCAATATATGGAATTTGTTGCAATGAAAATCTAGTGTTGCATAAACCTATTTCTTTTTTTAATAAAAAAATAACCTATTTCAATGTGATTTTCAAAGTTAATCGTTGCAATAAATAGAATTTATTGCAACGAAAATCTAGTGTTGCATAATCCTATTACTTTTTTTAAATAAAAAAGTATCCTGTTGCAAGGAGATTTTTAAAGTAAATCATTTCAATTAATGGAACTTATTGCAAAATAAATCTTGTGTTGAAAAAAAAAAAAAAACTGGGCATTCTCGTCCCATCATTTGGAAGTCACTCAATCGTCTCCAACTGAAATGACGCCTTGATAATAGGGGCATGCAGATGCTAGAGCCAACTAGGGTGCAATGAAACTGTGCTGGAACACTTACTTGCATGGTGGAAGACTCGCCAACTAATCTCCATCAACGAAGTTATAAAGACAAATACAGCACGTCTGCATGTTGCAGGGAACATGAAACACATCGTGAAAGACGATCGTATGTATTGCAACAGGAATGCGAGGGTCAACACCAACCCTAATATGTCGATACCAGTATGACGCATAGATCATCATTGTAATGAGCGCATGAATACAAACCGTGATAAAAATATTGTCTCGTAATAGTGACGCCAAAAACAAAGTTTGCAAGGATCACACTTGAAAGGACGTGAAATAATGACATCATCCACGACATCATACCAGAAAGAATCTTTGCAAAAAGAATATTAATATTTCTTTCGGACTTGTGTACATGATATGAGACAATTTCAATGTAAATCGCTGCAATGTAAATTGTTGCAATATATGGAGTTTATTGCAACGAAAATCTAGTGTTGCATTATCCTATTTCTTTTTTTAATAAAAAAATAACCTATTTCAACGTGATTTTCAAAGTAAATCGTTGCAACAAATAGAATTTATTGCAACGAAAATCTACTGTTGCATAATCCTATTACTTTTTTTTAATAAAAAAATAACCTATTGCAATGAGATTTTTGAAGTAAATCGTTTCAATTAATGGAATTTATTGCAAAATAAATCTTGTATTGAAAAAAAAAAAAAACTGGGCATTCTCGTCCCATCATCTGGAAGTCGCTCAATCGTCTCCAACTGAAATGACGCCTTGACAATAGGGGCATGTAGATGCTAGAGCCAAGTAGGGTGCAATGAAACTACGGTGGAACAGGTACCTGCATGGTGGAAGACTTGCCAACTAATCTCCATCAACGAAGTTATAAAGACAAATACAGCACGTCTGCATGTTGTAGGGAACATGAAACACATCGTGAAAGACGATCATATGAATCGCCACAGGAATTCGAGGGTCAACTCCAACCCTAATATGTCGATACTAGTATGACCCATAGATCATCATTGTAATGATCACATGAATACAAATCGTGATAAAAATGTAGTATCGTAATAGTGACGCCAAAAACAAAGTTTGCAAGGATCACACTTGAAAGGACGTGAAATAATGACGTCATCGACGACATCATACCAGAAAGAATCTTTGCAAAAAGAATATTAATATGTCTTTCAGACTTGTGTACATGATATGAGACAATTTCAAAGTAAATCACTGCAACGTAAATTGTTGCAATATATGGAGTTTATTGCAACGAAAATCTAGTGTTGCATAAACCTATTGCTTTTTCTAATAAAAAAAATAACTTATTGCGGCGAGATTTTTAATGTAAATCGTTGCAATATATAAATCGTTGCAATATATGGAATTTATTGCAATGAAAATCTAGTGTTGCATAAACCTATTTCTTTTTTTAATAAAAAAATAACCTATTTCAATGTGATTTTCAAAGTTAATCGTTGCAATAAATAGAATTTATTGCAACGAAAATCTTGTGTTGCATAATCGTATTACTTTTTTTTAATAAAAAAGTAACCTATTGCAAATGAGATTTTTAAAGTAAATCGTTTCAATTAATGGAACTTATTGCAAAATAAATCTTGTGTTGAAAAAAAAAAAAAAAAAAACTGGGCATTCTCATCCCATCATCTGGAAGTCACTCAATCGTCTCCAACTGAAATGACGCCTTGACAATAGGGGCTTGTAGATGCTAGATCCAAGTAGGGTGCAATGAAACTGCGGCAGAACACGTACCTGCATTGTGGAAGACTCGCCAACTAATCTCCATCAACGAAGTTATAAAGACAAATACAGCACGTCTGCATGTTGTGAGGAAGATGAAACACATCGTGAAAGACGATCGTATGAATCGCCACGGGAATGCGAGGGTCAACACGAACACTAATATGTCGATACCAGTATGACGCATAGATCATCATTGTAATGAGCACATGAATACAAACCGTGGTAGAAATGTAGTATCGCAATAGTGACGCCAAAAACAAAGCTTGCAAGGATCACACTTGAAAGGACGTGAAATAATGATATCATCCACTACATCATACCAGAAAGAATCTTTGCAAAAAGAATATTAATATTTCTTTCAGGCTTGTGTACATGATACGAGACAATTTCAAAGTAAATCGCAGCAATGTAAATTGTTGCAATATATGGAGTTTATTGCAACGAAAATCTAGTGTTGCATAAACCTATTGCTTTTTTTAGTAAAAAAAATAACTTTTTGCAACGAGATTTTTAATGTAAATCGTTGCAATATATAAATCGTTGCAATATATAAATCGTTGCAATATATGGAATTTATTGCAACGAAAATCTAGTGTTGCACAAACCTATTACTTTTTTTTTTAATAAAAACATAACCTATTGCAGCTAGATTTTCAAAGCAAATCATTGCTATATATGGAATTTATTGCAACGAAAATCTAGTGTTGTATAAACCTATTTCTTTTTTTTTAATAAAAAAATAACCTATTGCAACGTGATTTTCAAAGTAAATCTTTGCAATATATTGAATTTGTTGCAACATAAATCTAGTGTTGAAAAAAAAAAAAAAAAAACTGAGCATCCTCGTCCCATCATTTGGAAGTCACACTCAATCGTCTCCAACTAAAATGAAGCCTTGACAATAGGGGCATGTAGTGGCTAGCGCCAAGTGGGGTGCAATGCAATTGCGGTGGAATACGTGCCTACATGGTGAAAGACTCCCCAACTAATCTCGATCAACGAAGGTATAATAAAGACAAATACAGCACGTCTCTATGTGATAGGGAACATGAGATACATCGAGAAACACGATCGTACGAATCCCTATAGCAATGCGATGGTCAACAACAACCCTAATATGGTGATACCAGTATGACACATAGAATATCAATGTAACGAGCACTTGAATACAAACCATGATAACAAATGTTGTATCGCAATAGTGACGCCAAACACTAATTATGCAAAATCACACTTGAAAGGATGTGAAATAATGACATCATCTTGGACATCGTCCGTGACAAAATCTCAGCAAAAAGAATAATAATATTTCTTTCAGACTTGTGAACATGATATGAGACAATTTGAAAGTAAATTGTTGCAATATATGGAATTTACTGGAATGAAAACCTAGTGTTGCATAAACCTATTGCTGTTTTTAATAAAAAAAAATCCTATTACAACGAGATTGTCAAAGTAAATTGTTGCAATATATGGAATTTATTGGAACAGAAATCGAGTGTTGCATAAACCTATTACTTTTTTTTAATAAAAAAATAACTGATTGCAGCGAGATTTTCAAAGTAAATCATTGCTATATACGAAATTTATTGCTACAAAAATCTAGTGTTCCATAAACCTATTTATTTTTTTTAATAAAAAAATAACCAATTGCAACGAGATTTTCAAAGTAAATCTTTGCAATATCTGGAATTTATTTCAACGAAAATCTAGTGTTGCATAAACCTATTAAGTTTTTCTAATAAAAAAGTAACCTATTGCTATGAGATTTTTAGAGTAAATCGTTGTAATTAATGGAATTTATCACAACATAAATCTAGTGTTAAAAAAAAAAAAAAAAACTGAGCATCCTCGTCCCATCATCTAGAAGTCACACTCAATCGTCTCCAATTGAAATGACGCCATGATAATAGGGGCATGTAGAGGCTAGAGCCAAGTAGGGTGCACATGAATACAAACCGTGATAACAAATGTGGTATCGCAATAGAGACACCAAAAGCTAAGTTTGCAAGGATCACACTTGAAAGGACATGAAATCGTGACATCATCCACGACATCATACCCTAAAGAATCTCTGCAAAAATTATATTAATATTTCTTTCGGACTTGTGTACATGATATGAGACAATTTGAAAGTAAATCGTTGCAAAGTAAATTGTTGCAATATATGGAATTTACTGCAACGAAAATCTAGTGTTGCATAAACCTATTGCTGTTTTTAATAAAAAAAAAAACCTATTACAACGAGATTGTCAAAGTAAATCGTTGCAATATATGGAATTTATTGCAACAAAAATCTAGTGTTGCATAAACCTATAACTTTTTTTTAATAAAAAAATAACTGATTGCAGCGAGATTTTCAAAGTAAATCATTGCTATATATGGAATTTATTGCTACGACAATCTATTGTTGCACAAACCTATTTCATTTTTTTAATAAAAAAATAACCAATTGCAACGAGATTTTCAAAGTAAATCTTTGCAATATCTGGAATTTATTTCAATGAAAATCTAGTGTTGCATAAACCTATTACGTTTTTCTAATAAAAAAGTAACCTATTGCTATGAGATTTTTAGAGTAAATCGTTGTAATTAATGGAATTCATCGCAACATAAATCTAGTGTTGAAAATAAAAACTAAGCATCCTCATCCCATCATCTAGAGGTCACACTCAATCGTCTCCAATTGAAATGACGCCTTGACAATAGGGGCATGTAGAGGCTAGAGCTAAGTAGGGTGCACATGAATACAAACCGTGATAACAAATGTAGTATCGCAATAGAGAGACCAAAAGCTAAGTTTGCAAGGATCACACTTGAAAGGACGTGAAATAGTGACATCATCCACGACATCATACCATACAGAATCTCTGCAAAAAGTATATTAATATTTCTTTCAGACCTGTGCACATGATATGAGACAATTTGAAAGTGAATCGTTGCAAAGTAAATTGTTGCAATATATGGAATTTACTGCAATGAAAATCAAGTGTTGCATAAACCTATTGCGGTTTTTAATAAATAAAAAAAACCTATTACAACGAGATTGTCAAAGTAAATCGTTGCAATATATGGAATTTATTGCAACGAAAATCTAGTGTCGCATAAATCTATTTCTTTTTTTAAAAAAAAAATAACATATTTCAACGTGATTTTCAAAGTAAATCATTGCAATAAATAGAATTTATTGCAACGAAAATCTAGTGTTGCATAATCCTATTATTTTTTTTAATAAAAAAGTAACCTATTGCAATGAGATTTTTAAAGTAAATCATTTCAATTAATGGAACTTATTGCAAAATAAATCTTGTGTTGAAAAAAAAAAAAAAATTGGGCATTCTCGTCCCATCATTAGGAAGTCACTCAATCGTCTCCAACTGAAATGACGCCTTAACAATAGGGGCATGTAGAACACGTGCCTGCATGGTGGAAGACCCGCCAACTAATCTCCACCAACAAAGTTATGAAGACAATTACAACACTTCTGCATGTTATGGGGAACATGAAACACATCGAGAAAGACGATCGTATGAATCGCCACAGGAATGCGAGGGTTAACACCAACCCTAATATGTCGATACCAGTATGACACATAGCTCATCATTGTAATGAGCACATCAATACAAACCGTGATAAAAATGTAGTATTGCAATAGTGACGCCAAAAACAAAGTTTGCAAGGATCACACTTGAAAGGACGTGAAATAATGACATCATCCACGACATCATACCAGAAAGAATCTTTGCAAAAAGAATATTAATATTTCTTTCAGACTTGTGTACATGATATGAGACAATTTCAAAGTAAATCGCTGCAACGTAAATTGTTCCAATATTTGGAGTTTATTACAACGAAAATCTAGTGTGGCATAAACCTATTGCTTTTTTTAATAAAAAAAATAACTTTTTGCAACGAGATTTTTAATGTAAATCGTTGCAATATATAAATCGTTGCAAAATATTGAATTTATTGCAACGAAAATCTAGTGTTGCATAAACCTATTTCTTTTTTTAATTAAAAAAAAAACCTATTTCAACGTGATTTTCAAAGTAAATCGTTGCAATAAATAGAATTTATTGCAACGAAAATCTGGTGTTGCATAATCCTATTACTTTTTTTTAATAAAAAAGTAACCTATTGCAATGAGATTTTTAAAGTAAATCATTTCAATTAATGGAAGTTAATGCAAAATAAATCTTGTGTTGAAAAAAAAAAAAAAACTGGGCATTCTCGTCCCATCATCTGGAAGTCACTCAATCGTCTCCAACTGAAATGACGCCTTGACAATCGGGGCATGTAGATGCTAGAGCCATGTAGGGTGCAATGAAACTGTGGTGGAACACGTACCTGCATGGTGGAAGACTCGCCAACCAATCTCCATCAACAAAGTTATAAAGACAATTACAACACGTCTGCATGTTATAGGGAACATGAAACACATCGAGAAAGACGATCGTATGAATCACCACAGGAATGCGAGGGTCAACACCAACCCTAATATGTCGATACCAGTATGACACATAGCTCATCATTGTAATGAGCACATGAATAAAAACTGTGATAAAAATGTAGTATCGCAATAGTGACGCCAAAAATAAAGTTTGCAAGGATCACATTTGAAAGGACGTGAAATAACGACATCATCCACGACATCATACCGGAAAGAATCTTTGCAAAAAGAATATTAATATTTCTTTCAGACTTGTGTACATGATATGAGACAATTTCAAAGTAAATCGCTGCAACGTAAATTGTTTCAATATATGGAGTTTATTGCATCGAAAATCTAGTGTTGCATAAACTTATTGCTTTTTTTAATAAAAAAAATAACTTTTTGCAACGAGATTTTTAATGTAAATCGTTGCAATATATGCAATTTATTGCAACGAAAATCTAGTGTTGCATAAACCTATTTCTTTTTTTAATAAGAAAATAACCTATTTCAACGAGATTTTCAAAGTAAATCGTTGCAATAAATCGAATTTATTGCAACGAAAATCTAGTGTTGCATAATCCTATTACTTTTTTTTAATAAAAAAGTAACCTAGTGTTGCGAGATGTTCAAAGTAAATCATTGCTATATATGGAATTTATTGCAATGGAAATCTAGTGTTGGATTAACAAATTTTGATTTTTTTAATAAAAAAATAACCTATTGCAACGAGATTTTCAAAGTAAATCGTCGCAATATATGGAATTTATTGCAACGAAAATCTAGTGTTGCATAATCCTATTACTTTTTTTTTAATAAAAAAGTAACCTATTGCAATTAGATTTTTAGAGCAAATCGTTGTAATTAATGGAATTTATCGCAACATAATTCCAGTGTTGAAAAAAAAAAAACTGAGCATCCTCGTCCCATCATCTAGAAGTCACACTCAATCATCTCCAATTGAAATGACGCCTTGATAATAAGGGCATGTAGAGGCTAGAGCCAAGTAGGGTTCAATGGAACTGCGGTGGAACACGTACTTGCATGGTGGAAGACTCGCCAACTAATCTCCATCAACAGAGTTATAAAGACAAATACAACACGACTCCATGATATAGGGAACATGAGACAATTTGAAAGTAAATCGTTGCAAAGTAAATTGTTGCAATATATGGAATTTACTGCAATGAAAATCTAGTGTTGCATAAACCTATTGCTGTTTTTAATAAAAAAAATATAACCTATTACAACGAGATTGTCAAAGTAAATCGTTGCAATATATGGAATTTATTGCAACAAAAATCTATTGTTGCATAAACCTCTAACTTTTTTTTAATAAAAAAATAACCTATTGCAGCGATATTTTCAAAGTAAATCATTGCTATATTTGGAATTTATTGCTACGAAAATCTAGTGTTGCATAAACCTATTACTTTTTTTTAGTAAAAAATAAACTATTGCAATGAGATTTTTAAAGTAAATCGTAGCAATATTTGGAATTTTTTGCGACAAAATTCTAGTGTTGAAAACAAAAAAAACTAAGCATCCTCGTCCCATCATCTGGAAGTCACTCAATCGTCTCCAACTGAAATGACGCCACGACAATAGGGGCATGTAGAGGCCAGAGCCAAGTGGGGTGCAATGCAACTGCGGTGGAACATGTGCCTACATGGTGGAAGACTCCCCAACTAATCTCCATCAACAAAGGTATAAAGACAAATACAACACGTCTTTATGTTATAGGGAACATGAGATACATCGAGAAACACGATCGTACGAATCCCCACTTGAATGCGAGGGTCAACACCAACCCTAATATGTCGATACCAGTATGAGACATAGATCATCAATGTAACGAGCACAGGGATACAAATTCTGATAACAAATGTAGTATCGCAATAGTGACGCCAAACACTAATTATGCAAAGATCACACTTGAAAGGATGTAAAATAATGACATCATCCTTGACAAAATCTCTGCATAAAGAATAATAATATTTCTTTCAGACTTTTGTACATGATATGAGACAATTTCAAAGTAAATCATTGCAAATTAAATTGTTGCAATATATGGAATTTACTGACACAAAAATGTAGTGTTGCATAAACCTATTGCTGTTTTTGATAAAAAAAATAACCTATTATAACACGATTTTCAAAGTAAATCGTTGCAATATATGGAACTTATTCCAACAAAAATCTAGTGTTGCATAAACCTATTAATTTTTTTTAATAAAAACACAACCTATTGCAGCGAGATTTTCAATGTAAATCATTGCTATATATGGAATTTATTGCTACGAAAATCTAGTGTTGCATAAACCTATTTCTTTTTTTTTAATAAAAAAAAACCTATTGCAACGAGATTTTCAAAGTAAATCTTCGTAATAAATGGAATTTATTGCAACGACAATCTAGTGTTGCATAAACCTATTACTTTTTTCTAATAAAAAGTAACCTATTGCAATGAGATTTTTAGAGTAAATCATTCTAATGAATGGAATTTATCACAACATAAATCTAGTGTTGAAAAAAAAAATTGAGCATCCTTGTCCCATCATCTAGAAGTCACACTCAATCATCTCCAATTGAAATGACGCCTTGACAATAGGGCCATGTAGAGGCTAGAGCCAAGTAGGGTGCAATGGAATTGCGGTGGAACACGTACCTGTATGGTGGAAGACTTGCCAACTAATCTCCATCAATAGTGTTATAAAGACAAATACAGCACGTCTCCACAATATAAGGAACATGAGTCACATCGGGAAACACAATCGTATGAATCCCCACAGGAATGCGAGGGTCAACACCAACCCTATTATTTAGATACCAGTATGACACATAGATCATCAATGTAAGGAGCACATCAATACAAATTGTGATAACAAATGTAGTATTGCAATAGAGGCACTGAAAGCGAAGTTTGCAAGGATCACGTTTGAAAGGACTTAAAATAATGACATCGTCCACGACATCATACCCTAAAGAATTTCTGCAAAAAGAATATTAAAATTTTTTCAGACTTGTGTACATGGTATGAGACAATTTCAAAGTAAATCGTTGCAATGTAAATTGTTGCAATATATGTAGTTTATTGCAACGAAAATCTAGTGTTGCATAAGCCTATAGATTTTTTTAATAAAAAAAATAACCTATCGTAACGAGATTTTCAAAGTAAATCGTTGCAATATATAAATCGTTGCAATATATGGAACATCTTGCAACGAAAATCTAGTGTTGCATAAACCTATTACTTTTTTTTTTAATAAAAAAAATAACCGATTATAGTGAGATTTTCAATGTAAATTATTGTAATATATGGAATTTATTGCAACGAAAATCTAGTATTGCATAAACCTATAACTTTTTTTTTTAATAAAAAAAATAAAGTATTGCACCGAGATTTTCAAAGTAAATCATTGCAATATATGGAATTTATTGCAACGAAAATCTAGTGTTGCATAAACCTATTACTTTTTTTTAATAAAAAAATAAACTATTGCAATGAGATTTTTAAAGTAAATCGTTGCAATATATGGAATTTATTGCGACAAAAATCTAGTGTTGAAAAAAAAAAAACCTGAGCATCCTCGTCCCATCATCTGGAAGTCACACTCAATCGTCTCCAACTGAAATGACGCTTTGACAATACGGGCATGTAAAGGCCAGAGCCAAGTAGGGTGCAATGCATCTGTGGTGGAACACGTGCCTGCATGGTGGAAGACTCACCAACTAATCTCCATCAACAGAGTTATAAAGACAAATACAGCACGTCTCCATGTTGTAGGGAACATGAGACACAACGTGAAACACGATCGTACGAATCCCCATAGGAGTGCGAGGGTCAACACCAACCCTAATATGTCGATACCAGTATGACATAGATCATCAGTGTAAGGAGCACATCAATACAAAACGTGATAACAAATGTAGTATCGCAATAGAGACACCAAAAGCAAAGTTTGCAAGGATCAAATTTGAAAGGACGTGAAATAATGACATCACCCATGATTGTACGAATCCCCACAGGAATGTGAGGGTCAACACCAACCCTAATATGTCGATACCAGTATGACACGTAGATCGTCAATGTAAGGAGCACATCAATACAAACCGTGATAACAAATATAGTATCGCAATAGAGACACCAAAAGCAAAGTTTGCAAGGATCAGATTTGAAAGGACGTGAAATAATGACATCACCCACGACATCATACCCTAATGAATCTCTGCAAAATGAATATTAATATTTCTTTCAGACTTGTGTACATGATATGAGACAATTTCAAAGTAAATCGTTGCACAATAAATTGTTGCAATATATGGAATTTATTGCTACGAAATTTTAGTGTTGCATAAACGTATTGCTTTTTTTAATAAAAAAAATAACCTATTGCAACGAGATTTTCAAAGTGAATCGTTGCATTATATAAATCGTTGCAATATATGGAATTTATTGCAACGAAAATCTAGTGTTGCATAAACCTATTACTTTTTTGTTAAAAAAATATATACTATTGCAACGTGATTTTTAAAGCATATCATTGCAATATATGGAATTTACTGCGACAAAAATCTAGTGTTGCATAAACTTATTACTTTTTTTAATAAAAAAATAACATATTGCAACGAGATATTTAAAGTAAATCCTTGCAATATATGGAATTTAGTTTAACGAAAATCTAGTGTTGCATAAACCTATTACTTTTTTTTAATAAAAAAGTAACCTATTGCAACGAGATTTTCAAAGTCAATCATTGTAATTAATGGAATTTATTACAACATAAATCTAGTGTTGAAAAAAAAAAACTGAGCATCCTCGTCCCATCATTTGGAAGTCGCACTCCATCATCTCCAACTGAAATGACCCGTCGACAATAGGGGCATGTAGAGGCTAGAGCCAAGTGGGGTGCAATGCAACTACGGTGGAACACATGCCTGCGTGGTGGAAGGCTCGCCAACTAATCTCCAACAAGAAAGTTATAGAGGCAAATACAGTAGGTCTCCATGTTATAGGGAACTTGAGACACATCGTGAAACACGATTGTACGAACCCCCACAGGAATGCAGGGGTCAACACCAACAATAATATGTCGATACCAGTGTGACACATAGATCATCAATGTAACGGGCACATGAATACAAACCGTGATAACAAATGTACTATCGTAATAGTGATGCCAAACACTAAGTATGCAAGGATTACACTTGAAAGGACGTGAAATAATGACATCATCCAGGACATCATCCATGACAGAATCTCTGCAAAAAGAATACTGACATTTCTTTCAGACTTGTGTACATGATATGAGACAATTTCAAAGTAAATCTTTGCAAAGTAAATTGTTGCAATACATGGAATTTATTGCAACAAAAATCTGGTGTTGCATAAACTTATTGCTTTTTTTAATTAAAAAATAACCTATCGCAACAAGATTTTCAAAGTAAGTCGTTGCAATATATAAATCATAGCAATATATGGAATTTATTGCAAAGTAAATTGTTGCAATACATGAAATTTATTGCAACGAAAATCTGGTGTTGCATAAACTTATTGCTTTTTTTAATTAAAAAATAACCTATCGCAACGAGATTTTCAGAGTAAATCGTTGCAATATATAAATCATAGCAATATATGGAATTTACTGCAACGAAAATCTAGTGTTGCACAAACCTATTTATTTTTTTAACAAAAAATAACCTATGGCAACGAGATTTTCAAAGTAAATCGTTGCAATATATGGAATTTTAAAGTAAATCGTTGCAATTAATGGAATTTATTGCAACAAAAATCAAGTGATCAAAAAAAAAAAAAAAAAAATACTGAACATCCTCGTCCCATCATCTGGAAGTCACACTCAATTGTCTCCAACTGAAATGACGCCTTCACAATAGGGGCACATAAAGGCTAGAGCCAAGTAGGGAGCAATGTGACTGTGGTGGAACCCGTGCTTGTAAGGTGGAAGACTCGCCGACTAATCTCCTTCAACAAAGTTATAAAGACAAATACAGTACATCTCCATGTTATAAGGAATATGAGACACATCGTGAAAAATGATCGTATGAATCCCCACAGGAATGCGAGGGTCAACACCAACCCTAATATGTCGATATCGGTATGACACATAGATCATCAATGTAACAAGCAAATGAATACAAGCCGTAATAACAAATGTAGTATCGCAATAGTGACGACGAAAACTAAGTATGCAAGGATCACACTTGAAAGGACGTGAAATAACGACATCATCCGCGACATCATCCATTTCAGAATGTCTGCAAAAAGAATATTAAAATTTCTTTACGAGTTGTGTACATGATATGAGACAATTTGAAAGTAAATCGTTGCAAAGTAAATTGTTGCAATATATAGAATTTATTGCAACGAAAATCTAGTGTTGCATAAACCTATTACTTTTTTTAATAAAAATATAACCTATTGAAACAAGATTTTCAAAAAAAATCGTTGCAATATATGGAATTTATTGCAACGAAAATCTTGTGTAGCATAAACCTATTTCTTTTTTTTAATAGAAAAATAACCTATTGTAGCGAGATTTTCAAAAGTAAATCGTTGCAATTTATAGAATTTATTGCTACGAAAATCTAGTGTTCAAAAAAAAAAAAAAACTGAGCATCCTTGTCCCATCATCTAAAAAGTCACACTCAATTGTCTCCAACTGAAATGATGCCTTCACAATAGGGGCTCGTACAGGTTAGAGCCAAGTAGGGAGCAATCTGACTGCGGTGGAACACGTGCCTGCATGGTGGAAGACTCGCCGACTAATATCCTTCAACAAAGTTATAAAGACAAATACATTACGTCTCCATGTTATAGGGAACATGAGACACATCGTGAAACACAAACGTACGAATCCCCACAGGAATGCGAGGATTAACACCAACCCTAATTTGGCGATACCGGTATGACACATAGATCAACAATGTAAGGAGCACATGAATACAAACTGTAATAACAAATGTAGTATCACAATAGTGACGACAAAAACAAAGTACGCAAGGATCACACTTTAAAGGACGTGAAATAATGACATCATCCATGATAGAATCTCTGCAAAAAGTATATTGGTATTTCTTTCAGACTTGTTGCTTAAACCTATTGCAATGAGATTTTTAAAGTAAATCCTTGCAATTAATGAAATCTATTGCAACATAAATTTAGTGTGAAAAAAAAAAAAAAAAACTGAGCATCCTCGTCCCATCATCTGGAAGTCACCCTCAATCATCTCCAACTGAAATGACGCCTTGACAATAGGGGCATGTTATAGGGAACACGAGAAACATCGTGAGACATTATCGTACAAATCCCCACAGGAATGCGAGGGTCAACACCAACCCTATTATGTCAATACTAGTATGACAGATAGATCATAAATGCAACGAGCACATGAATACAAATCGTAATAACAAATGTAGTATTGCAATAGTGACGCCAAAAACTAAGTATGCAAGGATCACACCTGAAAGAACGTGAAATAATGACATCATTCAGGACATCATCCTTGATAGAATCTCTACCAAAAGAATATTAATATTTCTTTTAGACTTGTGTACATGATATGAGACAATTTCGAAGTAAATCGTTGCAAAGTAAACTATTGAAATATATGGAGAATATTACAACGAAAATCTAGTGTAGCATAAACCTATTGCCTTTTTTTTAAAAAAGAAAAATAACCTATTGCAACGAGATTTTCAAAGTAAATCATTGCAATATATGGAATTTATTGTAACAAAAATCTAGTGTTGCATAAATTTATTACTTTTTTTTAATAAAAAAATAACCTATTGCAATGAGATTTTCAAAGGGAATCGTTGCAATATATGGAACTTATTGCAACAAAAATCTAGAGTTGAAAAAAAAAAAAACTGAGCATGCTCATGCCATCATTTGGAAGTCACACTCAATCGTCTCAAACTGAAATGACACCTTGACAATAAGGGCTTGTAGAGGCTAGAGCCAAGTAGAGTGCAATGCAATTGTGGTGAAACACGTGCCTGTGTGGTGGAAGACTCGCCAGCTAATCTACTTCAACAAATTATATAGAGAAATACATCACGTCTCCATGTTATAGGGAACGTGAAACACATCGGGAAACACGATCGTACGAATCACCACTGTAATGCGAAGGTCAACACTAACCCTAATATGTTAATACTGGAGTGACACATAGATCGCCAATGTAACGAGCACATGAATACAAGTCGTGATAACAATTGTAGTATCGCAATTGTGACGCCAAACACTAAGTATGCAAGGATCACACTTGAAAGGACGTGAAATAATGACATCATACCTGGCATAATCCATGACAAAATCTCTACAAAAAGAATATTAATAATTTGCTTAGACTTGTGTACATTATATGAGACAATTTCAAAGTAAATCGCAGCAAAGTAAATTGTTGCAATATACGGAATTTATTGGAATGAAAATCTAGTGTTGCATAAACCTATTGCTTTTTTTAATAAAAAAATAACCTATTGCAACGGGATTTTCAAAGTAAATCGTTGCAATATATAAATCGTTGCAATATATGGAATTTATTGCAACGAAAATCTAGTGCTGCATAAACCTATTACTTTTTTTAAATAAAAAAATGACCTATTACAACGAGATTTTCAAAGTAAATCACTGCAATATATGGAATTTATTGCAACAAAAATATAGTGTTGCGTAAACCTATTTCTTTTTTTAATAAAAAAATAAACTACTGCAACGAGATTTTTAAAGTAAGTCGTTGTAATATATGGAATTTATTGCAACGAAAATCTCGTGTTGAAAAAAAAAAAAAACTGAGCACCCTCGCCCTATCATCTGGAAGTCACACTCCATTGTCTCCAACTGAAATGATGCCTCGACAATAGGGGCATGTGGAAGCTAGAGCCAGGTGGGGTGCAATGCAACTAAGGTGGAACACGTGGTGGAAGTCTCGCCAACTAATCTCCATCAACAAAGTTATAAAGACAAATACAGCAGGTCTCCATGTTATAGGGAACTTGAGACACATCGTGAAACACGATTGTACGAACCCCCTCAGGAATTTGAGGGTCAACACCAACCTTAATATGTCAATACCAGTATGACACATAGATCATCAATGTAACGAGCACATGAATACAAACCGAGATAACAAATGTAGTATCGCAATAGTGAAGCTAAACACTAAGTATGCAATGATCACACTTGAAAGGACGTAAAATAATGACATCATCCAGGACATCATCCATGACAGAATCTCTACAAAAAGAATATTAATATTTCTTTCAGACTTGTGTACATGGTATGAGACAATTTCAAAGTAAATCGTTGCAAAATAAATTGTTGCAATATATGCAATTTACGGCATTGAAAAACTAGTGTTGCTTAAACCTATTGCTTTTTTTAATTAAAAAATATCCTATTGCAACGAGATTTTCAAAGTAAATCGTTGCAATATATAAATCGTTGCAATATATGGAATTTATTGCAATTAAAATCTAGTGTTGCAATATACCTATTTCTTTTTTTTATTAAAAAATATCCAATTGCAACGAGTTTTTGAAAGTAAATCGTTGCAATATATGGAATTTATTGCAACGAAAATCTAGTGTTGCAAAAACCTATTACTTTTTTTAAATAAAAAAGTAACCAATTGCAACGAGATTTTTAAAGTAAATCGTTGCAATGATTGAAATTTATTGCAACATAAATCTATTGTTGAAAAGAAGAAAAAAACTGAGCATCCTTGTCCCATCATCTAGAAGTCACACTCGATCGTCACCAACTGAAATGATGCCTTGACAATAGGGGCATGAAAAGGCTACAGCCAAGTAGGGTGCAATGCAACTACGGTGGAACACGTGCCTGCAAGGTGGAAGACTCGCCAACTAATCTCCACCAGCAAAGTTATAAAGACAAATACAACACGTCTCAATGTTATAGGGAACATGAGACACATCGTGAAACACGATCGTACGAATCACCACAGGAATGCGAGGGTCAATACCAACCGTAATATGTCAATACCGGTGTGGCACATAGATCATCAATGTAACGAGCACATGAATACAACTTGTGATAACAAATGTAGTATCACAATAGTTTTGCCAAACACTAAGTGTGCAAGGATCACACTTGAAATGACGTGAAATAATGACATCATCCACGACATCATCCGTGACAGAATCTCTGCAAAAAGAATATTAATATTTCTTTTAGACTTATGTATATGGTATAAGAAAATTTCAAAGTGAATCGTTGCAAAGTAAATTGTTTCAATATATGGAAATTATTGCAACGAAAATCTAGTGTTGCATAAACCTATTGTTTTTTTCAATAAAAAAAATAACCTATTGCAACGAGATTTTTAAAGTAAATCGTTGCAGTATATAATTCGTTGCAATATATGGAATTTATAGCAACGAAAATCTAGTGTTTCATAAACCTATTCCATTTTTTAATAAAAAATAACCTATTGCAACGTGATTTTCAAAGTAATTCGTTTCAATGTATGGAATTTATTGCAAAGAAAATCTAGTGTTGCATAAACCTATTATTTTTTTTTTTTGATAAAAGAGTAACCTATTGCAACGAGATTTTTTAGTAAATCGTTGCAATTAATGGATCATATTGCAACATAAATCTAGTGTTGAAAAAAAAAAAAACTGAGCATTCTCGTCCCATCATCTGGAAGTCACGCTCAATCGTCTCCAACTGAAATGACGCCTTGACAATAGGGGCTTGTAGAGGCCAGAGTGAAGTAGAGTGCAATACAACTGCGGGGGAACACGTGCCTGCATGGTGGAAGACTTGCCAACTAATCTCCATCGAAAAAGTTATAAAGACAAATACAACACGTCTCCATCTTATGGGGAACATGAGACACATTGTGAAACACGATTGTACGAATCACCATAGGAATGTGAGGGTTAATACCAACCCTAATATGTCGATACCAGTATGACACATAGATCATCAATGTAACGAGCACATGAATACAAGTCGTGATGACAAATGTAGTATCATAATAGTGACACCAAACACTAAGTATGCAAGGATCATACTAGAAATGACGTAAAATAATGACATCATCCATGACAGAATCTCTGCAAAAAGAATATTAATATTTCTTTTAGACTTGCATACATGATATGAGGCAATTTCAAAGTAAATCGTTGCAAAGTAAATCGTTACAATATATGGACATTATTGCAACGAAAATCTGGTTTTGCATAAACCTATTGCATTTTTTAATAAAAAAAATTAAACTATTGCAATGAGATTTTTAATATAAATTGTTGCAATATATAAATTGTTACAATATATGGAATTTATTGCAATGAAAATCTAGTGTTGCATAAACCTATTCCTTTTTTTAATAAAAAATTACCTATAGCAACTTATTTTCAACGTAAATCATTGCAATATATGGAATTTATTGCAACAAAAATGAAGTGTTGCATAAACCTATTACTTTTTTTTAATAAAAAAGTAACCTAATGCAACGAGAATTTTAATTAAATTGTTGCAATTAATGGAACTTATTGCAACATAAATCTAGTGTTTAAAAAAAAAAAAAAACTGAGCATTCTCGTCCCATCATCTGGAAGTCACACTAAGTCGTCTCCTACTGAAATGACGCCTTGACAATAGGGCATGTAGAGGCTAGAGCGAAGTAGAGTGCAATGCAACTGCGGTGGAACACGTGCCTGCATGGTGGAAAACTCACCAACTAATCTCCATCAAAAAAGTTATAAAGACAAATACAACACGTCTCTATGTTATAGGGAATATGAGACACATCGTGAAACACGATCGTACGAATCCCCACTGGAATGCAAGGGTCAACACCAACCCTAATATGTGGATACCGGTATGACACATAGATCATCAATGTAATGACCACACGAATACAAGCCGTAATAACAAATGTAGTATCGCAATAGTGACAACAAAAACTAAGTATGCAAGGATCACACTTGAAAGGACGTGAAATAATTACATCATCAACGACATCATCCATGACAGAATCTCTGCAAAAATAGTATTAATATTTCTTTCAGACTTGTGTACATGATTTGAGACAATTTCAAAAAAATCATTGCAAAGTAAATTGTTGCAATATATGGAAATTATTGCAACGAAAATCTAGTGTTCCTGTAAGGTTGAATTTTATCAACCATCTTGTTGGCTTTATTCCGTGCCAATTTGCTTGTAATTTAGCACTTAGTAACCCTGTATTTAGGTGGGATTCAGGTAAGGGTAGTGTGTGAGAGAGTGTGAAGAAATGCTCAACATTGTGCAAAGAAGCAGGGACTCGCGGCTGACTCACGACTTGCAAGCCGCCAAACTGCAGCACACGTGAGAAGCATGCGGGGAGGTGAAGGGTCACGCCAGCTGTCGCACTACAGGACAAAGGTCCCAGGCTGGCCAGGCTGTTAGCTCGCGACTTAGACTAGTCACGAGGCCAAGTTGCCAACTTGCCCTGTTTGGCAAAAACTCTCTTCGTATTCCAAACACACACCACTATATATAGACCCTTATACCCATGAAATGTAGAGAGCTTCCAAAGAGAATTTTGTGAGAGAAACCCTAGAGAAAAACAAGATTGCCTTATCCCCAATCTTCACTAAGAGACCCTTCAAATTCCTCTACTCTCTTCCCCTCCATTGATACATCCTTGAGAGGTTTTTGACCAAATCCTTTTCTCATCACACCCACGTCTGTGAGAAGGTATTTTGGTGCTAAGGGAAGCAGTTTGGAAGGGACCAATGGTTATTGGTTGATGCTATGGATTATAGCGGAATCCAGTAAGCTAGAAAAGAAAAAGGTTCGGCGCAACTTCGTTAGAGCAGGAAGCTTGGAGGGCTTAGGTACCTGGGTAGATTAGGCTTGGAAGGTCTATTGCTGTTCATGTATCCCAACTACATTTTCTAGTGGATTATTGATCGCTTGGAGGGCGGCAAAGAGGTTTTACGCCGAGGGCTTCGGTTTCCTCTTCGATAACACATCGCGTTTTGTCTTTGTGTTTGCATCTCTCTTCCTTTATCTTTGCCATTTGTTTTCTGTTATGGATGTGATTATATTTGGCTTAGATTATTTATCAATTCTGTGTTTGGCTTATGTTCATGTTCCGCACATTAATTGTTTGATAATAAGCTTGAATTGATATTTTTTAATTTGGGGTCTAAACGTTCAAGGGTGTTTTACACACATATTGAACATTCAGTTCCATAAACCTATTGCTTTTTTTAATAAAAAAAATAACCTATGGCAACGAGATTTTTAAAGTAAATCGTTGCAATATATAAATCGTTGCAATATATGAAATTTATTGTAACGAAAATCTAGTGTTGCATAAACCTATTACTTTTTTTTTTTAATTAAAAATAACCTATTGCAACGATATTTTCAATATAAATCGTTGCAATATATGGAATTTATTGCAACAAAAATCTGGTGTTGAAAAAAAAAAAAAAACTAAGCATCCTTGTCCCATCATTTGGAAGTCACACTCAATCGTTTCAAACTAAAATGACGCCTCAACAATAGGGGCATGTTGAGTCTAGGGCAAAGTAGAGTGCAATGCAACTGCGGTGGAACACATGCCTGCATGGCGGAAGACTCGCCAACTAATCTCCATCAACAAAGTTAGAAAGACGAATACAACATGTCTCCATGTTATAGGGAACATGAGACACATCGCGAAACACGATCGTACGAATCCCCACAGGAATGCGAGGGTCAACACCAACCTTAATATGTCGATACCGTTATGACACAGAGATCATCAATGTAACGAGCACATGAATACAAGTCTTGATAACAAATGCAGTATCGCATTAGTGATGCCAAACACTAAGTATGCAAGGATCACACTTGAAAGGACATCAAATAATGACATCATCCATGACAGAATCTTTGCAAAACAAAAATTAATCTTTCTTTCAGAATTGTGTAGATTATATGAGACAATTTCAAAGTAAATCGCTGCAAAGTAAATTGTTGCAATATATGAAATTTATTGGAATGACAATCTAGTGTTGCATAAACCTATTGTTTTTTTAAATAAAAAAATAACCTATTGCAACGGGATTTTCAAAGTAAATTGTCGCAATATATAAATCGTTGCAATATATGGAATTTATTGCAACGAAAATCTAGTGTTGCATAAACCTATGACTTTTTTTTTATAAAAAAAAAACCCATTGCAACGAGATTTTCAAAGTAAATCGTTGCAATATATGGAATTTATTGGAACGAAAATCTAGTGTTGCATAAACCTATTACTTTTTTTTAATAAAAAAAATAAACTATTGCAACAAGATTTCCAAAGTAAATCATTGCAATATATGGAATTTATTGCAACGAAAATCCAGTGTTGCATAAACCTATTACTTTTTTTTAATAAAAAAATAAATTATTGCAACGATATTTTTAAAGTAAATCGTTGCAATATATGGAATTTACTACGGCAAAAATCTAGTGTTGAAAAAAAAAAAAAAAACCGAGCATCCTCGTCCCATCATCTGGAAGTCACACTCAATTGTCTTCAACTAAAATGACGCCTTGACAATAGGGGCATGTAGAGGCTAGAGCCAAGTAGGGTGCAATGCAACTGCGGTGGAACACGTGCCTGCATGAAGGAAGATTCACCAACTAATCTCCATCAACAAAGGTATAAAGACATATACAGCACGTCTCTACGTTATAGGGAACATGAGATACGTCGAGAAACACGATCATACGAATCCCCACAGGAATGCGAGGGTCAACACCAACCCTAATATGTCGATACCAGTATGACACATAGATCATCAACGTAACGAGCACAGGAATACAAACCGTGATAACAAATATAGTATCGCAATAGTGACACCAAACACTAATTAAGCAAAGATCACACTTGAAAGGACGTGAAATAATGACATCATCCAAGACATCATCCGTGACAGGATCTCTGCAAAAAGAATATTAATATTTCTTTCAGACTTGTGTACATGATATGAGACAATTTAAAAGTAAATCGTTGCAATGTAAATTGTTATAATATATGGAATTTACTGCAACAAAAATCTAGTGTTTGCATAAATCTATTGCTTTTTTTAATAAATAAATAACCTATTGCAATGAGATTTTCAAAGTAAATCGTTGCACTATATAAATCGTTGCAATATATGGAATTTATTGCAACGAAAATCTAGTGTTGCATAAACCTATTATTATTTTTTAATGAAAAAAGTAACCTATTGCAACGTGATTTTTAAACTAAATCGTTGCAATTAATGGAACTTATTGCAACGAAAATCTAGTGTTGAAAAAAAAAAAAAAAAAAAAAAAAAACAGAGCACCCTCGTCCCATCATCTGGAAGTCACACTCCATCGTCTCCACTTGAAATGGAACCTCGACAATAGGGGCATGTAGAGGCTAGAGCCAAGTGGGATGCAATGCAACTGCAGTGCAACACGTGCCCGCATGGTGGAAGACTCACCAACTAATCTCCATTAACAAAGTTATAAAGACAAATACAACACGTTTCCATGTTATAGGGAACATGAGACACATCATGAAACACGATCGTACAAATCTCCACAGGAATGCGAGGGTCAATACCAACCCTATTATGTCGATACCGGTATGACACATAGATCATCAATGTAACGAGCACATGAATACAAGTCGTGATAACAAATGTAGTATCACAATAGTGACGTCAAACACTGAGTATGCATGGATCACACTTGAAATGACGTGAAAGTAATGATATCATCCACGACATCATCCATGGCAGAATCTCTGCGAAAGAATAATAATATTTCTTTCAGAATTGTGTACATGATATGAGAGAATTTCAAAGTAAATCGTTGCAAAGTAAATTGTTGCAATATATGGAAATTATTGCTACAAAAATCTAGTGTTTCATAAACCTATTGCTTTTTTTTTTTAATTTAAAAAAAGCCTATTGGAACGAGATTTTTAAAATAAATTGTTGCAATATATAAATCGTTGCAACATATAGAATTTACTGCATTGAAAATGTAGTGTTGCATAAACCTATTCCTTTTTTTAATAAAAAAATAACCTATTGCAACACGATTTTCAAACTAAATCGTTGCAATATATGGAATTTATTGCAACGAAAATCTAGTGTTGCATAAACCTATTACTTAAAAAAAAAAAAAAAAGTAACCTATTGCAACGAGATTTTTAAAGTAAATCGTTGCAATTAATGGAACTTATTGCAACATAAATCTAGTGTTGAAAAAAAAAAAAAAACTGAGCATTCTCGTCCCATCATCTGGAAGTCACACTCAATCATCTCCAACTGAAAAGACGACCCGACAATAAGGGCATGTAGAGGCTAGAGCCAGGTGGGATGCTATGCAAGTGCGGTGGAACACGTGCCCGCATGGTGGAAGACTCGCCAACTAATCTCCATCAACAAAGTTATAAAGTCAAATACAGCAGGTCTCCATATTATAGGGAACTTGATACACATCGTGAAACACGATTATACAAACCCCCACAGGAATGCGAGGGTCAACACCAACCCTAATAGGTCAATACCAGTATAACACGTAGATCATCAATGTAACGAGCACATGAATACAAACCATGATAACAAATGTAGTATCGCAATAGTAATGCCAAACACTAAGTATGCAATGATCACACTTGAATGGACATGAAAAAATGACGTCATCCCAGACATCATCCATGACAGAATCTCTGCAAAAAGAATATTAATATTTCTTTCAGACTTGTGCACATGATATGAGACAATTTCAAAGTAAATCGTTGCAATGTAAATTGTTGCAATATATGGAATTTACAGCAACGAAAATCTAGTGTTGCATAAACCTAATGCTTTTTTTAATTAAAAAAATAACCTATTGCAACGAGATTTTCAAAGTAAATCGTTCTAATATATAAATCGTTGCAATATTTGGAATTTACTGCACCGAAAATCTAGTGTTGCATAAACCTATTGCTTTTTTTAATAATAAAAAAACCCTATTGCATCGAGATTTTTAAAGTAAATCGTTGCAATATATGGAATTTATTGCGACAAAAATCTAGTGTTGCATAAATCAATTCCATTTTTTAATAAAAAAACAACCTATTGCAACATGATTTTCAAAGAAAATTGTTGCAATATATGGAATTTAATGCAACGAAAATCTAGTGTTGCACAAACCTATTACTTTTTTTTAATAAAAAAGTAACCTGTTGCAACGAGATTTTTAAAGTAAATCATTGCAATTAATGGAGCTTATTGCAACATAAATCTAGTGTTGGAAAAAAAAAATTAAACTGAGCATTCTCGTCCTATCATCTGGAAGTCAAACTCAATCGTCTCCAACTGAAATTACGCCATGACAATTAGGGCTTGTACAGGCTAGAGCGAAGTAGAGTGCAATGCAACTACGATGGAACACGGGCTTGCATGGTGGAAGACTCGACAACTAATCTCCATCAAAAAAGTTATAAAGACAAATACAGCATGTCTCCATGTTATAGGGAACATGAGACACATCGTGAAACACGATCGTACAAATCCCCACTGGAATGCGAGGGTCAACACCATCCCTAATATGTCGATACCGGTATGACACATAGATCATCAATGTAATGAGCACATGAATAAAAGTCGTGATAACAAATGTAGTATCGCAATAGTGACCTCAAACACTAAATATGCAAGGATCACCCTTGAAAGGATGTGAAATAATGACATCATCCTGGACATCATCCATGACAGAATCTCAGCAAAAAGAATTTTAATATTTCTTCCAGAATTGTGTACATGATATGAGACAATTTCAAAGTAAATCGTCGCAAAGTAAATTATTGCAATATATAGTGTTTATTGCAACGAAAATCTTGTGTAGCATAAACCAATTGCTTTATTTTAATAAAAATAAACCCTAGTGCAACGAGAATTTAAAAGTAAACCGTTGCAACATATGGAATTTATTGCAACGAAAATCTAGTGTTGCATAAACCTATTACTTTTTTTTAATAAAAAAATAAACATTTGCAACGAGATTTTTAAAGAAAATTGGTGCTATATATGGAATTTATTGCAACGAAAATATAGTGTTGAAAAAAAAGAAAAACTGAGCACCCTCATCACATCATCTGGAAGTCATACTCCATCGTCTCCAACTGAAATGACGACTCGACAACAGGGGCATGTAGAGGGTAGAGCCAAGTGGGATGCAATGCAATTGTAGTGGAACATGTGCCCACATGGTGGAAGACCCGCCAACTAATCTCCATTAACAAAGTTATAAAGACAAATACAGCACGTCTCCATTTTATAGGGAACATGAGACACATCGTGAAACACGATTGTACGAATCCCCACAGGAATGCAAGGGTCAATACCAACCCTAATATGTCGATACCAGTATGACACATCGTGAAACATGATCATACGAATCCCCACAGGAATGCGAGGGTCAATACCAACCTTAATATGTCGATACCGGTATGACACATAGATCATCAATGTAACGAGCACATGAATACAAGTCGTGATAACAAATGTAGTATCACAATAGTGTCGCCAAACACTAAGTATGCAAGGATCACACTTGAAATGACATGAAATAATGACTTCATCCACGACATCATCCGTGACAGAATCTCTGTGAAAAGAATATTAATATTTCTTTTCACACTTGTGTACATGATATGAGTCAATTTCAAAGTAAATCGTTGCAAAGTAAATTGTTGCAATATATGGATATTATTGCAACGAAAATTTAGTGTTGCATAAACCTATTGCTTTTTTTAATATAAAAAATAACCTATTGCAACGAGATTTTTAAATTAAATCGTTGCAATATATAAATCATTGCAATATATGATATTTATTGCAACGAAAATCTAGTGTTGTATAAACCTATTGCTTTTTTTAATAAAAAAATAACCTATTGCAACAAGATTTTCAAAGTAAATTGTTGCAATATATGGAATTAATTGCGACGAAAATCTTGTGTTGCATAAACCTATTACTTTTTTTTAATAAAAAGGTAACCTATTGCAACGAGATTTTTAAAGTAAATCATTGCAATTAATGGAACTTATTGCAACGTAAATCTAGTGTTGAAAAAAAAAAAAAATTGTGCATTCTCATCCCATCATTTGGAAGTCACACTCAATCATCTCCAACTGAAGTGATGCCTTGACAATAAGGGCATGTAAAGGCTAGAGCAAAGTAGAGTGCAATGCAACTGTGGTCGAACACGTGTATGCATGGTGGAAGACTCGCCAACTAATCTCCATCAAAAAAGTTATAAAGACAAATACAACACGTCTCCATGTTATAGGGAAAATGAGATACATCGTGAAACACGATCGTACGAATCCCCATTGGCATGCGAGGGTCAACACCAACCCTAAAATGTCGATACCGGTATGACACATAGATCATCAATGTAATGAGCACATGAATACAAGTCGTGATAACAAATGTAGTACCGCAATTGTGACGTCAAACACTAAGTATGCAAGGATCACATTGGAAAGGACGTGAAATAATGACATCGTCCACGACATCATCCATGACAAAATCTCTGAAAAATGAATATTAATATTTATTTCAGACTTGTGTACAAGATTTTAGGCAATTTCGAAGTAAATCATTTTGAAGTAAATTGTTGCAGTAAATGGAATTTGTTGGAACGAAAATCGAGTGTTGCATAGACCTATTGGTTTTTTAATAAAAAAATAACATTTTGCAACAAGATTTTCAAAGTAAATTGTTGCAATATATGGAGTTTATTGCAATGAAAATCTAGTGTTGCATAAACCAATTGCTATTTTCTAATTAAAAAATAACCTAGTGCAATGAGATTTTCAAAGTAAATCAATGCAATATATGGAATTTATTGCAACGAAAATCTAGTGTTGCACAAACCTATTACTTTTTTTTTAATAAAAAAGTAACCTATTGCAACGAGATTTTTAAAGTAAATTGCTGCAATTAACGGAGCTTATTGCAACATAAATCTAGTGTTGAAAAAAAAAAAAAACTGAGCATTCTCGTCCCATCATCTGGAAGTCACACTTCATCGTCTCCAATTGAAATTACGCCTTGACAATTGGGGCTTGTAGAAGCTAGAGTGAAGTAGAGTGCAGTGCAACTACGATGGAACACGTGCCTACATGGTGGAAGACTCGCCAAATAATCTCCAAAAAAAAAGTTATAAAGACAAATACAACATGTCTCCATGTTATAGGGAAAATGAGACACATTGTGAAACACAATCGTACAAATCCCCACTAGAATGCGAGGGTCAACACCAACCCTAATATGTTGATACTGGTATGACACATAGATCATCAATATGACGAGCACATGAATACAAGTCGTGATAACAAATGTAGTATCGCAATTGTGACTCCAAACACTAAGTATGCAAGGATCAGACTTAAAAAGATGTGAAATAATGACATCATCTAGGACATCATCCATGACAGAATCTCTGCAAAAAGAATATTAATATTTCTTTCAGAATTGTGTACATGATATGAGACAATTTCAAAGTAAATCGTTGTAGAGTAAATTGTTGCAAAATATGGAGTTTATTGCAACAAAAATCTAGTGTTGCATAAACCAATTGCTATTTTTTAATTAAAAAATAACATAGAGCAACGAGATTTTCAAAGTAAATCAATGCAATATATGGAATTTATTGCAACGAAAATCTAGTGTTGCATAAACCTATTACTTTCTTTTAATAAAAAAATAAACATTTGCAATGACATTTTAAAAGAAAATCGATGGAATATATGGAATTTATTGCAACGAAAATCTAATGTTGAAAAGAAAGAAAAACAGAGCACCCTCGTCCCATCATCTGGAAGTCACACTCCATCATCTCCAACTGAAATGACGACTTGACAATAGGGGCATGTAGAGGGTAGAGCCAAGTGGGATGCAATGCAACTACGGTGCAACACGTGCCCGCATGGTGGAACACTTGCCAACTAATCTCCACCAACAAAGTTATAAATACAAATACAGCAGGTCTCCGTGTTATAGGGAACTTGAGACACATCGTGAAACACGATCGTACGAATCCCCATTGGAATGCGAGGGTCAACACCAACCCTAATATGTTGATACCGGTATGACAGATAGATCATAAATGTAATGAGCACATGGATACAAGTCGAGATAACAAATGTAGTATCGCAATAGTGACGCCAAACACTATGTATGCAATGGTCACACTTGAAAGGACGTGAAATAATGACATCATCCAGGACATCATCCATGACAGAATCTCTGCAAAAAGAATATTAATATTTCTTTCAGACTTGTGTACATGATATGAGACAATTTCAAAGTACATCGTTGCAAAGTAAATTGTTGCAATATATGGAGTTTATTGCAATGAAAATCTAGTGTTGCATAAACCAATTGCTATTTTTTAATTAAAAAATAACCTTGTGCAACGAGATTTTCAAAGTAAATCAATGCAATATATGGAATTTATTGCAACGAAAATCTAGTGTTGCATAAACCTGTTACTTTCTTTTAATAAAAAAATAAACAATTGCAATGACATTTTAAAAGAAAATCGATGCAACATATGGAATTTATTGCAACGAAAATCTAATGTTGAAAAGAAAGAAAAACAGAGCACCCTTGTCCCATCATCTGGAAGTCACACTCCATCGTCTCCAACTGAAATGACGACTTGACAATAGGGGCATGTAGAGGGTAGAGCCAAGTGGGATGCAATGCAACTACGGTGCAACACGTGCCCGCATGATGGAAGACTTGCCAACTAATCTCCATCAACAAAGTTATAAATACAAATACAGCAGGTCTCTGTGTTATAGGGAACGTGAGACACATCGTGAAACATGATCGTACAAATCCCCATTGGAATGCGAGGGTCAACACCAACCCTAATATGTAGATACCGGTATGACAGATAGATCATAAATGTAATGAGCACATGAATACAAGTCGAGATAACAAATGTAGTATCGCAATAGTGATGCCAAACACTATGTATGCAATGGTCACACTTGAAAGGACATGAAATAATGACATCATCTAGGACATCATCCATGACAGAATCTCCGTAAAAAGAATATTAATATTTCTTTCAGACTTGTGTACATGATATGAGACAATTTCAAAGTAAATTGTTGCAATATATGGAATTTACTGCAACGAAAATCTAGTGTTGCATAAACCTATTGCTTTATTTAATATAAAAATAACCTATTGCAACGTGATTTTCAAGGTAAATCGTCGCAATATATAAATCGTTGCAATATATGGAATTTATTTTAACGAAAATCTAGTGTTGCATAAACCTATTACTTTTTTTAATAAAAAAATAACCTATTGCAACATGATCTCAAAGTAAATCGTTGCAATATATGGAATTTATTGCAGCGAAAATCTAGTCTTGCATAAATCTATTACTTTTTTTTAATAAAAAAAGTAACCTATTGCAACGTGATTTTTAGCGGTAATCGTTGCAATTAATGGAACTTATTGCAACGAAAATCTAGTGTTGAAAAAAAAAAAAAAAAAAACGGAGCACCCTCGTCCCATCATCTTGAAGTCACACTCCATCGTCTCCAACTGAAATGACGCCTTGACAATAGGGGCATGTAGATGCTAGAGCCAAGTAGGGTGCAATGAAACTACGGTGGAACACGTACCTGCATAGTGGAAGACTCACCAACTAATCTCCATCAACGAAGTTATAAAGACAAATACAGCACGTCTGGATGTTGTAGGGAACATGAAACACATCGTGAAAGACGATCGTATGAGTCGCCACAGGAATGCGAGGGTCAACACCAACCCTAATATGTCGATACCAGTATGGCGCATAGATCATCATTGTAATGAGCACATGAATACAAACCCTGATAGAAATGTAGTATCGCAATAGTGACGCCAAAAACAAAGTTTCCAAGGATTACACTTGAAAGGACGTGAAATAATGACATCATCCACGACATCATACCAGAAAGAATCTTTGCAAACAGAATATTAATATTTCTTTCAAACTTGTGTACATGATATAAGAATATGTCAAAGTAAATCGCTGCAATGTAAATTGTTGCAATATATGGAGTTTATTGCAACGAAAATCTAGTGTTGCATAAACCTACTGCTTTTTTTAATAAAAAAAAAAAAACTTATTGCAACGAGATTTTTAATGTAAATCGTTGCAATAAATAGAATTTATTGCAACGAAAATCTAGTGTTGCATAATCCTATTACTTTTTTTTAATAAAAAAGTAACCTATTGCAATGAGATTTTTAAAGTAAATCGTTTCAATTAATGGAATTTATTGCAAAATAAATCTTGTATTGAAAAAAAAAAAAACTGGGCATTCTTGTCCCATCATCTGGAAGTCGCTCAATCGTCTCCAACTGAAATGACGCCTTGACAATAGGGGCCTGTAGATGCTAGAGCCAAGTAGGGTGCAATAAAACTACGGTGGAACACATACCTGTATGGTGGAAGACTTGCCAACTAATCTCCATCAACGAAGTTATAAAGACAAATACAACACGTCTGCATGTTGTAGGGAACATGAAACACATCGTGAAAGACGATCACATGAATCGCCACAGGAATTCGAGGGTCAACTCCAACCCTAATATGTCGATACCAGTATGACGCATAGATCATCATTGTAATGAGCACATGAATACAAACCGTGATAAACATATTGTATCGCAATAGTGACACCAAAAACAAAGTTTGCAAGAATCACACTAGAAAGGACGTGAAATAATGACATCATCCACGACATCATACCAGAAAGAATCTTTGCAAAGAGAATATTAATATTTCTTTCAGACTTGTGTACATGATATGAGACAATTTCAAAGTAAATCACTGCAATGTAAATTATTGCAATATATGGAGTTTATTGCCACGAAAATCTAGTGTTGCATAAACCTATTGCTTTTTCTAATAAAAAAAATAACTTATTGCGGCGAGATTTTTAATGTAAATCGTTGCAATATATGGAATTTATTGCAATGAAAATCTAGTGTTGCATAAACCTATTTCTTTTTTTAATAAAAAAATAACCTATTTCAACGTGATTTTCAAAGTTAATCGTTGCAATAAATAGAATTTATTGCAACGAAAATCTCGTGTTGCCTAATCCTATTACTTTTTTTTAATAAAAAAGTATCCTGTTGCAAGGAGATTTTTAAAGTAAATCATTTCAATTAATGGAACTTATTGCAAAATAAATCTTGTGTTGAAAAAAAAAAAAAACTGGGCATTCTCGTCCCATCATCTGGAAGTCACTCAATCGTCTCCAACTGAAATGACGCCTTGATAATAGGGGCATGCAGATGCTAGAGCCAACTAGGGTGCAATGAAACTGTGGTGGAACACTTACCTGCATGGTGGAAGACTCGCCAACTAATCTCCATCAACGAAGTTATAAAGACAAATACAGCATGTCTGCATGTTGTAGGGAACATGAAACACATCGTGAAAGACGATCGTATGTATCGCAACAGGAATACGAGGGTCAACACCAACCCTAATATGTCGATACCAGTATGACGCATAGATCATCATTGTAATGAGCGCATGAATACAAACCGTGATAAAAATATTGTATCGCAATAGTCACGCCAAAAACAAAGTTTGCAAGGATCACACTTGAAAAGACGTGAAATAATGACATCATCCACGACATCATACCAGAAAGAATCTTTGCAAAAAGAATATTAATATTTCTTTCAGACTTGTGTACATGATATGAGACAATTTCAAAGTAAATCGCTGCAATGTAAATTGTTGCAATATAAGGAGTTTTTTCCAACGAAAATCTAGTGTTGCATAAACCTATTTCTTTTTTTAATAAAAAAATAACCTATTTCAACGTGATTTTCAAAGTAAATCGTTGCAACAAATAGAATTTATTGCAACGAAAATCTTCTGTTGCATAATCCTCTTACTTTTTTTTAATAAAAAAGTAACCTATTGCAATGAGATTTTTAAAGTAAATCGTTTCAATTAATGGAATTTATTGCAAAATAAATCTTGTGTTGAAAAAAAAAAAAAAAACTGGGCATTCTCGTCCCATCATCTGGAAGTCGCTCAATCGTCTCCAACTGAAATGACGCCTTGACAATAGGGGCATGTAGATGCTAGAGCCAAGTAGGGGGCAATGAAACTACGGTGGAACAAGTACCTACATGGTGGAAGACTTGCCAACTAATCTCCATCAACGAAGTTATAAAGACAAATACAGCACGTTTGCATGTTGTAGGGAACATGAAACACATCGTGAAAGACGATCATATGAATCGCCACAGGAATTCAAGGGTCAACTCCAACCCTAATATGTCGATACCAGTATGACCCATAGATCATCATTGTAATGTGCACATGAATACAAATCGTGATAAAAATGTAGTATCGTAATAGTGACGCCAAAAACAAAGTTTGCAAGGATCACACTTGAAAGGACGTGAAATAATGACATCATCCACGACATCATACCAGAAAGAATCTTTGCAAAAAGAATATTAATATTTCTTTCAGACTTGTGTACATGATATGAGACAATTTCAAAGTAAATCGCTGCAATGTAAATTGTTGCAATATAAGGAGTTTTTTCCAACGAAAATCTAGTGTTGCATAAACCTATTTCTTTTTTTAATAAAAAAATAACCTATTTCAACATGATTTTCAAAGTAAATCGTTGCAACAAATAGAATTTATTGCAACGAAAATCTTCTGTTGCATAATCCTATTACTTTTTTTAAATAAAAAAGTAACCTATTGCAATGAGATTTTTAAAGTAAATCATTTCAATTAATGGAATTTATTGCAAAATAAATCTTGTGTTGAAAAAAAAAAAAAAACTGGGCATTCTCGTCCCATCACCTGGAAGTCGCTCAATCGTCTCCAACTGAAATGACGCCTTGACAATAGGGGCATGTAGATGCTAGAGCCAAGTAGGGGGCAATGAAACTACGGTGGAACAAGTACCTACATGGTGGAAGACTTGCCAACTAATCTCCATCAACGAAGTTATAAAGACAAATACAGCACGTCTGCATGTTGTAGGGAACATGAAACACATCGTGAAAGACGATCATATGAATCGCCACAGGAATTCAAGGGTCAACTCCAACCCTAATATGTCGATACCAGTATGACCCATAGATCATCATTGTAATGTGCACATGAATACAAATCGTGATAAAAATGTAGTATCGTAATAGTGACGCCAAAAACAAAGTTTGCAAGGATCACACTTGAAAGGACGTGAAATAATGACATCATCCACGACATCATACCAGAAAGAATCTTTGCAAAAAGAATATTAATATTTCTTTCAGACTTGTGTACATGATATGAGACAATTTCAAAGTAAATCGCCGCAACGTAATTTGTTGCAATATATGGAGTTTATTGCAACGAAAATCTAGTGTTGCATAAACCTATTGCTTTTTCTAATAAAAAAAATAACTTATTGCGGCGAGATTTTTAATGTAAATCGTTGCAATATATAAATCGTTGCAATATATGGAATTTATTGCAATGAAAATCTAGTGTTGCATAAACTATTTTTTTTTTAATAAAAAAATAACCTATTTCAACGTGATTTTCAAAGTTAATCGTTGCAATAAATAGAATTTATTGCAACGAAAATCTTGTGTTGCATAATCCTATTACTTTTTTTTAATAAAAAAGTAACCTATTGCAAATGGGATTTTTAAAGTAAATCGTTTCAATTAATGGAACTTATTGCAAAATAAATCTTGTGTTGGAAAAAAAAAAAAAAAACTGGGCATTCTCATCCCATCATCTGGAAGTCACTCAATCGTCTCCAACTGAAATGACGCCTTGACAATAGGGGCATGTAGATGCTAGAGCCAAGTAGGGTGCAATGAAACTGCGGCAGAACATGTACCTGCATTGTGGAAGACTCGCCAACTAATCTCCATCAACGAAGTTATAAAGACAAATACAGCACGTTTGCATGTTGTAAGGAACATGAAACACATCGTGAAAGACGATCGTATGAATCGCCACAGGAATGCGAGGGTCAACATGAACACTAATATGTCAATACCAGTATGACGCATAGATCATCATTGTAATGAGCACATGAATACAAACCGTGATAGAAATGTAGTATCACAATAGTGACGCCAAAAACAAAGCTTGCAAGGATCACACTTGAAAGGACGTGAAATAATGATATCATCCACTACATCATACCAGAAAGAATCTTTGCAAAAAGAATATTAATATTTCTTTCAGGCATGTGTACATGATACGAGACAATTTCAAAGTAAATCGCAGCAATGTAAATTGTTGCAATATATGGAGTTAATTGCAACGAAAATCTAGTGTTGCATAAACTTATTGCTTTTTTTATTAAAAAAAATAACTTTTTGCAACGAGATTTTTAATGTAAATCGTTGCAATATATGGAATTTATTGCAACGAAAATCTAGTGTTGCACAAACCTATTACTTCTTTTTTAATAAAAAAATAACCTATTGCAGCGAGATTTTCAAAGCAAATCATTGCTATATATGGAATTTATTGCAACGAAAATCTAGTGTTGTATAAACCTATTTCTTTTTTTTTAATAAAAAAATAACCTATTGCAATGTGATTTTCAAAGTAAATCTTTGCAATATATTGAATTTGTTGCAACATAAATCTAGTGTTGAAAAAAAAAAAAAAAAAAAACTGAGCATCCTCGTCCCATCATCTGGAAGTCACACTCAATCGTCTCCAACTGAAATGACGCCACGACAATAGGGGCATGTAGAGGCCAGAGCCAAGTGGGGTGCAATGCAACTGCGGTGGAACATGTGCCTGCATGGTGGAAGACTCCCCAACTAATCTCCATCAACAAAGGTATAAAGACAAATACAGCACATCTTTATGTTATAGGGAACATGAGATACATCGAGAAACACGATTGTACGAATCCCCACTTGAATGCGAGGGTCAACACCAACCCTAATATGTCGATACCAGTATGAGACATAGATCATCAATGTAACGAGCACAGGAATACAAATTCTGATAACAAATGTAGTATCGCAATAGTGACGCCAAACACTAATTATGCAAAGACCACACTTGAAAGGATGTAAAATAATGACATCATCCTTGACAAAATCTCTGCATAAAGAATAATAATATTTCTTTCAGACTTTTGTACATGATATGAGACAATTTCAAAGTAAATCATTGCAAATTAAATTGTTGCAATATATGGAATTTACTGACACAAAAATGTAGTGTTGCATAAACCTATTGCTGTTTTTGATAAAAAAAAAAACCTATTATAACACAATTTTCAAAGTAAATCGTTGCAATATATGGAACTTATTCCAACAAAAATCTAGTGTTGGATAAACCTATTAATTTTTTTTAATAAAAACACAACCTATTGCAGCGAGATTTTCAATGTAAATCATTGCCATATATGGAATTTATTGCTACGAAAATCTAGTGTTGCATAAACCTATTTCTTTTTTTTTAATAAAAAAAAAAACCTATTGCAACGAGATTGTCAAAGCAAATCTTCACAATATATGGAATTTATTGCAACAACAATCTAGTGTTGCATAAACCTATTACTTTTTTCTAATAAAAAGTAACCTATTGCAATGAGATTTTTAGAGTAAATCATTCTAATGAATGGAATTTATCACAACATAAATCTAGTGTTGAAAAAAAAAAACTGAGCATCCTCATCCCATCATCTAGAAGTCACACTCAATCATCTCCAATTGAAATGACGCCTTGACAATAGGGCCATGTAGAGGCTAGAGCCAAGTAGGGTGCAATGGAATTGCGGTGGAACACGTACCTGTATGGTGGAAGACTCGCCAACTAATCTCCATCAATAGAGTTATAAAGACAAATACAGCACGTCTCCACGATATAGGGAACATGAGTCACATCGGGAAACACGATTGTACGAATCCACACAGGAATGTGAGGGTTAACACCAACCCTAATATGTCGATACCAGTATGACACGTAGATCATCAATGTAAGGAGCACATCAATACAAACCGTGATAACAAATATAGTATTGCAATAGAGACACCAAAAGCAAAGTTTGCAAGGATCAGATTTGAAAGGACGTGAAATAATGACATCACCCAGGACATCATACCCTAATGAATCTCTGCAAAATGAATATTAATATTTCTTTCAGACTTGTGTACATGATATGAGACAATTTCAAAGTAAATCGTTGCACAATAAATTGTTGCAATATATGGAATTTATTGCTACGAAATTTTAGTGTTGCATAAACGTATTGCTTTTTTTAATAAAAAAAATAACCTATTGCAACGAGATTTTCAAAGTGAATCGTTGCATTATATAAATCGTTGCAATATATGGAATTTATTGCAACGAAAATCTAGTGTTGCATAAACCTATTACTTTTTTGTTAAAAAAATATATACTATTGCAACGTGATTTTTAAAGTATATCATTGCAATATATGGAATTTACTGCGACAAAAATCTAGTGTTGCATAAACTTATTACTTTTTTTAATAAAAAAATAACATATTGCAACAAGATTTTTAAAGTAAATCCTTGCAGTATATGGAATTTAGTTTAACGAAAATCTAGTGTTGCATAAACCTATTACTTTTTTTAATAAAAAAGTAACCTATTGCAACGAGATTTTCAAAGTCAATCATTGTAATTAATGGAATTTATTACAACATAAATCTAGTGTTGAAAAAAAAAACTGAGCATCCTCGTCCCATCATTTGGAAATCGCACTCCATCGTCTCCAACTGAAATGACCCGTCGACAATAGGGGCATGTAGAGGCTAGAGCCAAGTGGGGTGCAATGCAACTACGGTGGAACACATGCCTGCGTGGTGGAAGGCTCGCCAACTAATCTCCAACAGGAAAGTTATAGAGGCAAATACAGTAGGTCTCCATGTTATAGGGAACTTGAGACACATCGTGAAACACGATTGTACGAACCCCCACAGGAATGCAGGGGTCAACACCAACAATAATATATCGATACCAGTGTGACACATAGATCATCAATGTAACGGGCACATGAATACAAACAGTGATAACAAATGTACTATCGTAATAGTGACGCCAAACACTAAGTATGCAAGGATTACACTTGAAAGGACGTGAAATAATGACATCATCCAGGACATCATCCATGACAGAATCTCTGCAAAAAGAATACTGACATTTCTTTCAGACTTGTGTACATGATATGAGACAATTTCAAAGTAAATCTTTGCAAAGTAAATTGTTGCAATACATGGAATTTATTGCAACAAAAATCTGGTGTTGCATAAACTTATTGCTTTTTTTAATTAAAAAATAACCTATCGCAACAAGATTTTCAAAGTAAGTCGTTGCAATATATAAATCATAGCAATATATGGAATTTATTGCAAAGTAAATTGTTGCAATACATGAAATTTATTGCAACGAAAATCTGGTGTTGCATAAACTTATTGCTTTTTTTAATTAAAAAATAACCTATCGCAACGAGATTTTCAGAGTAAATCGTTGCAATATATAAATCATTGCAATATATGGAGTTTACTGCAACGAAAATCTTGTGTTGCACAAACCTATTTATTTTTTTAACAAAAAATAACCTATGGCAACGAGATTTTCAAAGTAAATCGTTGCAATATATGGAATTTTAAAGTAAGTCGTTGCAGTTAATGGAATTTATTGCAACAAAAATCAAGTGATCAAAAAAAAAAAAAAAAAAAATTACTGAACATCCTCGTCCCTTCATCTGGAAGTCACACTCAATTGTCTCCAACTGAAATGACGCCTTCACAATAGGGGCACATAAAGGCTAGAGCCAATTAGGGAGCAATGTGACTGTGGTGGAACCCGTGCTTGTAAGGTGGAAGACTCCCCGACTAATCTCCTTTAACAAAGTTATAAAGACAAATACAGTACATCTCCATGTTATAAGGAACATGAGACACATCGTGAAAAATGATCGTATGAATCCCCACAGGAATGCGAGGGTCAACACCAACCCTAATATGTCGATACCGGTATGACACATAGATCATCAATGTAACAAGCAAATGAATACAAGCCATAGTAACAAATGTAGTATCGCAATAGTGACGACGAAAACTAAGTACGCAAGGATCACACTTGAAAGGACGTGAAATAACGACATCATCCACGACATCATCTATTTCAGAATGTCTGCAAAAAGAATATTAAAATTTCTTTACGAGTTGTGTACATGATATGAGACAATTTGAAAGTAAATCGTTGCAAAGTAAATCGTTGCAATATATAGAATTTATTGCAACGAAAATCTAGTGTTGCATAAACCTATTACTTTTTTTTAATAAAAATATAACCTATTGAAACAAGATTTTCAAAAAAAATCGTTGCAATATATGGAATTTATTGCAACGAAAATCTTGTGTAGCATAAACCTATTTCTTTTTTTTAATAGAAAAATAACCTATTGCAGCGAGATTTTCAAAAGTAAATCTTTGCAATTTATAGAATTTATTGCTACGAAAATCTAGTGTTCAAAAAAAAAAAAAAAAAAAAAAAAAAAAACTGAGCATCCTTGTCCCATCATCTAAAAAGTCACACTCAATTGTCTCCAACTGAAATGATGCCTTCACAATAGGGGCTCGTAGAGGTTAGAGCCAAGTAGGGAGCAATCTGACTGCGGTGGAACACGTGCCTGCATGGTGGAAGACTCGCCGACTAGTATCCTTCAACAAAGTTATAAAGACAAATACAGTACGTCTCCATGTTATAGGGAACATGAGACACATCGTGAAACACAAACGTACAAATCCCCACAGGAATGCGAGGATCAACACCAACCCTAATTTGGCGATACCGGTATGACACATAGATCAACAATGTAACGAGCACATGAATACAAACTGTAATAACAAATGTAGTATCGCAATAGTGACGACAAAAACAAAGTACGCAAGGATCACACTTTAAAGGACGTGAAATAATGACATCATCCATGATAGAATCTCTGCAAAAAGTATATTGGTATTTCTTTCAGACTTGTGTACATGATATGAGACAATTTCATAAAAAGTTGTTGCAACATATGGAGTTTATTGCTACAAAAATCTAGTATTGCATAGAACTATTAATTTTTTTAAATAAAAAAATAACCTATTGCAACGTGATTTTTAAACTAAATCATTGCAATATATGGAATTTATTACAACAAAAATCTAGCGTTGAAAAAAAAAAGATTTGAGCATCCTCATCCCATCATCTGGAAGTCATGCTCAATCGTCTCCAACTAACATGACGCCTCAACAACAGGGGCATGTAGTGGCTAGAGCCAAATAGGGTGCAATGCAACTGCGATGGAACACGTGCCTGCATGGCGGAAGACCCGCCAACTAATCTCCATCAACAAAGTTATAAAGACAAATAATGCACGACTTCATGTTATAGGGAACATGAGACACATCGTGAAACATGATCATGTGGATCCCCACAGAAATGTGAGGGTCAACACCAACCCTAATATGTCGGTACCGGTATGACACATAGATCATCAATGTAACGAGCACATGAATACAAACTGTGATGGCAAATGTTGTATCGCAATAGTGATGCCAAACACTATGTATGAAAGGATCATGCTTGAAAGGATCATGCTTGAAAGGACGTGAAATAATGACATCATCCGCGACATCATCCATGCCAAAATCACTGCAAAAAGAATATTAATAATTCTTTCAGACTTGCGTACATGATATGACACAATTTCGAAGTAAATCGTTGCATTATATGGAATTTATTGCAGCGAGGATCTAGTGTTGCATAAACCTATTAGTTTTTTTAATAAAAAAATAACCTATTGCAACGAGATTTTCAATGTAAATCATTGCAATATATGAAATTTATTGCAACAAAAATCTAGTGTTGAAAAAAATAAAAAAACTGTGCATCTTCATCCCATCATCTGGAAGTCACACTCAATCGTTACCAATTGAAATGACGCATCGACAATAGGAGCATGTAGAGGCTAGAGCCAAGAAGGGTGCATTGCAACTGCGATGGAGCCTGTGCTTGCATGGAGGAAGACACGCGAACAAATCTTCATCAACAAAGTTATGAGGATAAATACTGCATGTCTTCATCTTATAGGGAACATGAGACACATCATGAAACACCAACACTAAACCAAATATGACGATTCCGGTATGACACAAAGATCATCAATGCAAGGAGCACATGAATACCAGCCGTGATAACAAATGTAGTGTCGCAATAATGAAGCCAAACACTAAGTTTGCAAGGATCACACTTGAAAGGACGTGAAATAATGACATTATCCACGACATCATCCAGGACAGAATCTTTGCAAAAAGAATATTAATATTTCTTTCTGACTTGTGTACATGATATGAGACAATTTCAAGGTAAATTGTTGCAAAGTAAATTGTTGCAATATATGGAATTCATTGCAACGAAAATCTAGTGTTGAAAGAAAAAAAAAACTGAGCATCCTCGTCCCATCATCTGGAAGTCACACTCAATTGTCTCCAATTGAAATGACACCTCGACAATAGGGGCATGTAGAGGCAAGAGCCAAATAGGGAGCAATGCAACTGCGGTAGAACATGTACCTGCAAGGTGGAAGACTCACCAACTAATCTCCATCAACAAAGTTATAATGACAAATACAGCACGTCTCCATGTTATAGGGAACATGACACACATCATGAAACACGATCGTACGAATCCCAATAGGAATGCGAGGGTCAACACGAACCCTAATATGTCGATACTGGTTTAACACATAAATCATCAATGGAACGAGCACATGAATACAAGCGGTGATAACAAATGTAGTATCGCAGTAGTGACGCCAAACACTAAGTATGCAAGGATCAGTCTTGAAAGGACGTGAAATAATGACATTATCCACGACATCATCCATGACAAAATCTCTGCAAAAAGAATATTAATATTTCTTTCAGACTTGTGTACATGATATGAGACAATTTCAAAGTAAATCGTTGCAAAGTAAATTGTTTCAGGGTATGGAATTTTTTGCAACGAAAATCTAGTGTTGCATAAACCTATTGCTTTTTTTAATAAAAAAATAACATATTGCAATGAGATTTTCAAAGTAAATCATTGCAATATATATATCGCTACAATATATGGAATTTATTGCAACAAAAATCTAGTGTTGCATAAACCTATTACTTTTTTTTAATAAAAAAATAACCAATTGCAACGAGCTTTTCAAAGTAAATCCTTGCAATATATGGAATTTATTGCATTGAAAATCTAGTGATGTATAAACCTGTTACTTTTTTTTAATAAAAAAATGACCTAGTGAACAAGAATTTCAAGGTAAATCGTTGCAATATGTGAAACTTATTGCAATAACAATCTAGTGTTGAAAAAAAAAAAAAAACTGAGCATCCGTGTCCCATCATCAAGAAGTCAGACTCAATCGTCTTTATTTGAAATGAAGCCACGACAATAGGGGCATGTAGAGGCAAGAGCCAAGTTGGGAGCAATGCAACTGTGGTGGAACATGTACCTGCATGGTGGAAGACTCGCCAACTAATCTCCATCAACAAAGTTATAAAGACAAACACACCGTGTATCCATGTTATAGGGAACAAGAGACACATCGTGAAACACGATCGAACGAATCCCCACAGGAATGCGAGGGCGAACACCAACCTTAATATGTCGATACTGGTATGATGCATAGATCGTCAATGCAACGAGCATATGAATACCAGTTGCGATAACAAATGTAGTATAGCAATAATGACGCCAAACACTAAGTATGCAAGGATCACACTTGAAAGTACGTGAAATAATGACATTATCCACGACATCATCCAAGACAGATTCTCAGCAAAAAAAATATTAATATTTATTTTAGACTTGTGTACATGATACGAGACAATTTCAAAGTAAATCGTTGCAAAGAAAATCGTTGCAATGAAAATCGTTGCAATATATGAAATTTATTGCAACGAAAATCTAGTGTTGCATAAACCTATTACTTTTTTTTAATAAAAAAATAACCTATTGCAACGAGATTTTCAAAGTAAATCATTGTAGTATATGGAATTTATTCCAACAAAAATCTAGTGTTGAAAAAAAAAAAACAAAAACTGAGCATCCTCGTCCCATCATCTGGAAGTCACACTCAATTGTCTCCAACTGAAATGATGCCTCGACAATAGGGGCTTGTAGCGCCTAGAGCCAAGTAGGGTGCAATGCAACTGCGGTGGACACGTACTTCCATGGTGGAAGACTCGCCAACTAATCTCCATCAACAAAGTTATAAAGACAAATATAGCGCGTTTCCATGTTATAGGGAACAAGAGACACAGCGTGAAACACGATCGAACGAATCCCCACAGGAATGTAAGGGCAGACACCAACCCTAATATGTCGATACCAGTATGACCCATAGATCATCAATGCAAGTAGCACATGAATACCATCTGTGATAACAAATGTAGTGTCGCAATAATGACGCCAAACACTAAGTATGCAAGGATCACACTTGAAAGGACGTGAAATAATGACATTATCCACGACATCATCCAAGACAGAATCTCTGCAAAAAGAATATTAATATTTCTTTTAGACTTGTGTACATGATATGAGACAATTTCAACGTAAATCGTTGCAATATATGGAATTCATTGCAACGAAAATCTTGTGTGGCATAAACCTAATGCTTTTTTTAATAAGAAAATAACCTATTGCAAGGAGATTTTCATATTAAATCGTTGCACTATAGAAATTGTTGCAATATATGGAATTGATTGCAATGAAAATCAAGTGTTGCATAAACCTATTACTTTTTTTTTTAATAAAAAAACCTATTGCGACGTGATTTTCAAAGTAAATCGTTGCAATATATGGAATTTATCGTAACAAAAATCTAGTGTTGAAAAAAAAAATGAGCATCCTCGTCCCGTTAACAGGAAGTCACACTCAATCATCTTCAACTGAAATGATGCCTCGACAATTAAGGCATATAGAGGCTAGAGCCAAGTAGGGTGCAATGCAACTGCGGTGGAACACGTGCCTACATGTTGGAAGACTCACCAACTAATCTTCACCAACAAAGTTATAAAGACAAATACAGCATGTCTCCGTGATAGGGAACTTCAGACACATCGTGAAACGCGATCGTACGAATCCCCATAGGAATGCGAGGTTCAACACCAACCCTAATATGTTGATACCAGTATGACACACAGATCATCAATGTAATGAGCACATGAAAACAAGCCGTGATAACAAATGTAGTATCGCAATAGTGACGCCAAACACTAAGTATGCAAGGAACACACTTGAAAGGACGTGAAATAACGACATCATCCGAGATAGAATCTCGGCGAAAAGAATATTAATATTTCTTTCAGAATTGTGTACATGATATGAGACAATTTGAAAGTAAATTGTTGCAGGATATGGAATTTATTGCAACGTAAATCTAGTGTTGCTTAAACCTATTGCTTTTGCTAATAAAAAAATAACCTATTGCAACGAGATTTTCAAAGCAAATCGTTGGAATAAATAAATCGTTGCAACATATGGAATTTTTTGTAACGAAAATCTAGTGCTGCATAAACCTACTACTTTTTTTTAATAAAAAAATTTCCAATTGCAACGAGATTTTCAAAGTAAATCTTTGAAATATATTGAATTTATTGCAACAAAAATCTAGTGTTGAAAGAGAAAAAAAAAACTGAGCATCATCGTCCCATCATCTGGAAGTCACACTCAATCGTCTCCAATTGAAATGACGCCTCGACAATAGGGGCATGTAGGGGCAAGATCCAAGTAGGGAGCAATGCAACAGCGATAGAACACGTACCTGTAAGGTGGAAGACTCGCCAACTAATCTCCATCAAAAAATTTATAACGAAAAATATAGCTCGTCTTCATGTTATAGGGAACATGAGACACACCGTGAAACACGATCGTACGAATCCCCACAGGAATGCGAGGGTCAACACGAACCCTAATATGTCGATACTGGTTTAACACATAGATCATCAATGGAACGAGCACATGAATACAAGCGGTGATAACAAATGTAGTATCGCAATAGTGACGCCAAACACTAAGTATGTAGGGATCAGTCTTGAAAGGACGTGAAATAATGACATTATCCACAACATCATCCATGACAAAATCTCTGCAAAAAGAATATTAATATTTCTTTCAGACTTGTGTACATGATACGTGACAATTTCAAAGTAAATCGTTGCAAAGAAAATCGTTGCAATATATGAAATTTATTGCAACGAAAATCTAGTGTTACATAAACCTATTACCTTTTTTTAATAAAAAAATAACCCACTGCAACGAGATTTTCAAAGTAAATCATTGTAGTATATGGAATTTATTCCAACAAAAATCTAGTGTTGAAAAAAAAAAAAAACAAAAACTGAGCATCCTCGTCCCATCATCTGGAAGTCACACTCAATTGTCTCCAACTGAAATGATGCCTCGACAATAGGGGCTTGTAGCGCCTAGAGCCAAGTAGAGTAAATCGTTGCAAAGTAAATTGTTGCAAGATATGGAATTTTTTGCAACGAAAATCTAGTGTTGCGTAAACCTATTGCTTTTTTTAATAAAAAAAATAACATATTGCAATGAGATTTTCAAAGTAAATCGTTGCAATATATATATCGTTACAATATATGGAATTTATTGCAACGAAAATCTAGTGTTGAAAAAAAAAACTGAGCATCCTCGTCCCGTTGACAGGAAGTCACACTCAATCGTCTTCAACTGAAATGATGCCTCGACAATTGGGGCATATAGAGGCTAGAGCCAAGTAGGGTGCAATGCAACAGCGGTGGAACATGTGCCTGCATGTTGGAAGACTCGCCAACTAATCTCCACCAACAAAGTTATAAAGACAAATACAACACGTCTCCATGTTATAGGGAACTTCAAACACATCGTGAAACACGATCGTACGAATCCCCATAGGAATGCGAGGTTCAACACCAACCCTAATATGTCGATACCGGTATGACACATAGATCATCAATGTAATGAGCACATGAAAACAAGCCGTGATAACAAATGTAGTATCGCAATAGTGACGCCAAACACTAAGTATGCAAGGATCACACATGAAAGGACGTGAAATAACGACATCATCCGTGACAGAATCTCTGCGAAAAGAATATTAATATTTCTTTCAGAATTGTGTAAATGATATGAGACAATTTGAAAGTAAATCGTTGCAAAGTATATTGTTGCAGGATATGGAATTTATTGCAACGTAAATCTAGTGTTGCTTAAACCTATTGGTTTTGCTAATAAAAAAATAACCTATTCCAACGAGATTTTCAAAGTAAATCGTTGCAATAAATAAATCGCTGCAACATATGGAATTTTTTGCCACAAAAATCTAGTGTTGCATAAACCTACTACTTTTTTTTTTTTAATAAAAAAATGTCCTATTGCAACGATATTTTCAAAGTAAATCGTTGAAATATATTGAATTTGTTGCAACAAAAATCTAGTGTTGAAAGAAAGAAAAAAAAATTGAGCATCCTCGTCCCATCATCTGGAAGTCACACTCAATCGTCTCCAATTGAAATGATGCCTCGATAATAGGGGCATGTAGAGGCAAGAGCCAAGTAGGGAGCAATGCAACTACGGTAGAACACATACCTGTAAGGTGGAAGACTTGCCAACTAATCTCCATCAACAAAGTTATAAAGACGAATACAGCACGTCTCCACGTTATAGGAAACATGACACACATCGTGAAACACGATCGTATGAATCCCCATAGGAATGCGAGGGTCAACACGAACACTATTATGTCGATACTGGTTTAACACAAAAATCATCAATGGAACGAGTACATGAATACAAGCGGTGATAACAAATGTAGTATCGCAATAAAGACGCCAAACACTAAGTATGCAAGGATCAGTCTAGAAAGGACGTGAAATAATGACATTATCCACGACATCATCCATGACAAAATCTCTGCAAAAAGAATATTAATATTTCTTTTAGACTTGTGTACATGATATGAGACAATTTCAAAGTAAATCGTTGCAAAGCAAATTGTTGCAATATATGGAATTCATTGCAACAAAAATCTTTTGTTGCATAAACCTAGTGCTTTTTTTAATAAGAAAATAACCTATTGCAAGGAGAGTTTTATATTAAATCGTTGCACTATATAAATTGTTGCAATATATGGAATTTATTGCGACGAAAATCAAGTGTTGCATAAACCTATTACTTTTTTTTTAATAAAAAAACCAATTGCGACGAGATTTTCAAAGTAAATCGTTGCAGTATATGGAATTTATTGTAACAAAAATCTAGTGTTTAAAAAAAAACTGAGCATCCTCGTCCCGTAAGCAAGAAGTCACACTTAATCGTCTCCAACTGAAATGATGCCTCGACAATTGGGGAATATAGAGGCTAGAGCCAGGTAGGGTGCAATGCAACTGCGGTGGAACCCGTGCCTGCATGTTGGGAGACTCGCCAACTAATCTCCATCAACAAAGTTATAAAGAAAAATACAGCACGTCTCCATGTTATAGGGAACTTTAGAGACATCATAAAACATGATTGTACGAATCCCCATAGGAATGCGAGGGTCATCACCAACCCTAATATGTTGATACTGGAATAACACACAGATCATCAATGTAATGAGCACATGAATTCAAGCCGTGATAACAAATGTAGTATCGCAATAGTGACGCCAAACACTAAGTTTGCAAGGATCACACTTGAAAGGACGTGAAATAATGACATTATCCACGACATCATCCATGACAGAATCTCTGCAAAAAGAATATTAATATTTCCTTCAGACTTGTGTACATCATATTAGACAATTTCAAACTAAGTTGTTCCTAAGTAAATTGTTGCAATATGGGGAATTTATTGCAACTAAAATCTAGTGTTGCATAAACCTATTGCTTTTTTAAATAAAAAAATAACCTATTGCAATGAGATTTTCAAAGTAAATTGTTGCAATATATGGAATTTATTGCAACGGAAATTTAGTGTTGCATAAAGCAATTACATTTTTTTTAATAAAAAAATAACCTATTGCAACGATATTTTCCAAGTAAATCGTTGCAATATATGGAATTTATTGCAACAAAAATCTGGTGTTGAAAAAAAAAAAAACAACTGAGCATCCTCGTCCCATCATCTGGAAGTCACACTCAATCGTCTCCAACTGAAATGACGCCTCGACAATTGGGGCATGGAGAGGCTAGGGCCAAGTAGGTTGCAATGCAATTGTGGTGGATCACGTGCCTGCATGATGGAAGACTCACCAACTAATCTCCATCAACAAAGTTATAAAGACAAATACAGTATGCCTCCATGTTATAGGGAACAAGAGACACATCGTAAAACACAATCGTACGAATCCCCACAGGAATGCTAGGGTCAACACCAACCCTAGTATGTCGATGCCGGCATGACACATAGATCATCAATGTAATGAGCAAATGAATACAAGCTGTGATAACAAATGTAGTATCGCAATAATGACGCCAAACACTAACTATGCAAGGATCACACTTGGAAGGAAGTAAAATAAATGCATCATCCATGACAACAACCATGACAGAATCTCTACAAAAAGAATATTAATATTTCTTTTAGACTTGTGTACAAGATACGAGACAATTTCAAAGTAAATCATTGCAAAGTAAATTGCTGCAATATATGGAATTTATTGCAATGAAAATCTAGTGTTGCATAAACCTATTGCTTTTTTTAATAACAAAATAACCTAGTGATGTGAGGCTTTCAAAGTATATCATTGCAATATATAAATCTTTGCAATATATGGAATTTATTGCAACGAAAATTTAGTGTTGCATAAACCTATTTCTTTTTTTTAAATAAAAAAATAACCTATTGCAACGATATTTTCCAAGTAAATCGTTGCAATATATGGAATTTATTGCAACAAAAATCTAGTGTTGAAAAAAAAAACTGAGCATCCTCATCCCATCATCTGGAAGTCACACTCAATCGTCTCCAACTGAAATGACGCCTCGACAATCGGGGCATGTAGAGGCTAGGGGCAAGTAGAGTGCAATGCAACTGCGGTGGATCAAGTGCCTGCATGATGGAAGACTCGCCAACTAATCTCCATCAACAAAGTTATAAAGACAAATACAACATGTCTCCATGTTATAGGGAACATGAGACACATCGTAAAACACGATCGTACGAATCCCCACAAGAATGCGAGGGTCAACACCAACCCTAATATGTCGATACCGGCATGACACATAGATCATCAATGTCACGAGCAAATGAATACAAGCTGTGATAACAAACGTAGTATCGCAATAGTGATGCCAAACACTAACTATGCAAGGATTACACTTGAAAGGACGTGAAATAATGGCATCATCCATGACACCAACCATGACAGAATCTCCACAAAAATAATATTAATATTTCTTTTAGACTTGTGTACATGATATGAGACAATTTCAAAGTAAATCGTTGCAATGTAAATTGTTGCAATATATGGAATTTATTGCAATGAAAATCTAGTGTTGCATAAACCTATTGCTTTTTTTAATAACAAAATAACCTATTGATGCGAGGCTTTCAAAGTATATCGTTGTAATGTATAAATCTTTGCAATATATGGAATTTATTGCAACGAAAATCTAGTATTGCATAAACCTATTACTTTTTTTAAATAAAAAATTAACCTATTGCAACGAGATTTTCAATGTAAATCGTTGCAATATATGGAATTTATTGCAACAAAAATCTAGTGTTGAAAAAAAAAAACTGAGCATCCTTGTCCCATTATCTGGAAGTCACACTCAATCGTCTCCAACTAAAATGATGCTTCGACAATTGGGGCTTGTAGAGGCTAGAGCCAAGTAGGGCGCAATGCAAGTGCGATGGAACACGTGCTTCCAAGGTGGAAGACTCGCCAACTAATCTCAATCAACAAAGTTATACAGAAAAATACAACACCTCTCCGTGTTATACGGAACATGCGACACATTGTGAAACACGATCGTACGAATCCCTTCAAGAATGCGAGGGTCAACACCAACCCTAATATGTCGATACCGGTATGACATATAGATCATCAATGTAACGAGCACATGAATAGAAGCCGTGATAACAAATGTAGTATCGCAATAGTGACGCCAAACACTAAGTATGCAACGATCACACTTGAAAGGACGTGAAATAATGACATCATCCATGACAGAATCTCTACAAAAAGAATATTAATATTTCCTTCAGACTCGTGTACATGATATTGATAATTTCAAAGTAAATCGTTGCAAAGTAAATTGTTGCAATATATGGAATTGATTGCAACGAAAGTGTAGTGTTGCACAAACCTATTGCTTTTTTTATTAACAAAATAACATATCGCAACGAGGTTTTCAAAGTAAATTGTTGCAATATATGGAATTTATTGCAACGAAAATCTAGTGTTGCATAAACCTATTACTTTTTTTTAATAACAAAATAACCTAGTGATGTGAGGCTTTCAAAGTATATCATTGCAATATATAAATCTTTACAATATATGGAATTTATTGCAACGAAAATTTAGTGTTGCATAAACCTATTTCTGTTTTTTTAATAAAAAAATAACCTATTGCAACGATATTTTCCAAGTAAATCGTTGCAATATATGGAATTTATTGCAACAAAAATCTAGTGTTGAAAAAAAAAAAAACTGAGCATCCTTGTCCCATCATCTGGAAGTCACACTCAATCGTCTCCAACTGAAATGACGCTTCGACAATTGGGGCTTGTAGAGGCTAGAGCCAAGTAGGGTGCAATGCAACTGCGGTGGAACACGTGCTTCCAAGGTGGAAGACTCGCCAACTAATCTCAATCAACAAAGTTATACAGAAAAATACAACACCTCTCCGTGTTATACGGAACATGCGACACATTGTGAAACACGATCGTACGAATCCCTTCAGGAATGCGAGGGTCAACACCAACCTTAATATGTCGATACCGGTATGGCATATAGATTATCAATGTAACGAGCACATGAATACAAGCCGTGATAACAAATGTAGTATCGCAATAGTGACGCCAAACACTAAGTATGCAACGATCACACTTGAAAGGACGTGAAATAATGACATCATCCACGACATCATCCATGACAGAATCTCTGCAAAAAGAATATTAATATTTCCTTCAGACTCGTGTACATGATATTGATAATTGCAAAGTAAATCGTTGCAAAGTAAATTGTTGCAATATATGGAATTTATTGCAACGAAAGTCTAGTGTTGCACAAACCTATTGCTTTTTTTATTAACAAAATAACATATCGCAACGAGGTTTTCAAGGTAAATTGTTGCAATATATGGAATTTATTGCAACGAAAATCTAGTGTTGCATAAACCTATTACTTTTTTTTAATGAAAAAATAACCTATTGCAACGAGATTTTCAATGTAAATCGTTGCAATATATGGAATTTATGGCAACGAGAATCTAGTGTTGCATAAACCTTTTACTTTTTTTTAATGAAAAAACAACCTATTGCAACGAGATTTTCAATGTAAATCGTTGCAATATATGGAATTTATGGCAACGAGAATCTAGTGTTGCATAAACCTATTAGTTTTTTTAGTAAAAAAATAACCTTTTGAAATGAGATTTTCGAAGTAAGTTGTTGGAATATACCGAATTTATTGCCACAAAAATCTAGTGTTGAAAAAAAAAAAAAAATAGAGCATCCTTGTCCCATCATCTGGAAGTCACACTAAATCATTTCCAACTGAAATGACGCCTCGACAATAGGGGCATGTAGAGGCTAGAGCCGAGTAGGGTGCAATGCAACTGCGGTAGATCACTTGCCTGCATGGTGGAAGACTCGCCAACTAATTTCCATCAACAAAGTTATAAAAACAAATATAGCACGTCTCCATGTTATAGGGAAGATGAAACACATCGTGAAACATGATCGTACGAATCCCCACAGGAATGCAAGGGTCAACACCAACCCTAATATGTTGATACCGGTATGACACATAGAAAATCAACGCAACGAGCACATGAATACAAGCCGTGATAGCAAATGTAGTATTGCAATAGTGACGCCAAACACTAAATATTCAAGGATCACACTAGAAAGGACGTGAAATAATGACATTATCCCTGACATCATCCATGACAGAATCTCTGCAAAAAGAATATTAATATTTCCTTTAGACTTGTGTACATGATATGAGACAATTTCAAAATAAATCGTTGCAAAGTAAATTGTTGCAATATATGGAATTTATTGCAACGAAAATCTTGTGTTTCATAAACTTGTTGCTTTTTTTTAATAAGAAAATAACCTATTGCAACTAGATTTTCAAATTAAATCGTTGCAGTATATAAATTGTTGCAATATATGGAATTTATTGCAACGAAAATCTAGTGTTGCATAAACCTATTAGTTTTTTTATTTTTTTAATAAAAAAATAAACTATTGCAATGCGATTTTCAAAGTAAATTGTTGCAATATATGGAATTTATTGCAACAATAATCTAGTGTTGAAAAAAAAAAAAAAAAAAACTCAGTATCCTCGTCCTGTCATCTGGAAGTCACACTCAATTGTCTCCAACTGAAACGACGCCTTGACAATTGGGGCATGTAGAGGCTAGAGGCAAGTAGGGTGCAACGCAACCATGGTGGAACACATGCCTGCATGGTCGAAGACTTGCCAACTAATCTCCATCAACAGGTATAAAGAGAAATACAACACGTCTCTATGTTATAGGGAACATGCGACACATCGTGAAACACAATTGTACGAATCCCCATAGGATTGCTAGGGTCAACACCAACCCTAATTTGTCAATACCGAAATGACACATAGATCATCAATGTAACGAGGACATGAATACAAGCCATGATAACAAATGTAGTATCGCAATAGTGACACCAAACACTAAGTATGCAGGGATCACGCTTGAATGGATGTGAAATAATGACATCATCCACGACATCAGCCATTGCAGAATCTCTGCAAAAAGAATATTAGTATTTCTTTCTGACTTGTGTACATGATATGAGACAATTTCAATGTAAATCGTTGCAAAGTAAATTGTTGCAATATGTGGAATTTATTGCAACAAAAATCTAGTGTTGCATAAACCTATTACTTTTTTTTTAATAAAAAAATAACCTATTGCAATGAGATTTTCAAAGTAAATTATTGCAATATATGGAATTTATTGCAACAAAAATCTAGTGTTGAAAAAAAAAAAAAAAAAAAAAAAAAAAAAAAAAAAAAAAAAAAACTCAGCATCCTCGTCCTGTCATCTGGAAGTCACACTCAATCGTCTCTAACTGAAATGACGCCTCAACAATTGTGGCATGTAGAGGCTAGGGCCAAGTAGGGTGCAATGCAATTGCGGTGGAACACATGTCTGCATGGAGGAAGACTTGCCAACTAATCTCAATCAACAAAGTTATAAAGACAAATATAGCACGTCTCCAGGTTATAGGTGTAAAGTTGTTATTTACAACTATGTAGTTTGTTGGCTTTTATTCCGTACCAAATTTGATTGTAATTATTATCAATCGTTTATACCCTGTATCTATTGTGGGATTTGTTGTAAGGGTTGTGTGTGAGAGAGAGAGAGTGTGAAGACTCAAGCATTTGGAGACTGAAGATTTCTCGCGGGTGTATCGCGACTTAGCTTCCCGCGAAGTGACACATGTGCCCTGCATATGCTGGAATGCGAAGAGTTAGGCCAGGTGGAGACAGCTGTGTCTCGCGAGTATCTCGCGGGTAAGGCCTTCCCGCAAGACACCCGCGAGGCATTCTTTTCTGCCAGCCTGTCCAATCTGATTCACACCTTCTGTGCCTACACTATTTATACCCACATTACCCACAAATGTTGGGGTGGGCCATTCAGAGAGAAAAACCCTAGATAGGTTTTCTACAACACACACACCCATCTTTTGAGAGAGAGCTACTCCTCCTTAGTGAGAATTCATTGTAGCCTCTTCTCCATCCCTCTCCCATTATCATACCTTGAGAGGAGATTTGTACCCAAACACAACCCACACCTATTCAGAGTGTTGAGAGTGTTTTGGAGTTGCTGGGAAGTATTGGAAGAAGCCAAGGATGGCAGATGCAACATGGAGCTTGTTGCGGGATCCGGAGAACTAGGACAAGACACGGTTCCGAGAAGCCTTGTTGGAGTAGGAGCTTGGAGGGCTTAGGTACATCGGGTAGATTAGGCTTGGAGGGTCTCTTGCTAACCCATGTATCCCAACTGATTGTCTAGTGGATCGATTTCCGCTTGGAGGGTGGCGGAGAGGTTTTTCGCCGAGTTCTTCGGTTTCCTCTTCGAGAACACGTCTCGGTGTTTTCTGTGTTTGCATCCTTCTTCCCTACTCTTGTTTATTTCATTTTTACTGTTGTGTTGCTTTAAATATGGATTAGAGTAGTTGTCTTGCTTATACGCTTGTGTTTACACTATTCCGCACTTAGTATTAAGTTAGTGTAAAATCAACCAAGCCGTAATTTTAATTGGGGGTCTAAATTGCTCTTGTGTTTTCAACACATTTTCGAGCTTTCAATTGGTATCAGAGCGGGTACACTTGTTTTGGTTTCATTACCTAAGTGTGATCCTTGACCCCTTGTGTGTTTTGCCATGGATAATGCTTTACATGCTTGTATGGATGTTGTTGATTGTAACATGCCATGTGTTTGTGAAAATGCCTCTATAAGTGTTTATCCTCATGATTGTGATGCCATGTTACATGAATCCTTGGGTGTTGTTGATATTCCTAGCACCAAACTCTTAAAGAAAAATGCTAAGAAGTTTCAAAAGAGTTTAAGCAAGTTATTTTGTGAAAAGGATGATTTGATTGCTAAGCTCAATGAATCCATCAAATTGGTTGAAAAATATAAGAAACTTGCTGAAAATTCTCTTGAAAAGCTGAAAGAGTTTGAGTGTTTGAATATGGACTTGGATGCTAAACTTGTTTTGTCTAACAAACTTGTTGATGATCTTAAATCTGAAAATGAATCTCTTAAGATGCATGCCAAGTGTTTGATTGCTGAACCTACTGTTAAAAATGATGAAAATGTATGTTGCAATCATGTTGTGGTACCCGATTTTGTGCCTAATGTGTGTTTTGCCTCAAAGGACAAATCGGTGTACATTCCTCCACATAAAAGAAATCAAAAAGTGGAGAGAAAGGCTCTTAAGCCTAAGCCTTTGGTTAGGTCCAATCCTAGGGAATTGAGTGGATCTAAGTTTGTTCCAACTTGCTACCATTGGGGTGTGATTGGTCATATAAGGCCTCAATGTTCTAAGTTGAAGAGAGAACAAACCCAAGTTGCTAGATCCATTCTCAAAAAGCCTAATGGACCTAAACACATTGTTTGTCACCATTGTGGTGCCCTTGGTCATCTTAGACCTCATTGCTCTCAGTTTCAAGCTTTTAAAAGAATCAAAAGAAAAGAGAAACTTGAGCTTCCTGCAAGTTGTGCTAAAAATGATAAACCGGATTTGAGTGAAAATAGCATGTTGTTAAAGAAAGTGTTTAATGCTCTTAACTCCTTGACTATGTGCATCTCCGGTTCTCATTCTCCCAACCCTCGTCTCACTTCTCTTGAGACACTCATTCCAAGCAATCATTCCGTTTGGATGAGGAAGGGTTCTTATGGTTGAGCTTTTGCTCTTTTGGTCCTTGATCTAATTCTTTCGATCTTTGTAGGACCTTTCATGCATTAAATGTCATATCTTCATGCATTTGTGCATTTTGCATTTATTTGTATGCATTGCTTTTGTTTTGATCTTACTTTTATGTCTTTGTTTTGTGTGTGTAAAAAATCCAAAACCACATAAAAAGTGAAAAATTCAAAAAGTTTGATCGTATATGTTTGAGCACATTTCACATGTGAGTTTGGCCTAGTACCTTCGTACTAATGGCGTTGTGCATTTACGAGCTTAGCTTGTTTTGTATGCACCTAGTTCTTTGTGGGAGAAATCTTGAAAACTATGTGTGACTGTTGTAAATAGATCTTCAAGCTTGTTATAATGATTGGTCAATAGTCTTGTTGGTCTTGATACTTGCATAGACTTGTGTCTATATCTCTTCCCACTTTATTTTTTTTTGTTTTTGCAAATAGAGCTCACCAAATGTAAATCTCCAAATGAAAAGAGATATTGAGCTGCAAAAGCCTGTCGCACATACTAGTATTTGACTAGGAAAAAGGGAAAGCGACTCTTTTTAATATGTTTTGTATAGTGCTCAAAAAGCCAAAGGCTAATCCTCAATGTTGAAATATCAAAAATTTCAAGCACCAATCTCAAAATGAGATGTTTTGTCCAAAAATGGATCAATTGTTATGCTTTATGCAGAAGCCAAATGAAAAGCTTCTAAGTTGTGTATTCAATGTGTGGGAGGTCATATATACTTATTTCTATAATGGAGATAGTCCACTTGATTTCGTATCAGTTGTGTATGACTCGATTGAATTGATCATTGAAGCTTCACTCCAGTCTAAGGACTATTTCACACTTGATCTTCACACACAACACACAAGACTTTTGTTCAATGAATGTCTATTTCATTTGTGTGATTGTACATGTTCAAATGTGATGTGTGTGTGCTCAACCATATATGGTTCAAACTAAAAAATTTTTGTTCTTTTTGTTTGCTTTTGGAAGTGATTTGTATCACCCATGTTTTTTCAAAGTTTTCAAATTGTTTTTGTGTGAAAAACATGTTTTCTGGGTATTTTCGTGACTTATTTCATGTTTAAGTTCAGTCACGAGTGAAAGGGTCCAATTCTCAAGTTTTTCAGTTTTGGACAGAGAGTTTCGCGACTGTTTCGTGGCTGTTTCGCGAGTAAGGCTTACCTGCGAGACACCTGCGAGATACCAGCGAAATTCTTGCAGGATTCTAAGTAGCGAGATACCAGCGAAAATTTCCAGATCAGCTTTTTAAAGGGCTTTTCGTGGGTCTTTTGTTTTAAACTTCTCCCATCTTCTCCCAAACCCCTGTTTTAATGTTTCTACATCAAAACCCAACTAATTTCAAGTGTTTTACATTCCATAAACATCTCTAAGGTAATCTTTAACTCTTTTCATTGATTTTGATCCTTAGATTACGTTTTTGGGGGTTTTATGTTCATAGTTGGGATTTTCTCAAATGGGAGTTGGAAAACCTATTTTCTGTCAATCTTTTTGATTGGGATTTGTTTTAAATGATAATTTGCTTTGGATGTTGGCCCCTTGTGGAAAAAATAACTTGTATTTAGGCAAGATTTTCATATGTTCTTGCATTGTTTATCATACTTGGGTAGTGTGTGCACTCAAAGTGTTTGATAAAATGCCCATATGACATTTTCTTGCTGTTTTGGACTCCGATGAGTACCAAATTTTGGGGATCACTATAATTATTCATGTTTATCATGTTTTGATCTTTGGTGGTGTGTTTTGTACACTTTGCCCCTTGAGTGCCTTGCTCATGCATTGGTCATGCATCTCACATGCACACTAGTTGCACCTTTGCTGCACACACTTGAACACTTGACATGTTTTACATTCACTCATGCTAGTTAAGTCTTTTTAGACTCTTTAACACATATAACATGGTCTTGTGTCTATGTTATGCCTAGGTCCACATCATGTTCCATCATCCTTAACATGTCATGTTCTTTATGCTTTGTAGCATTGTTTTAAAATGTTTTTGTCTAATGTTTGAGTTTCATTGTATCATTAATCTTGCACCCCTCATGCATCATCTTCATATTTTCTTCTTTCCCTCCTTCCTCTTGATTCATTTGTCTATTCGTGACAAGAAGGGGGAGAATATTCCGGAGAGTATTCCGGTGTGTTTCGTCATTTCTATATGATTCATGTGCACACTCTTAGGGGGAGAAATTCTACCTTGTACACATTCGTAGGGGGAGAAAGCCATAGGGGAGATGCATATAGCAAGGGGGAGAAGACATTTTTTGAGAAAACCTTGATTTACTTTATGCTTGTTTTCTCGTTACTTTATGGTGCTTTGATATGCTTTATTGCTCTTATTGCATCGTGCTTATGTGTTGGACATGCTTTTACCCTTATGCTATTGTGCTTTATTGGTTGCATGTTCGGATGATCATTTGCTTTGCTATATGATCATTGTAGTCATTTCCATATGACTGTCATGTGTTTGATCAAGTTGCTCATATGTTTCACAACATGTTTACTTGATCGCATTCTACTTGTTACATTATACTTGTCTTTTTATCACCTGATTTACCTTAAGGGTCTAATGTATTTTGTGCAAGTGTTTTAGGTTACAGGTATATATGTTCCAAGTTATAAAGAGAAATACAACACGTCTCTACGTTATAGGGAACATGCGACACATCGTGAAACACAATCGTACGAATCCCCATAGGATTGCTAGGGTCAACACCAACCCTAATTTGTCGATACCGAAATGACACGTAGATCATCAATGTAACGAGCACACGAATACAAGCCATGATAACAAATGTATTATCGCAATAGTGACACCGAACACTAAGTATGCAGGGATCACGCTTGAACAGATGTGAAATAATGACATCATCCACGATATCAGCCACGGTAGAATCTTTGCAAAAAGAATATTAATATTTCTTTCCTACTTGTGTACATGATATGAGACAATTTCAAATTAAATCGTTGCAAAGTAAATTGCTGCAATATGTGGAATTTATTGCAACGAAAATCTAGTTTTGCATAAACCTATTACTTTTTTTTTAATAAAAAAATAACCTATTGCAATGAGATTTTCAAAGTAAATTAGTGCAATATATGGAATTTGTTGCAACAAAAATCTAGTGTTGAAAAAAAAAAAAAAAAAGAACTCAGCATCGTCGTCCTGTCATCTGGAAGTCACACTCAATCGTCTCTAACTGGAATAACGCCTCGACAATTGTGGCATGTAGAGGCTAGAGCCAAGTAGAGTGCAATGCAACTGTGGAGGAACACATGTCTGCATGGTGGAAGACTTGCCAACTAATCTCAATCAACAAAGTTATAAAGACAAATATAGCACGTCTCCATGTTATAGGGAACATGAGACACATCGTGAAACACAATCGTATGAATCCCCACAGGAATGCGAGGATCAACACTAACCTTAATATGTCGATACCGGTACGACACCTAGATCATCAATGTAACGAGCACATGATTGCAGGCCGTGATAACAAATGTCGTATCGCAATAGTGACGCCAAACACTAGGTATGCAAAGATCACACTTGAAAGGACGTGAAATAATGACATCATCCACGACATCATCCATTACAGAATCTCTGCAAAAAGAATATTAATATTTCCTTCAGACTCGTGTACATGATATGTGATAATTTCAAAGTAAATCGTTGCAAAGTAAATCGTTGCAATATATGGAATTTATTGCAACGTAAATCTAGTGTTGCACAAACATATTGCTTTTTTTAATAACAAAATAACATATTGCAAGTGGTTTTCAAAGTAAATCGTTGCAATATATGGAATTTATTGCAACGAGAATCTAGTGTTGCATAAACCTATTAGTTTTTTTTAGTAAAAAGATAACCTTTTGCAATGAGATTTTCGAAGTAAGTTGTTGGAATATACCGAATTTATTGCCACAAAAATCTAGTGTTGAAAAAAAAAAAAAAAAAAAAAAAAAACAGAGCATCCTCATCCCATCATCTGGAAGTCACACTCAATCATCTCCAACTGAAATGACGCCTCGACAATAGGGGCATGTAGAGGCTAGAGCCGAGTTGGGTGCAATGCAACTGCGGCAGATCACTTGCGTGCATGGTGGAAGACTCGCCAACTAATCTCCATCAACAAAGTTATAAAGACAAATATAGCACGTCTCTATGTTATAGGGAAGATGAGACACATCGTGAAACACGATCGTACGAATCCCCACAGGAATGCGAGGGTCAACACCAACCCTAATATGTCGATATTGATATGACACATAGAAAATCAACGCAAAGAGCACATGAATACAAGTCGTGATAGCAAATGTAGTATCGCAATAGTGACGCCAAACACTAAGTATGCAAGGATCACACTAGAAAGGACGTGAAATAATGACATTATCCCTGACATCATCCATGACAGAATCTCTGCAAAAAGAATATTAATGTTTCCTTTAGACTTGTGTACATGATATGAGACAATTTCAAAATAAATCGTTGCAAAGTAAATTGTTGTAATATACGGAATTTATTGCATCGAAAATCTTGTGTTACATAAACTTGTTGCTTTTTTTAATAAGAAAATAACCTATTGCAATGAGATTTTCAAACTAAATCATTGCAGTATATAAATTGTTGCAATATATGGAATTTATTGCAACGAAAATCTAGTGTTTCGTAAACCTATTAGTTTTTTTTTTAATAAAAAAATAACCTATTGCAATGCGATTTTCAAAGTAAATTGTTGCAATATATGCAATTTATTGCAACAATAATCTAGTGTTGGGAAAAAAAAAAAAAAAAAAAAACTCAGTATCCTCATCCTGTCATCTGGAAGTCACACTCAATTGTCTCCAACTGAAACAACGCCTCGACAATTGGGGCATGTAGAGGCTAGAGGCAAGTTGGGTGCAACGCAACCATGGTGGAACACGTGCCTGCATGGTCGAAGACTTGCCAACTAATCTCCATCAACAGGTATAAAGACAAATACAACACGTCTCTATGTTATAGGGAACATGAGACACATCGTGAAACACAATCGTACGAATCCCCATAGGATTGCTAATGTCAACACCAACCCTAATTTGTCGATACCGAAATGACACGTAGATCATCAATGTAACGAGCACATGAATACAAGCCATGATAACAAATGTAGTATCGCAATAGTGACGCTAAACACTAAGTATGCAGGGATCACGCTTGAACGGATGTGAAATAACGACATCATCCACGACATCAGCCATAGCGGAATCTCTGCAAAAAGAATATTAATATTTCTTTCCGACTTGTGTACATGATATGAGACAATTTCAAAGTAAATCGTTGCAAAGTAAATTATTGCAATATGTGGAATTTATTGCAACAAAAATCTAGTGTTGCATAAACCTATTACTTTTTTTTTAAATAAAAAATAACCTATTGCAATGAGATTTTCAAAGTAAATTATTGCAATATATGGAATTTAGTGCAAGCAAAATCTAGTGTTGAAAAAAAAAAAGAAAAAAAAAAAAAGAACTCAGCATCCTCGTCCTGTCATCTGGAAGTCACACTCAATCGTCTCTAACTGAAATGACGCCTCGACAATTGTGGCATGTAGAGGCTAGAGCCAAGTAGGGTGCAATGCAACTGCGGTGGCACACATGTCTGCATGGTGGAAGACTTGCCAACTAATCTCAATCAACAAAGTTATAAAGACAAATATAGCACGTCTCCATGTTATAGGGAACATGAGACACATCGTGAAACACGATCGTATGAATCCCCACTGGAATACGAGGGTCAACACCAACCTTAATATGTCGATACCGGTATGACACCTAGATCATCAATGTAACGAGCACTTGAATACAGGTCGTGATAACAAATGTCGTATCGCAATAGTGACGCCAAACACTAGGTATGCAAATATCACACTTGAAAGGACGTGAAATAATGACATCATCCACGACATCATCCATTACAGAATCTCTGCAAAAAGAATGTTAATATTTCCTTCAGACTCGTGTACATGATATGTGATAATTTCAAAGTAAATCGTTGCAAAGTAAATTGTTGCAATATATGGAATTTATTGCAACGTAAATCTAGTGTTGCACAAACCTATTGCTTTTTTTAATAACAAAATAACATATTGCAAGTGGTTTTCAAAGTAAATCGTTGCAATATATGGAATTTATTGCAACGAGAATCTAGTGTTGCATAAACCTATTAGTTTTTTTAGTAAAAAAATAACCTTTTGCAATGAGATTTTCGAAGTAAGTTGTTGGAATATACCGAATTTATTGCCACAAAAATCTAGTGTTGAAAAAAAAAAAAAAAACAGAGCATCCTCATCCCATCATCTGGAAGTCACACTCAATCATCTCCAACTGAAATGACGCCTCGACAATAGGGGCATGTAGAGGCTAGAGCCGAGTTGGGTGCAATGCAACTGCGGCAGATCACTTGCGTGCATGGTGGAAGACTCGCCAACTAATCTCCATCAACAAAGTTATAAAGACAAATATAGCACGTCTCTATGTTATAGGGAAGATGAGACACATCGTGAAACACGATCGTACAAATCCCCACAGGAATGCGAGGGTCAACACCAACCCTAATATGTCGATACTGATATGACACATAGAAAATCAACGCAAAGAGCACATGAATACAAGCCGTGATAGCAAATGTAGTATCGCAATAGTGACGCCAAACACTAAGTATGCAAGGATCACACTAGAAAGGATGTGAAATAATGACATTATCCCTGACATCATCCATGACAGAATCTCTGCAAAAAGAATATTAATGTTTCCTTTAGACTTGTGTACATGATATGAGACAATTTCAAAATAAATCGTTGCAAAGTAAATTGTTGTAATATACGGAATTTATTGCATCGAAAATCTTGTGTTACATAAACTTGTTGCTTTTTTTAATAAGAAAATAACCTATTGCAATGAGATTTTCAAACTAAATCGTTGCAGTATATAAATTGTTGCAATATATGGAATTTATTGCAACGAAAATCTAGTGTTGCGTAAACCTATTAGTTTTTTTTTTAATAAAAAAATAACCTATTGCAATGCGATTTTCAAAGTAAATTGTTGCAATATATGCAATTTATTGCAACAATAATCTAGTGTTGGAAAAAAAAAAAAAAAAAACTCAGTATCCTCATCCTGTCATCTGGAAGTCACACTTAATTGTCTCCAACTGAAACGACGCCTCGACAATTGGGGCATGTAGAGGCTAGAGGCAAGTTGGGTGCAACGCAACCATGGTGGAACACGTGCCTGCATGGTCGAAGACTTGCCAACTAATCTCCATCAACAGGTATAAAGACAAATACAACACGTCTCTATGTTATTGGGAACATGAGACACATCGTGAAACACAATCGTACGTATCCCCATAGGATTGCTAATGTCAACACCAACCCTAATTTGTCGATACCGAAATGACACGTAGATCATCAATGTAACGAGCACATGAATACAAGCCATGATAACAAATGTAGTATCGCAATAGTGACGCTAAACACTAAGTATGCAGGGATCACGCTTGAACGGATGTGAAATAACGACATCATCCACGACATCAGCCATGGCAGAATCTCTGCAAAAAGAATATTAATATTTCTTTCCGACTTTTGTACATGATATGAGACAATTTCAAAGTAAATCGTTGCAAAGTAAATTATTGCAATATGTGGAATTTATTGCAACAAAAATCTAGTGTTGCCTAAACCTATTAGTTTTTTAGTAAAAAAATAACCTTTTGCAATGAGATTTTCGAAGTAAGTTGTTGGAATATACCGAATTTATTGCCACAAAAATCTAGTGTGGAAAAAAAAAAAAAAAAAAAAAACAGTGCATCCTCGTCCCATCATCTAGAAGTCACACTCAATCATCTCCAATTGAAATGACGCCTCGACAATAAGGGCACGTAGAGGCTAGAGCCGAGTAGGGTGCAATGCAACTGCGGTAGATCACTTGCCTGCATGGTGGAAGACTCGCCAACTAATCTCCATCAACAAAGTTATAAAGACAAATATAGCACGTCTCCATGTTATAGGGAAGATGAGCCACATCGTGAAAAACGATCGTACGAATCCCCACAGGAATGCAACGGTCAACACCAATCCTAATATGTCGATACCAGTATGACACATTGAAAATCAACGCAATGAGCACATGAATACAAGCCGTGATAGCAAATGTAGTACCGCAATAGTGACGCCAAACACTAAGTATGCAAGGATCACACTAGAAAGGACGTGAAATAATGACATTATCCCTGACATCATCCATGACAGAATCTCTACAAAAAGAATATTAATATTTCCTTTAGACTTGTGTACATGATATGAAACAATTTCAAAATAAATCGTTGGAAAGTAAATTTTTGCAATATATGGAATTTATTGCAACGAAAATCTAGTGTTGCATAAACCTATTTGTTTTTTTTTAATAAAAAAATAACCTATTGCACTGCGATTTTCAAAGTAAATTGTTGCAATATTTGGAATTTATTGCAACAAAAATCTAGTGTTGAAAAAAAAAAAAAAAAAAAAAAGGTAAAAAACTCAGTATCCTCGTCCTTTCATCTGGAAGTCACACTCAATCGTCTCCGATTGAAATGACGCCTCGACAATTGGGGCATGTAGAGGCTAGAGGCAAGTAGGGTGCAACGCAACCACGGTGGAGCACGTGCTTGCATGGTCGAAGACTTGCCAACTAATCTCCATCAACAGGTATAAAGACAAATACAACACGTCTCTATGTTATAGGGAACATGAGACACATCGTGAAACACAATCGTACGAATCCCCATAGGATTGCTAGGGTCAACACCAACCCTAATTTGTCGATACCGAAATGACAAGTAGATCATCAATGTAACGAGCACATGAATACAAGCCATGATAACAAATGTAGTATCGCAATAGTGACGCCAAACACTAAGTATGCAGGGATCACGCTTGAACGAATGTGAAATAAAGACATCATCCACGACATCAGTCATGGCAGAATCTCTGCAAAAAGAATATTAATATTTCTTTCCGACTTGTGTACATGATATGAAACAATTTCAAAGTAAATCGTTGCAAAGTAAATTGTTGCAATATGTGGAATTTATTGCAGCGAAAATCTAGTGTTGCATAAACCTATTACTTTTTTTTAATAAAAAAAAAACCTATTGCAATGAGATTTTCAAAGTAAGAATTTATTGCAACAAAAATCTAGTGTTGAAAAAAAAAAAAATGAACTCAGCATCCTCGTCCTGTCATCTGGAAGTCACACTCAATTGTCTCTAACTGAAATGATGCCTCGACAATTGTGGCATGTAGAGGCTAGAGCCAAGTAGGGTGCAATGCAACTGTGATGGAACACATGTCTGCATGGTGGAAGACTTGCCAACTAATCTCAATCAACAAAGTTATAAAGACAAATATAGCACGTCTCCATGTTATAGGGAACATGAGACACATCGTGAAACACGATCGGATGAATCCCCACAGGAATGCGAGGGTCAACACCAACCTTAATATGTCGATACCGGTATGACACCTAGATCATCAATGTAACGAGCACATGAATACAGGCCGTGATAACAAATGTTGTATCGCAATAGTTACGCCAAACACTAGGTATGCAAAGATCACACTTGAAAGGACGTGAAATAATGACATCATCCACGACATCATCCATTGTAGAATCTCTGCAAAAAGAATATTAATATTTCTTTCAGACTTGTGTACATGTTATGAGATAATTTCAAAGTAAATCGTTGCAATTGTTGCAATATATGGAGTTTATTGCAACAAAAATCTAGTTTTGCACAAACCTATTACTTTTTTTAATAAAAAAATAACATATTGCAACGAGATTTTCAAAGTAAATCGTTGCTATTAATGGAATTTGTTGCAACGAAAATCTAGTGTTGCTTAAACCTATTACTTTTTTTTAATAAAAAAATAACCTATTGCTACGAGATTTTCAATATAAATCGTTGCAATATATGGAATTTATTGTAACGAGAATCTAGTGTTGCATAAACCTATTAGTTTTTTTAATAAAAAAATAACCTATTGCAATGTGTATTAGAAAACAGAGAGGTTGTGGGGTTTAACACTTTGACTTTGACGTGAAGGCTGTTGAAGAGGGAGTTGTATACTTATATTGGGGTTTTAAATTAATAAATTCTAATATAATAATAAAACGTTAAAAAGAATTCAAAAAAAAAAAAAAAAGGTGACGTGGAAAATTGTGGAGCTAGTAAAGGTTTCGGTTATATATATCTACATAGATAAGAATTTTGACTTCGAAATATGTTGTTAACTTGATATAATTGTTATATATAAAAAAGTTTTGGACACCTCAAATAATTTTTGTTTATTAAATAAAATAATTGTGCTGGTTTTGTTAAGGTCATGATAGCAATAACCATATTAGGAGTGATAATCAATCAGTTCAAAATTTGACTTTTGAAGATGAGAATTTACAGATGATAGTTGAACTAGTAGTAGAACTTATATTTAACAGATAGGCAGGATAAAATTCATGCTAATGAATTGGAACTAGAAGAAGGGGGTCCAAAAATAGGGATGGAGTTTGAAACTGAACAAAAAACATATGATTTCTATAAAAATTATGCATGTGCGATCCGGCGTAGTATTAGGAAAAGCAAGGGGTATAAAGATGGCATGAAAACATGGTTAGATAGAAAAAAAATTTGCTCTTGTCAAGGCATACGAGGGAAATGACAAAAGAGATGACAACGTGAAATGCGATCGTCTAGAGATAAGATGTGGTTGCTTGGCAAAAATGAAAATTAGTTGTAGATCAATTGAAAAATATGGTGTTATCAAGTTTGTGGCAAAGCATACACATGTATTAGCTTCTCCACATAAGAACATGTTCCTTAAATCTAAAAGGACCATTAATTCTTAACTAGCTATTGATGCTGAATTAGCAAATAGTTCTGGAATTGTACCAAAAGCAATTATTGGGTTAATGGCTAGAAGGGTGGGTGGAATTGAAAATCTTGGCTTCATTCTTGAGGATTATAACAATTATTTGCATACAAGACAAACATAAGAAATGAAAATTGGGGATACAAGTGGCCTACTTGAATATCTACGAAAAATGCAGTTTGAAAACCTTAATTTTTCTTATGTGATTCAAGTTGAAATTGGATGATCTTATTACAAACATTTTTTTGGGCAGATTGTAGGATGAAATTGGACTATGAATATTTTGGAGATATATTGTGCTTTGATACAGCTAAAAAAAAAAAAAAAAAAAAAGCATCCTCCTCGATAGCTTCTTTGATATATGGGGTGCAAGTTGCTTCCAATGAATCGTAATGTCAATTTTTCCCATGTTTGTAGGAGTGGCAATTTGCCTGCTTATCTCTTAGCTAAGCATGCTTTAGACATTAATGACTTTTCTGCCTGGATTGAAGAAAGTCCTTATTTTTTACAACAAGCTCTTCTTCATGATGTATCATTTGTTTTAATTTCTTAATGAAGTTCCTGTTTTTTATCCCCAAAAAAAAAAAAAAAAGTCTATATACACTTTGTTGTTTTTTAATACTACACTTAAAGAGTTTTCCTTTATGGATTCTTACTTTGGACGCCAAAAATATCCTGCAATCAACTTGTTTGAAAAGTTTAAATTATAGAGTTAGATATGTAAAATTACTAATTCTAAAATTCTAAAATTTCAGTCAGGGGTGGCAAAATAAGTCCAAACTCATTTGCCCACCCAAACTCACCCACTCTAATTAAACCCATACCCATCCAATTATTATTTGGGTTAAATGGATATCAACCTAATTAAACCCAGTAATTATTGGGTTTTAACTAAAAACCTACTGAGACCCATTTAACCCAAAAACAATAAACCCAAATTCAACACAGCCCTTCTTATCCAAAAAAAAAAAACCAGCCTTCAGACGTTTCATTAGGGTTTTCAGTTTTTTTCTTTCCTTTTCTCAGCCTCCAATCATGTTTTAATCAGAAACCTAGCAGCTTCAAAAGCTTCAGAGATTCCTGGGAATCCCTTGTCATTTCTCTCAGATCTTCGTCTCCTTAGAAAGCCCACCTGGTAATTTTCAAATTTCAGTCTTTTTTCTTTCTTTCTATTCACCACTTTGCACTGTTTGGTCTCTGAGAAAGTGAGAGAAAAGAAAGGAAAAATGAAAATTTGAAACTTTTATCATAAAATGGAAGGTGAATTTTTTTTTCCGGAGTAAGTTTCTGTCTTCCTTACGTTTACATAGCAACCAAATGGAGCATTGAATAGAAACGATAGAGGATTTTTTCCGCCTAAGTTTCTGAAAAATTGGTTCATAAATATGTGATTTTTACATGAAAGTTTGAGCTTTTCTGTAATTTGTGATCAGTGGCCAATGTATTGGTATTGTACCATAAATTGAAAGTAGTGTCTGTGATTGTGAACCTGTGAGAGTGCGAGTCTGCTACCAATCATAAAGTAAGAATGTCATATTGTCGTACTTGGAATTTGACTAGTTTGCAAGCATTGAATCCTGGTATATTTGTGATATTTCATGTGAACTTTTTATTACTGTAATCCCATATTGTCATAGTTTTCAACTTCATAGTTATACCCATAATATCCAATTATTTGAGTGGACAGGTTTTGGAATGGATGAGAATTTGCTAATGGTAATGGATGAGAATTTACTTGTATATTGTGTTTAAATAGATGTCTAGGGTTGGTTTTTAAGTTTTTGAGTTTTGACCCTCTTTTTGTGCTTATTCATGCTTGAATTTTAATGGGGTTTTCCCTTTTTCTATGTGCTTGAATTTGTTACTTCAAGTTTGTGTGAAAGTTGGAATTTTTTTATTAAGGGGGTTCTATTAGAAGAAGAAAGCTTGTGTATTTAGCTGGTGTGGATATACCTTAGACTGACTAGGTTAGACTTTTTTGGTTTTCACTTGCACACAAATTTCTCCAAGTTTGGCTGATATTGGGATTGGCAATATTTTAGTGCTATACTAGTCACTACCCCTTCCAACATTCAAATAACATATTCCGGTATTTAATATTGTATCTTGCAATATACTCTGATTTTACTTGGGCAATTTCCCCCCCTTAGTTTAATGTAAACAAATGGTGGTTGTTTGAGTGCTTTTCAGCAGACCATGTGTTTAAATAGATGTGCCGTAGTATATCTAAATTTAAGCTGTAGAATAACTTTATGTGAATAGTGCATCAAAACATGTAGAATTTTTTATATGTTATTGCATGATTGTCTGTCTTTGCAGAGATGATGCGGCAGGCAGGTGTGGGAGGGAAAACATCATCACCAAAGGATCGAGCTTTAAATCGGCAGAGAGAGCGGACAAGATTTGCATCTCCAAGCAAATAAGTTTTTCAAAGATTTCTTGTTGGCCCTTAAGAGTTGAGTTTTCCCATTAGGAGTTCAACACAACAGCTGCAGTTTTGGCAAGTGGTAAAATAATACTTGGTCTGGCCAGTTTGCAAGCTCTATGTGAATACAGCAATGATGCATCTTGCTCCCAATTTCCGTTGTTCATATTTTATGAATGCATCCTTGTATGATTTGAGGCCTAGTAGTGCATGTAAGTTGTGCTATATAAGCATTGTTTAGGGTGATCTCTAGAGATAACTTTTCCTCTGTATTCTTGGGTGCTTCTTGTGGGGATGAGGGAAATGGATACATTTTTTTCAAATGCATAGAAATTGTATTAATGTAATATAATAGACATAATAGCCTATGAAAAAAAAAAAATGATGTTTTTTAAGCCTATGATTCACATGGCTTAAAAGCTGATTTGTCAGTGTTAAATTATTGCTCACCGGATTTAAAATTAAATGTTGTATGTGATTCTAGTCCCTCAATGCAGGTACATTGAAAACATATATATTTATATTAGCACATGAAATGTTCAGAACATATATTAGTACTATTTAAATGTTCAAGTTCATGTGCACCTTCTTCTCAAAAATAAAAAATAAAAAAAAAGGTAAATGTGTGAAAATAATTAAGAACAAGGTTTATCCACTTCTCTAAAGATTTGGGTTTAATCAGTTACTAATTTTGAGTCAAAAAACAATCTTTCTTTTCTTTTCTTTCCCTTTTTGGTGAAAGCAATCTAGAATTTTATTGCAAACAATTTTAGGGGCCTTCTTCTACTAAAGTTCCTTAGATAATTGCCTAAATTGCCGACCAATAAAGTCGGCCTTGATTCCTCTGTTGGAACACCACAATTATTTCTCAAGATTAAATAATAAACTAAAATAAGGAGTAAACCTTGAATAAATTTCAAACGCAATTTAGCTCATCCTTATGCAATATAATTAATGGATCTTGGTTTTCAACAATGTGATAATGTTACTAATAAAATGCTGATAAATTATTTTATCCAAATTCAAAGATAATATTATCACAAGCATTATTGTTGATTGGCATTTAAAAAAAAAAAAAATTCTAATTTTAGTCATAAATTAGTTGAATTCCCGTGTGTTGCATATAAAGCAAGTCATTCCCATTTGTAAGCCTAACTTTTATTATATCATATCATATCGTATTGTATCATATCATACTATATTATATACTATATAGTAAAAGTTAGACTTAAAAACTATGATTGCGTTGAGTGCCTTAACCAAATTGCAATAACTTTTTAGATAGAAGCAGCTGTTCATTTATTCTTATCAACTTCTTCCTTCACTTAATTTTTTTTTTTTATTAAGTAACAATATTGTTTTAAGAAAGTGTGGATAGAGATTAACAATTAATTCACGTTAGAAATTAGACAATTTTTTCTAATACAATGCTTCTTCGTAAACTTGAAGATAATTTATTTTTTACTATTAATTTTTATATAATTTCATCTCCTATGTTTATATCATTTGTTAGGTTCTTATCATTTTTTTTTCTCCAGCAATGTTTGGTTTTTTTTTTTCTTTTTTTTTTTTTGTATAAATTATCAACAAATTTTTATTTTCATATTTATCTTCAAATATATCTACAACTTGAGATTAGATCATAGGGAATAATTTGATGAGATTTTATATTAGAATTTAACTTGAAACTCTACTATCTCTTAATGGTAAAATCAATCGAAAATCTAAAAAAAAAAAAAATTATATATTTCTATTTAGAAAACAAACAGAGGCTTTGTGGACTTGCAATAGAAGCAGAGTCTATTTTGCCCAAGAGTAAAGAGTTCGATAAGAGAAAACAATCAGGGGCACATGAATTTGCATAACTTCAATTAACTGTCTGTATTTTTTTTTGCAGTTTCTTTCATAGCCTTTGCACTCTACTTAATCTTTTGGTTATTGAAATAGAATAAAACTATAATGAAGAGGGTGTTTGTTTTAAGATACTTTACAACAAATTAAACATGGACATTCGTTTTAAGATACTTTACAACAAATTAAACATGGACATTCCATAAAATCATATACAGTTTTTATTTTTATTTATTTATTTATTTATTTATTTATTTTGGTGTATGAGGTACAGGACACACCATGTTTATCCATACATATTGACTTATTGAGTGTTAAATCTGTTGATCCCAAGTCAATATGAACAAGTACTCAAAACTTCTAACGATCGAGCATCTTGGGACTGTTGGCATTTATTTGTTGTGGGCTTGCATAGTCATTTTTGTGTATCTAATAAATAGCTGAATTAGTTGGAGTTAATATCAACGAGCATTTGTTAGACCCAATAGTGAATACAGTATATAGTAATAACCACATGTATATGTTAATATTTGGCCATTTTAGTGCACCTTATAATTAATTTATGATATGGATTTTGTTATGGTGTATTTTGTTTGGTTAAAGGGAGTCTTTAATGAGACGGGCTTGCATTTTGGTTTAACATATAATGGAAAGGTCTTTATACCCTCTATCCTTTGCTGACTACAGTATTGATTAACATTTCCCTTCTTATATATAGACATGTATATCTCGGTGTATTTTCCTCCGTATAATAGATCATTGTAAATTCTAAAGTCCACTAAAGTAGTGTCAAGTGTGTGGGATGGTCATGGTGGGGTTTAAGTGCTCGAATATCTCTCAGCATAATCGTGAAAAAAGGATAGATATATGACAGTGTGCATTAATTCATTTGTGTGTTTATAACCAAACCATTTGCTATATGTGTTAGTGGTCCTCAAATGGAAATTCTAAAGAAAATTGAAATTGTCTGTCCAAAATCAAGGAGGATTCGGAGTAAGGATTCAAAGATAATACTTGATTAGGAAAAGAAACGAAGGAAAGAACTCAAAGACCAAGTCTTTTTCCTTTTATTTTTTTTTTTTTTTTAATAGAGCAAAGACCAAGTCATTTGATAATTCTTCTACCTTAATTACATTTTCCATCCCCCACTAATAATTATCTTTCAATAATTCAGATTACACACCCACTTTCACAATATACTCAAACTAATGCTATATATTCAATAATTTTCACAATATTACAGCTTTTTAGTTGACAAGTTTTTATTAATTATTATACGGATCCACTAATAAAATTACTTTATCAATTATCACTCATAACTTACCACCTCAACAATTGTGAAATATTTTAGAAAAATTGTTGTGAGTCTTGTGACTCTAAACTTATTGAATACTTTGCAATTAGGGCATTTGTTTTGCATATTATGTTTTTACACAAACTGTGTTTTTATATCTTGAAAACGTGATTTTAAATAACATTTTCAATTATAAATAAGTTTTTTCCTTTCATCATATCCTTCCTCAGTTTGTCTAGTACCAAAGAATTTAATATTACTCCGTTACACATGCCCCTACTTGGATGCATGGTCTATAAATAAGATCTGGGTATAGAAAGCCCCTACTTAAGTCAGCAGTATGAAATATCAACTCTTGAAATGAAGGCAATTCTGATTGTCTACCTTTTCTTGGCTTCCTCATTTTTCATTGAGAGCAATTCATTGAGTAAGATTTTACATACTAGCATTTGCTCATTCATGTTGGAAAATATTTTGTATATACATAAGCTTGCTTTAAATTGTTGGTCTAGAATGAATAATTCAAAATTAATTAATTTTATATACTGATATTGAAATAAGGACTAAAAGATAATCATTTTTATGCCTCCAAAAGCTAGCGTGTTTCTAATAAATTCTAACCAAACACTAGTTAGTTATCACATAGTTCAACGTATGGAATTTAGTTCCCATTGCTGCAACTTATTTTTGTTAGGTTCTAAATATTTAGGATTAAATGTTTAGATTCTTAATTTATGTATGTTGGCAAACTGAAAACAAAAACATGTCGATCTAAATTAGGTGTTAGGCTTTGTTCAAGGTTGTTTAAATCAAGATTCAAGAACTGTCAAGCTGTAGAAAGAAGAAGCAAGCTACTGTGAAGCTTGACTGATCGAAAGTTGTGTTCTGTAGATTTCAAGTTCAGGCCCAAGCCTGCAAAAATGTTTAGGGTTTCAATCCAACACTACTAGATATAAAAGGAAAACCCTAATTAAGTTTTAGGTGCTTTTGAAAGTCTTGTGAGTTATTCCTGTGAGATCTGTGAGGTTTTTGTAATCTTCTAACTCTACGAGCATCTACCAAAACGAGATTTACAATCAAGAACAAGTGGAAACAAGTTGCTGCATAAAGATCTACTACTTATGGTAATCTGAAACTTTTGAGTGGGATCTCAAAGTCACAAACGTGGGTGTTTGTGTTCAGCAAATTCAAGATAGAAGAGTCCGTGGAGTCGGAGCTGCATGTGGTCATGTTAGTAAGTTTTACAAGAGGTAGCTTTAGATTTTAGGGAGAAAATATATTGTAAACTTCCATTTTGTCATGGTGAATTTGTTTACCTTAAGGATAGCTAGGTTAAATCATCCCCAAGTTTTTTTACCTTAAAACAGTTGGTTTCATTGGTTATCTTAGGTCATCATATTGCATGAGTTTAATTTATATCTGAATAATTAACCTAAGTAACTACTTAGCTAATTAATTAGGTTAAAAGAATCTGATTTATAGGGGTCTAAACAGAACAAACAATTTTCCTTGTTAATCTATTCAATTTGGTCATACTCTTACAGCTTTATCTCATATCTTAGGTGGGTGTAATAATCCATATGCTGAAAAGTGTTACGATGATTATGGACACCAGAGGCCGCGAGCTCCATCTTTGATTCCACGAGCTCCACCCTTGAATCTGCCGGCTCCACCATTGAAGCCGCCAGCTCCAACCCACCATTGGAGGCCTGATCCGCCGTTCTATAGGCCACCTTGATCTGAATGTATTGACCGTTGCCCACCTTAAACCCATTAAGAAATGAAGCACCATGGTTCAGCAATAATTATGTATTAGGTTACTTATTCTCGTAGAGAGCGGTAATTAAGAATAAAAATGGGTTTTGTATATATGGTTTGGGGTTTGTGATGACTCATATAATTCGAAGTCATGTATTAAGCATTTCATAATAGGTTGATCTAATGTCCATAAAATAAAAGAGTTGACTATAAGTTAGTCAGTTGGCTTATTTACTATTTGAGACACTTCTACAAATTCTAAATTCGAAATACTACCTTATCTAGGTTTCTGAAAAGTTCTGAGTTATAAGAATTATTTTTAGACCACATTTACTAGAGAAAACACATACAGGGAGTTAGGAATATGATTTCGAGTTAAAAGGGCAGAGTATAAGCAAAAAAAAAAAAAAAAAGGATAAAATCACCAAATTCCAAAATATGAATGATTTGACAATTCATAATTATGTTTGTGTTTATATTTCCTTTGCAATAATTCTCCCAATATTAATTTCTCCAAATCAAAATTAGATAGTAACTAAAATAGGAGTAAATTAATGAGTTATACTTGTACTCATCATGGTAGGGATTGCAATGGGGAGGGGTGAGGCCGAAGGATGGGGTCTTTACCCCCGTCTTGTATGATTTTGTCTTGCCCCATCCCTACCCTGTCTTGTATGACAGGAAAAACTTCCTTGCCCAATTCTCGCTTCTTGGGCCTTGCTTCTTCCTGTAAAATTCTATTTTATGTTAATTTACCCCACACCTATTATAATTTTTTTTACTAAGCATGTTTCATTAATATAAATATATTTGAAATTACAACTAATCAAACTAATTTTTAGTAAAAACTTAATAATATTATTCAATTGTTTAACAAGACAATATCACAATAAAAACAAAATTTTTAATATTCATGCATTTAAATAAGCTAGTGTGGATTTGTTTGTTTAATTATAGTAGAGATTTAAGGTATGAAAAATTTACAATTATAGCTCTTATCAATGCGGGGCAAGGTGGGACCAAAATGTCTAAACTCATCCCTCCCCACCCCGTGGCAGGGGCTAAAATCTCGCCATATTCTCACCCCACCACCTATACAGCAGGTTAAGGCGGGACAGGGCAAAATTGCCATCCCTACATGCTGATACAAATGTGGGGGATTTGATGGATCATGGTTCCTAAAAATGACACACTATTACAAATAGTTTCCTATAATTTATTAAATTGAACTTCAACTATACTTATCACAAGCCCTTTTGCAATTAGTATTTTATGAAATCCAATTTTAATCTTAATTTTATAGTTTAAATATAGATGTAATATCATGTTTTGATAGAAAGGATGAAACCATTTTTTTTCCAATCTTTTTGAATAAAGAGTGTGATAATATAATATTAATACTTTATTAGTTGGTAACATGTATAATGCTCAAGAGAGTTCAACATGATATAATTTCTTCCTTTTTTTCACTTTATTTATTTATTTGTCAAAATATAAAATTTGATAATAATGGTAATCATTAATTATTTATTATAAAATTTGATAATTATGATTGTTTTTGTATATGGAGCTTTAAAATATAATGTTCCAAAATTCTCATTGAGAACTTTGAAAACATGATAGTAAAACACTAAAACTTGTTGAGACCCCCAATTTAAAATTACGGTTAAGTTGCTTTTAATCTACTCAACTAAGTGTGGAATAAGAGTAATTAATATGCAATTAACTGGGACTACTACCTAGTGCATGGATATACATAATCAACATGTAACAATAAAAGCATGAGAAGTAAGGAAGAGAGATGCAAACACAAGATAACACCGCGATGTGTTATCGAAGAGGAAAACTGAAGTACTTGGCGTAAAAACCTCTCCACGGCCCTCCAAGTCAAAATGATCCACTAGTGAATAAAGTTTGAGTACAAGTATTCAAAAAGACCCTCCAAGCCTAATCTATCCAATGTACTTAAACCCTCTGAGTTCTAGCTCCCAACGGACTTCATCGAGTCTTGTCTTTACTAGTTATACGGATCCTGCAATTAGCTCTAAATTGCATCCACCAAAGAATGGCTTCATCCAGTGCTTCCCATAGGCAGCAAAACAATTCTCAACAATCAGATTGGGTGAGGTATGTGTTTGGGCTAAAAACCTTTTAAGGATTTGTAATTAGAAAGGTAGGAGTAGAGGAAAACTAAGAGAAATGTGTAGATGATTGTGGGTATATGATCTCTAACTCTCAAATGGATTTCTAGGGTTTTTATCTGAAATTCTCTTTACAATTTCATGGGTTGTGGGCTTATATAGTGTGGGTAAAGAAATGAGGAAAGCACACTAAAACAGACTGGTAGTACATCTCGCTGGTTGGTCAAGTCGCAAGATGAGTCGCGAGATAAGTTGCGAGATGCCTTCTGGCACTTGACTCTTCAGGTTTCAGCATGTGCTTCTCACGTGGCCTTTTGCGGGTTGTCCACTTGTGAGCTAGTTGCAAGTTGTCTTTCTTCACAGTTCTTCACCAATTTCTCACACTCAGCCCTTACATTGAATCCCACAAATATACAGGGAAATTATTGAAGAAATACGATTAAATTTGACACAGAATTAAAGCCAACAAAACATAATTAAAAATCACAACTTTACAAAATTAAATATAGAATAGAATTTAAATCCTATATATATATATATATATATATATTATATTCAATTAATTTATTTTTTATTACTATTTTTCTAATTTCCCTAATAAATGTGGCATCAAAATAAGTCTTTTAATTCGATCTTTTTAGAATGTCGAATAAGAATCATTCAAGTTTTTTCTTTTGATAGAAACCATAGAATTTCAACTTGTGACGTTTACTCTATGATGATTTTTTTTATTATCAAGTTAAGACACCAATCGGTTTTTGGTATAGACGGAGTTTAAATCCCAAATATCTTATTTGACCATAAGAGACTTTACCAGTTGAGTTAACTGAAACCCACAAAATCATTCAAATTAATAAGTCATCAATGGTCATATGTTGGTCCACTCTTTAATGTAACTTGGATAGAGAAAATCCTTAATATGGTTGAATCTGCTTTGACCCAAAATTCTCAAGATGTAATGTTTAAATCTAGCACAATATTGTTTCATAACATTGGAGAATGTCATGTTACGACTTGCTATTGCTAGGGAGAGAGAGAAATATTTAATGTTCCAATATATTTTAAAAGAATCATTTTTCTTTCCTTGAGATTTTGTTCTTACAATTATCAACGGGTTTTCGGACTAACTGAAGAAGGAAGGAAGAAAATGGAAGCCAAGAGAAAGCATGTTACCTGAAATGCATTCATACTAGAGAATAAAATGTGTTTTGTTTGTGTACTCTAATTTATAGCCATTATAAAAATAGAGAAAGCATAATTTAATTCCCCCTCTAAAAAGAAAAAGAAAAAGGAAAGCATAATTTAATTGTCTTTTGAAGTTTAGAATAGTCTGGTTTAAAATTACTATAATTATTGATATAAGTGAAAAAGGAAATGTAAGGAGGCTAAAAATTGACCTTGATATGTGTTTGTTTTTAGACCTCTTAAAACACAACCAGATTAACCTAGTTAATTAACCAAGTGATTACTTAGTCAAATTATCAGATCTAGGTTCACACAAATATATCATATTAATGTAAAGTGCGGAAAATAAAGAACACAAAAATATGATGACCTAGGAAAACCAAACCAGTAAAAAACCTAGGGATGATTTAACTTAGCTATCCTCAAGGTAAAACTGAATCCACTATGAAAGAATTGAAGTTTATACAATAGTGACTTAGACGACTAATATCCTATTGCTACCTCGAGTAGGAAACTTACTACCACGACCCCATGATAGTTTCGAGTCCACAGACTACTTCTTTCTTGGATTCCCAGCAAGTACAAGCACTCTCGCTTGTGTATCTTTAAGCTTTTGAATCTGCAACTGAATAATCACCAAGTTCTTGACATAATCTTGAATCTTGAAAACCCTAAGTATGTGTGAAGGTAAGTACCTCTAGATCTCACAGAAGATTCACACACACAACATAAAGAGCAACCTAAAAATGTGGCTAGGGTTTTCCCTTTTATACTAAACATAAAACATAAAACCCTACACATCAGCTTGGGCTGAGTTGGAAATTCTGCAGAAAAAAAAATCTGCACGACTTTCGATCGGTCGAGTCTAATCCTCGATCGATTGAGCCAGGCAGATTTACACAGTAAATCTTGCAGCAACTCGATTCTAACTTTACATAAAAAAACATATACTTTGAGCAAGTCTAAACATGACTAAAACGTTTTGATCATGGTTTGCCAATATTACAAAATGAAGTTCTAATACATAGTTTAGTTTTCCCCACAAATTATCTCTTGGAAAAATTATCATTGTCATGAATAACTCTGTATTTTGTATGCCCATGGAAAATTTTGAAAATAAAGAAGCTATAATTACAATACGACACAACAAATAACTCAATTTTTTTTTTTTTTTTTACATTACTTAAGTGGTAGGTTTTGATTGGTGAAACACAGTTTCTTTTGTGATTTTCGGCCAGCTCTATATAGCGAGTGAGTGACTTTTTGTTTTGTGCAGGTAAACTGAAATCCTTGGGATCAAGTTCTGTTAACCCGGCAAATGTGGAACTAATTAATTCCAAAGCCCGTTTCACTCATCCTCCGGCAAATGTGGGGATAAATTTAATCATGATTTTCAATAATATTATAATAATATTACGAATAGTTTTCTAATGTTTTATTTCACCAGAACTCATCTATAATTCTATTATCTCTGTATAAATTTTGTCCATTAATATTTTACAAAAGCTGATTTTAGTCTTAAATTTAGAATTTTAGATAGTTAAAGTATTGATGTAATATTGTGATTTGACAGAAACGAAGAAAATGGATTTTCGGAATAGTTATGAAACGAAATAATACTACTCACTCGCTAGTCACTCAAGTTATGAATAAAAAGTATAAGCAGAATAATACTACTCACTCAAGTTGTTCATATAAATACCTATGGAATTGGAATTCTTATTTGTACAAATGGTACTTTGAACTTAAGACGAGCATAATGAAATTAATGATACTTCTATTCTTTATTTTTTGAGTTGTTCAGCCGGAAAAACATGCATGCGGGTTTTTTATATATTGAAAGTCCATTTACAATTTTCATTTTCAGATTTTTCTATGAATAAATTATATGACGTGCTTATCATTTGTCCATATAATTCCTATACCTTGTACGTTATAAGATTCACTGGAAGAAATTATATTTAGGATTTGCATGGAAGTCCCTCAAATAATTAAGCTAAATAGCCAATGGATCAAGTTTTTTCAGTTATTTTATTTTGCACATGTTATAACAAACTTCATAGTTCTCCGGGGTTCCTTTTCACAAAAAAGAGAGAAAAAAAGGTAAAGAAAAAAGAAAAGACGGTAGCATATTGAGTGCAAATTACAATACTGCGAATTAGAGGCATCACAAACCCCAAACCATATATCACACAAGGATTACTTATTTATAGTCACCAATCATCCTGAGAATAATTAACCAACTTATAGTGCTTATAGCTGAACCATGATGCTTATTATCTCAAAGGGGTTTAAGGATGGCAATCTCCACGACTGTAGATGGTACAATAAGATTCTGGTGGTCGAATCTTGGGGAGACACGGAATATATGGTGATCCACGACTGCATGGAGTTGCGCTTCTGGTAGGATCAGTTACTGCTCTATATTCAGCTGAGATATAGGATATGAAGTAATAATATAACCAAATTGATGAACCTAAAAAGGAAACAATGGCCAAAACCATGCAAATTGGGAACAAGAGAGTCTGATATATTGCAAAACCGAAAGTTAATAGTGTATGTAGCTAATAACTAGCTAATATTTGTGACTCCAGTTAATTCAACTGGTAAAGTCTCTTATGATCTAATAACTAGCTAGTATTTGGGTAGAATTTATCAGATACACAGAAGTATTGTATGCTTTAGGAGGTGATATATGCTTTCAAAATCATGAAACTCATTGCAATATGTAAAAAAAAATCTATAAAAAAATCCATAGAAAACTTACTTCAAATAAGCTATTTAAAACTATTATTCAACGTATGTAATGAGCAACTGGCATGTAAACTCTTACTCTATAAACTATATCAAATGTTCAGTTCGATAAGCATGCATGCTGCAAAATAAATTAAAACACAATTGTCGACTTGAAAATAGTGCTCACACCGGATAATTCTCGTGCTGCATTTGAAGCAGGAATGAAAAAAGTGGAAGCCAAGAGAAAGCAGACAGTTAGAATGGCTTTCATTTCGACAATTAATACTTGGTAATGCTAACCTACCCTCATCTTATTTATAGACCACAAAATAGGGTATAATTGAAATGTGTTACATTCGTGAGTGGCTTTACACAGTCCTACTGTCCAATTACAAAAATTTGAGTAAAACGTTAAAATTCCAATACTTCTTTATGCTCTTATCTTTCCTTGACCTTAAAAATTAGTATGTATATTTTGGTGGTGTAAGGTTGAATTTAATCAACCATCTAATTGGCTTTATTCCGTGACCAATTTGCTTGTAATTTAACACTTAGTAACCCTGTATTTAGGTGGGAAAATTGTAAGGGTAGTGTGTGAGAAGATGTGAAGAAAAGCTCAAGAGTGTGCAAGAAAAACAGAGGTTCGCGGCTAGGGCTCGCGGGTAGATCGCGACTGGCAAGCCGCCAAAAGCTGGCACGTGAGAGGCACACTGGGAAGCTGAAGGGTCGCGCCAGCTGTCACGCTACAGGACAAAAGTCCCAGGCTGGCCAGGCCGTTACGTCGCGACTTGAACTCGCGACTTGGACAAGCCGCGAGACCAAGTCGCCAAATTGCCCTGTTTGGCAAAAACTGACGTTTTGCATTCCCTTCTCACCCTACTATATATACACCCTTATACCCATCATATTGAGAGAGCTTCCAGAGAGAATTTTGTGAGAGAAAACCCTAGAGCAAAACAAGATTGCCTCATCCCCAATCTTCATCTAAGAAACTCTACAAATTCCTCTACTCTCTTCCTCTCCATTGTCATACCCTTGAGAGGTCTTTTACCAAATCCTTATCTCACCACACCCACGTCTGTGAGAAGGTTTATTTGGTGCTTAAGGAAGCAGTTTGGGAAGAAACCAATGGTGATTGGTTGATGCTATGGGCTATAGCGGAATCCGGTAAGCTAGAAAAGAAAAAGGTTCGGCGCAACCTCGTTGGAGCAGGAAGCTTGGAGGGCTTAGGTACCTGGGTAGATTAGGCTTGGAGGGTCTATTGCTGTTCATGTATCCCAACTACATTTTCTAGTGGATTATTGACTGCTTGGAGGGCGGCGGAGAGGTTTTACGCCGAGGGCTTCGGTTTCCTCTTCGATAACACATCGAGTGTTGTCCTTGTGTTTGCATTTCTCTTCCCTTTATCTTTACCATTTAATTACTGCTGTGTGTGTGATTATTTATGGTTTAGATTGTTTATCAATTCTGGTATAAGTTATTTATCATTTTCCGCACATACGTTGTTTGTTAAATAGCTTGAATTGGTATTTTTGTATTTGGGGGTCTAAACGTTCAAGGGTGTTTCATACCCATATTGAACTTTCAATTGGTATCAGAACAAGTACACTCTTTGTGGTTTGATTACCTGAGTGCGATCCTAGACCCCTTGGCTATGGATGCAGCTGTAAAAAAGGTCATGGTGAATTGTGGTTTAAGTGTTTGTGATAATAACTCTATGAGTATATTTGAGGGATACTCTAAAAATGAACTCTTAGAGCTAATTAAATCCAGGAAACATGCTAGGATGTTCATTCACATGCTGAAATATTTTGAAAGCAAGAACCACATTCTTCACAATAGTCTATGTGAGTCTAACTCTTTGATTGAGAAATACAAAAGAAGAAATAGATCATTGTGTGAAAAGGTTGATAATCTGAAAAAGAAAATTCAATCTAGAATAAGCATGGAGAATAACAATGAATTTTTGTTTGATGGTCAAGAATGCTTGTTTCATGCTTGTATGTTTGTGCACACCTTATTGAAGGTATTTAATTCATGTTTATGGTACCTTGACAGTGGATGTTCTCGTCATATGACAGGAGATAAATCATTGTTTAAGACTCTTAAAGAGAAAGCATGTGATTATGTGACTTTTGGTTATGGGAGTCATGCTCAAGTTCTCGGGAAAGGGACGGTTGAAATACCGGGATTACCTTTGTTGAAAGAAGTACTATACATCAAAGGATTGAAGGCAAATCTCCTAAGTATTACTCAAATATGTGATGAAGATTTTCTTGTTCAATTCTCAAAGAAGGGGTGCATAATCATTGATGAGAAAGGGATTCAAGTCTTGGAGGGAAATAGGACTATTGATAATTGCTATGGAGTAGTGCCTACGGCACCTATTTCGTGTAGAAGTGCTTGTGTTGATATGTTGAAACTTTGGCATCACAGGTTTGGACATGCAAACTTCAAACAAGTATGTAAAGTCTTTAAACTTGAGGCCGTTGAGGGACTTCCAAAGTTTGGAAAGGTGGAGAAGACTATATGTGGAGCATGTCAAATGGGGAAACAAACAAAAGCAAACCATCCCAAGGTGAATGTGATTGCTACCTCACGGTGTTTGGAACTTCTTCACGTAGATCTAATGGGGCCTACAAGGACTGAAAGCCTAGGAGGAAAGAGATATATTATGGTGATAGTTGATGATTTCTCAAGGTACTCTTGGGTGGAATTCCTTAGAGAGAAGTCTGAAGCATGTGATAAAATGCAAAGATTATGCAAGAGATTGCAAAATGAAAAAAGAGTTCCCATAGTCAAAATCAGAAGTGATCATGGGAAGGAATTCGAGAATGCTAAATTTGAATCATTTTGTGAAGAGCATGGTATCAAGAAGGAATTTTCAGCCCCAAAGACTCCACAACAAAATGGGGTGGTTGAAAGAAAGAACCGGGTGATCCAAGAGATGGCTAGAGTCATGCTACTCAACAAAAACATACCTCAAAGGTTCTGGGCTGAAGCTGTGAACACATCTTGTCACATTTGTAACAGAATTTATTTTCGAGCGGGGACAAAGAAGACGTCATATGAAATATGGAGAGAAAAGAAATCCAAGGTGAAGTATTTCAGAGTATTTGGGAGCACATGCTATATTCTAAATGACAGGGAAAATCCGGGAAAGTTTGATGCTAAGAGTGATGAAGGAATACTCCTAGGATACTCCACAAATAGCCGAGCTTATAGAGTGTACAACAAGCGCACTAAGACGGTGATGGAGTCAATCAATGTGGTCATAGACGACACCATATCTGAAAAGGAAATCGATAATGATGGAAAGGGGCTCAAACTCAAGGAGAATGAGGATGATGATGATATGCCTTTAAGTGATGATGCTGGGAAAGTAACACCCAAAAAGGAGACCACACCTCCTGTATCAAGAAGAGAGACTAGATCAACACAAGAAGTCTCAAGTCCACTCACTCCTCCAGAAATTCAAACCCCAATTTCTTGTGATGAGGAACTCTCAACTTCCAAGAAACCTTCATCAAGAGTGACACTTAATCACCCATCAAGTAATATTATTGGGGATGTGAACGAAGGACTTCGTTTGAGAAAAGGGCTAAAGTATGCTGCTAACCATGTAACATACAACTGCTATCTTGCTCAATTTGAACCCAAAAAGGTAGAAGAAGCACTGAAAGATGAGAATTGGGTAGAGTCTATGCACCAGGAGCTACACCAATTTGTTAGAAATGATGTATGGGAATTGGTTCCAAGGCCTGAAGATACACATGTGATCGGCACCAAGTGGATTTTTAAGAACAAAACAGATGAAGATGGTGAAGTTATCAGAAATAAGTCTAGATTGGTGGCTCAAGGGTATACTCAGGTGGAAGGCATAGATTTTGATGAATCTTTCGTTCCGGTAGCAAGATTAGAGTCCATTCGGATTCTCTTATCCATAGCATGCATCATGGATTTCAAGTTGTACCAAATGGATGTAAAGAATGCCTTCTTAAACGGCTTTCTCAATGAAGAAGTTTTTGTTGAACAACCAAAGGGGTTTGAAGATTCTCACTTCCCGGGTCATGTACTAAGATTGAAGAAAGCTTTGTATGGGTTGAAGCAGGCGCCAAGAGCATGGTATGACCGTCTCACGACCTACCTATTGGATCGTGGATTCAAGAGAGGTCAAGCAGATCACACATTGTTTGTTAAAAGAGATGAAAAATCCCTTCTTGTCGCTTAAGTGTACGTGGATGATATCGTATTTGGATCCACAATTGATAAACTAGCTCATGAGTTCTCGGAAGAAATGAAAAGGGAATTTGAAATGAGTATGGTGGGAGAGTTGAACTACTTCCTTGGTCTTCAAGTGAAACAACGGAGAGATGGAATATTTATTTCTCAAGAAAAGTATGCCAAAAATCTTGTCAAAAGATTTGGTCTGGACTCCAAGAAACATACCTCTACTCCCATGAGTTCCTCGGCAAAGTTGAGCATAGATGCAGCAGGTGTTGACGTTGATCCAACCCTCTATCGGAGTATGATTGGCAGCCTTCTCTATCTCACAACAAGTAGGCCGGATATTGCATTCAGTGTCGGAGTCTGTGCAAGGTTTCAAGCCGCTCCTAAAGAATCCCACTTAACAGCAGTTAAGCAAATCATTCGCTATGTAAATGACACATCTGACTATGGGATTTGGTATACAAAAGATTCGAATGAGTGTTTGGCAGGATATTCAGATGCTGATTGGGCAGGGTGCATAGATGATAGAAAGAGTACTTCTGGTGGGTGCTTCTATCTTGGAAATAACTTGGTTTCATGGATGAGCAAAAAGTAAAATTCCGTATCGCTGTCAACAGCTGAAGCTGAATACATTGCAGCAGGAAGTTGTTGTGCACAACTGTTATGGATGCGAAAACTATTGCATGACTATGGCATTTCTCAAGACACTATGTGTGTGTTCTGTGATAACACGAGTGCCATAAACTTGTCAAAGAATCCGGTTCAGCACTCCAAGTCAAAGCATATCGAGATCCGATATCATTTCATTCGAGACTTGGTAGAAGACAAGACAGTTTGTCTAGAATTCATCAATACTGACAATCAAAAGGCAGACATATTCACCAAACCTCTTGATGGCCCAAGGTTTGAATCCTTGCGTAAGACAATTGGTGTCGGTATCATTCCTTAAACTCAATCCTCCATGATATCTTATTGTGTTTTTAGTTGCTTTGTGTGTTTTGTTTTGTGTGTCTTCTTTTTGTTGATTTTTTTGTCAAATTTGTTTTATGTCAAAAATCCAAAAACACATAAAAAAAAAATTGAAAATCCAAAAAGTTTGATCACTTTGTTGAGTTTTGTCTCAAAGCATGTTTTGCCTTGTACCTTTGTACTTATGGCTTTGTGCATTTAACGAGCTTAGCTTGTCTCTCATGCACTCATATCATTGTGGAAGAAATTCTGAAATCTATGTGACTGTTGTAAATAGATCTTCAACCTTGTCATGAATGATTAGTGAATGGTTTTGTTGATCTTGAGACATGCATAGACTCATGCCTATATATCTTCCTACTTTTATTTTTTTTGCTTTAAAGAGCTCTCTAAATGTAAATCTCCAAATGAAAAGAGATATAGAGCTGCAAAAGCCTGTCGCACATACTAGTATTTGACTAGGAAAAAGGGAAAGCGACCAAAATAAAATGTATGAAAGATGCCCAAAAAGCCAAAGGCTAACTCATTAATTGAAATATCAAAAATTTCAGGCATCTATCTCACAATGAGATTTTCTTTGCTTAAAAAAAAAAATGGCAAATGATATGTTGAATATGGAGCCAAATGAAAAGCTTCAAAGAATTGTTATCAAGTTCTTGTGGGAGGTCATATATGCATGTTTCTATAATTGAGATAGGTCACATTATCTAGTGCTAGTTGTGTATGCCTTGATTGAATTGATCATTGAAGCTTCACATTGGACTAAGGACTATCTCATTTTTGATATCCACACACAACACACAAGTCTATGTTCAATGAATGCCATATTCATTTGTGTGATTGTACTTGATTAAATGTGTTTTCACATGCTCAATCTTTGTTGGTCAAACACAAAAAGATTTTTGAGTGTTTTTGTTTTGTTTTTGGAAAGTACTTTGCTTTTACAAAAATGTCAATTTTTTTTCAAAAACAGTGTTGCCCTGTTTTGGCGACTAAGTCGCGGGTTGGCCCAGTCACATGTCCCAGTCGCGAGCTCACTCAGAGATTTTTCGCGGCTTACTGGCGAGTCAGTACTCTAGTCGCGAAAAAGACTTAGAAATTTTTTTCAAAATTTGAGTTTTGCACTTTTCGCGGGTCAGTGTGGCGATTGGTTCGCGGGTGGAAGGTCCAGTCGCGAGAGGTACTCAGGGATTTTCGCGGCTCATATCGCGACTATCTCGCGGGTAGACCTTCCAGTCGCAAAAAACACTTAGAGAAATTCTCAAGTCTCTTTTCTTCACAGTGTTTCGCGGCTTAACCTGGCGACTTACTGGCGACTTGATCCAGTCGCGAAAAACGCGTGTTTTGCGTTTTAAAGACAATTTTAAAATTGTTTTTCAGTTTTCCCTCGTACTTGTGTGACTGTTCATTGTCTTCCTCATTTTACTCTCACAAACACTCCGAGTTTCTCGTTGAAAATCTTCCATTTCTGCATCATTTTCTCTCAAATCTTCAACAAAAAGGTATGGGTTTTCTTCCTTACCCTTCATTCTTCCTGATTTGGGCAATTTTTTTTTCGTTTTGTGAAGATGTTGTTGTGAATTGTGATTTATCATGTTCGAACATGGGTTTTTGATTTTTGGATTATACTGTATGTTTCTGCTGGTCCATACACTGATCATCTCTATCTTGTGTACCTATTGTGGTGTTGGTTGTTTACACACACTCATTGTCATGTTTTGAACCTCAATTTCAAGTGTTTAGGGTTTCCTCCATTATCCATGGTCTGGCACTGACACAATGCTAATAATGTTTGCTGTCCTGTTTGGTGTTTGTGTGTGTATTAAATCATAGTGCAGAGTGAAAATGTCTCCATTCAAGAGATCAACTGTGAAAGGAGGAAGCAGCAAAGGGAAGGAACATGTCATTGAAATTGATGATTTCTCTCCTAGACCAAAGCGGGCTCGTTCCCCATATGGTGTGTTTGATCCCAACAGGTTTCGATCGTATGCTGCCTTTCAGACTTATGAAAATTTCTTCAAAAAGGCGACACCTCTGATTGAAAGAGTCTTTGACCAACATTCTCTGTTTGACACCAACATTCCTCAATGGTTTGCTCGCAAGGACTGGAATTATCTCCTCTCTGACCTTGATGATGCATTTGAAGATCTGGTAAAAGAGTTTTATGCCAATGCAATTGTTGAAGGAAATAACTTAAGTGCTGGGTTCGAGGAAAAAGTTTCTCGGTCTCTCCCGCATATCTAGCAGAGATTCTGCACATCAACAGGCCAATACTTGGGATCTCACCGGTCTATGATGATCTTCATCCAGATGAAGAATTACTTAAAGCAGCTCTTGGAGACAATCTGGAATTTTCCTCAAATGGGAACTCAGTCAGTGTTTCATCTCTTCCTCCAAAATTGAGGGTGCTCACGATCGTCATGTTTCACAACCTGTATCCCCTATCCAGCACAGGGTATATGAATCTAGGGCGTGCACTGTTTCTTCATGATCTGATTTCTGATGTTGAGATTGACATCTGTGCTCATATCTTTCATATCCTTCGCAAAACTGTTCTAAGAACAGAATCAAGGATGTGCATCCCATTTTGCTGTCTCATCTCACGGATTCTGAAGCGTAAAGGGATCCCTCCGTCTGAGAATGAAGTTCCCTGCGCAAAACCATGTCCAATCAACATGCGCACATTCAACGCTAGCATTGGTCATAGCAAGAAGGGAATCAAAACAGAAGCTTTCGCGTCCCACAGTGGCTCGCGCTCCAGTTCACTCCCCGCTGACGAGAAGCTAGACTCTATTGTAGCTTCTGTTCATGAGCTGAGTTCAAAGATGTCCGATCTTACTTCCATCTTGCATCATCTCAACTTTCGGTGGGATACGAAGTTTACTTCGATTCAAACTCAATTGGATGAAATTCAAAGAAAGCTAGAAGATAATGACGACTAGCTATTCCATGACAAAAAATGGGAGATGCTGTTGGCAGGGGGAGAGCTCTATGAAAGGGGGAGATTTCAGCTAACAGATTTTTGTTTACTGTTTTTGTCTATCTTTAGTTTTTATCATAGTTCTATATCCATCTTATATCATTCAGCACTTTATGTTGTTGTTTTGTACCCATGTTGCTTATGTAAGCTTTAAGGGTTTGTTTTGTATTTATGCACATTTGTAGGCTTTTATGGTCTGTGCCATGTATTTGCAAAACTTTGCATATGCAGCCTTTGTGCTTTGTGCTTTGGTACTTGTTAATGCCTTGCATTATCTTAAGTACAACACTCTTGTGCCCTTGTAGGATTGTTCCTAGATGCATATATGTTTGTATGCATTGGTTGAGTGTTGGACTTGCAAATGATACTCTTCAATTGAGTTTATCCTTTTTGCATGTCTGGATGTTCATTTCTTGTGTGAATGAACATAGTAATCACGTTTGCTTAAGTGACTACTGTTGTTGATCTTGCCATGAATTATTGCTTTTATGCTTATGTTCATTTTTGCTTGATCATGTTTATTTAGCTCCATATGCATATTAAGTTTTCTGCATACAATGATATTGTTATGTTATTGTGTTTCAGGAGTGACTTATTCATATGTTCAAGAGCTTTACAGAATCTAGAGTTAGGTGTGAGTGAGTTTTCCAACTGTTCCCAACTCACGCGTTAAGTCTAGAGTTTGTTTTAGGGTTTTGTCACGGAATAGCCAAAGGGGGAGATTGTAAGGTTGAATTTAATCAACCATCTAATTGGCTTTATTCCGTGACCAATTTGCTTGTAATTTAGCACTTAGTAACCCTGTATTTAGGTGGGAAAATTGTAAGGGTAGTGTGTGAGAAGATGTGAAGAAAAGCTCAAGAGTGTGCAAGAAAAACAGAGGTTCGCGGCTAGGGCTCGCGGGTGGATCGCGACTGGCAAGCCGCCAAAAGCTGGCACGTGAGAGGCACACTGGGAAGCTGAAGGGTCGCGCCAGCTGTCACGCTACAGGACAAAAGTCCCAGGCTGGCCAGGCCGTTACGTCGCGACTTGAACTCGCGACTTGGACAAGCCGCGATTCCAAGTCGCCAAATTGCCCTGTTTGGCAAAAACTGACGTTTTGCATTCCCTTCTCACCCTACTATATATACACCCTTATACCTATCATATTGAGAGAGCTTCTAGAGAGAATTTTGTGAGAGAAAACCCTAGAGCAAAACAAGATTGCCTCATCCCCAATCTTCATCTAAGAAACTCTACAAATTCCTCTACTCTCTTCCTCTCCATTGTCATACCCTTGAGAGGTCTTTTACCAAATCCTTATCTCACCACACCCACGTCTGTGAGAAGGTTTATTTGGTGCTTAGGGAAGCAGTTTGGGAAGAAACCAATGGTGATTGGTTGATGCTATGGGCTATAGCGGAATCCGGTAAGCTAGAAAAGAAAAAGGTTCGGCGTAACCTCATTGGAGCAGGAAGCTTGAAGGGCTTAGGTACCTGGGTAGATTAGGCTTGGAGGGTCTATTGCTGTTCATGTATCCCAATTACATTTTCTAGTGGATTATTGACCGCTTGGAGGGCGGCGGAGAGGTTCTACGCCGAAGGCTTCGGTTTCCTCTTCGATAACACATCGAGTGTTGTCCTTGTGTTTGCATTTCTCTTCCCTCTATCTTTACCATTTAATTACTGCTGTGTGTGTGATTATTTATGGTTTAGATTGTTTATCAATTTTGGTATAAGCTATTTATCATTTTCCGCACATATGTTGTTTGTTAAATAGCTTGAATTGGTATTTTTGTATTTGGGGGTCTAAACGTTCAAGGGTGTTTCATACCCATATTGAACTTTCAGGTGGTTCCTCCACTACGAGACTATTTCAACGCAACTTTCTTTCAATTAACCTTATAGAAAATGGTGAAGGTGATAGTTATAATCAATCCATCATGACTCATTTATTCATCACATTTTTATTTTAATATAATCATTCCACGATGAGTTAAATGCATACTTTGTCACCTTCATTTATTCATTACGTCTCAGATATTTTTCTTCTTTTGCCAGAGAAAATTTGTCGCACTCCCATAAGTGGCACATAAAAATGGATTAAGATTTTCTCCAAACCGTGTTGAAGAAATCTAACTTAGCTATTAATATTGTTAGAGATATATTGTAAATATAGTGGAAGCATAAGAAAGAGATGAAAGAAAGCAAGCTTGAAGATTTTAACAATGGCGGATTGTTGAAACAGAGAGAGAAAGGGAGAGAAATGGAAAATCAAAAGTAGAATTCTATTAAGCTTGCATAAAATGAATACATCACCTACACTTTCTATTTATACATTACAAGATTGGTAACCGCTCTGGAAGATTCCATCTCTAACAAACTCTCAACTGACTAACTGAAATTGTACAGTTTTAGACCCCTTAAACCAACCGGATTAACCTAGTTAATTAGCCAAGTGATTAACTTAGTCAATTTATGCAATTCTAGGTTATCACAATCACACAATCATATCAAGAATATAAAGCAGCGGAAAAGTAAATAACACAATGATATGATAACCCAGGAAACCACACTGTAAAAACCTGGGGAGGATTTGACATAGCTATCCTCAAGGTAAACCTGAATCCACTATGCGAAAGAATCGAAGTTCATACAAAAGGACTTACAAGCTCCCCGTGACTTCCTAATGCTACCCACCAGTAGAACTTACTGACACGACCACGTGCAAGCTCCGAATCCACAGACTCCTTCTTTCTTGGATTCTCCAATCAGCTACAAGCACCCACGCTTGTTATTCTTTAAGCTCCAATGGCAGCAACCGAGTTGATCATCAAGATGTTGAAATAATCTCTACCTTGAAAATCCTAAGTTTATGTGAAGGAAAGCTCCTCAATGATCTCACAAGAGATTCACACAAACCGCAAATTATGAGCAACAAGAGCATCCAAAAGCTCTTCTAAAAACGTGGTTAGGGTTTCCTTTATATAGTGGGAGAAGTAGATCTGAAACCCTAATCCTTAATGGGCTTGGGCTGAGTTGGAAAATTCTGCAGAAAAATGTTCTGCCCGAGATTCGATCGATCGAGTCTAATTTTCGATCGATCGAGCCAGGCCGAAAGTCACTAATACTTCTGCAGCCACTCGATTCCAACTTTACATAAAACGCCCACACTTTGAGCAAGTCTAAACAAGACTAACAACCTGTTTTGATCATGGTTTGCCAACAATACACATTAGAGTTCTAAATATATAAAATCCTAAGTCTTTAGAACCTAACAAACTCCCCCTTTAGCAATCCGTAACAAAACACAAATTAAAAACTCAAAGTTTACAAATAAAAGCCCTTTACAAAAATAATGCTCATAACACAAATTCAATCCTAACTACCATCCATCAGTTGCAAGTGTAGACAGCAGCTCAATTGAATCAACCTGTATATTCCTGAAACACTAAACAAAACGCATAAACACATGTGTGACAGAAAAACAGTAAATCAACAAATAAATTCTTGACTTCACAAAACATAAAACAAAGACATATATCATGAATAACTCATAAATATAAATCAATGAGCAGTGACCAAGAAACAGAAATAAAAACATAAGTAAACTAACTCTCCCCCTAAGTTAGATACAACAAATTTTTTTTATTTATATTCTCCCCTTTCAAATATAATTTCAACTCCCCCTAAACAAGACAAACATGATTCCCATAAATCAATAATTTCTCCCCCTTTTTGTCACGTATTGACAAAGACAACTCATACAAAGAGTAAACAGTCACCATACGCAATAAAGGATAAGAGAAAATAGAGAATCAAGGGGACACAAACCACTTCAACTCTATAAAAAATAGAGACAACTCCCCCTATGAACAACAAAGGTTTAAAAAAAATCCCCCCCTATAAAAATAGGAAAAACAAAACAAGTTTTTGGAAAAAACAGTTTTGGGGAAACTTTAGGAGGTGGGGAAAATAAAAACACACAAACCAAAGTTAAAAACTAAGGTGAGGATACACATGAAAAAAATATTCTCTCTTTCAATAAATGCAAACTTGACACTATGTGACCCATAAACAGTTGCATGAATAGAGAAAAATATTTGCACATTGATTATCCATCATATCTCTTAAGAAAAATATTTTCTGCAGTTCACACATAAGAAATAGCATATACTAGAATGTACAAAACTTAAAAATTAATCAATCAATTTTTAAATCAAGTTGAGTACCCAATTTAGCAAAGTGTATGCATGCTATGTGTGAAAACAATGAGAGATATGACTGCAAAACTGCAAGATGGATACAAAAATCAATGTAATGCATGTGAATCCTAAACACAAATGATGCATGAAAAAATATGTCATGATGCATGCTCTAATGCAGTGAAACTAAGTTCAATATAAGTTAAACTCACAAAATTGGCTTGAGCATAGAGTTTCTAATAAAACTCCAAAAATTTAAAACCACTTGTTAAGTTTTTAGGAAAAATTTGACCAATTGATCATCACACAAGCTAGAATACACAATATAATGATCAATTATATCAATTCAACAAGCCAATTGCATCAATTGAACCCAATTTGAACAAAATCCCCAATTCGGGTACATTCAAGCTCTAGAATTTCCAATTTCTCAAACTTTAAACACATTTTGCATTAAGATCAAGGAACTTTTAATCTTGGATGGCCACAACAAGATCACACACAATAAAATGTACCAAGTTTAACAAAGAGTAACTTGTGTAGTGTGTGCAACTAGCAAAAGCTTAAGATACATGTGAGGTGATATGTGAATAGCAATCAGTCACAAAGTCTACAAAATCCATCACATAGAATTCGAAAGAGACTATCACCTAAAGAGTTACATCATATAACTCCCACATCTCCTAGAACATAAGCTTGCAATCATGTAAGTTTCTTGATTTTGCCTCATAATATACACACCAATTTTAATTTAATCAGAAACTTATTAAAAAGCCAGGATAATGTACACACCAATTTTAATTATGTGATTTGGCATCAAGCCTAATAGTACACACCAATTTTAAGCATTTAGCAATTAAACCGAGGCTACACCTTATGTTCTTTTTGTGCATGTGCTACACTTTCTCGAGCACAAAATCTTACGATATGCACTAAGGTGTTCATGATTGGCTAGTGAACAGTGGTGAGATGGTTATTTATGCCTTTCTCAAAAGGTTCAAGTCCGACAGTCAAAGACATGTGACTTCAAGATCAAGACAAAGTGATCAAGAACTATAAACATCTTCCCGCACAACATGCACTACAAAGCTCAAACTAGTAAAGTGCAATAAAGTAAGCTCATCCAAACTAAACAAGATACATAAACTTGTTATGTAAAAATAATATGGCCAATCCTTGATTATAAATCCAAGATGTGTGTTAGGTTCTAAAGATTTAGGATTTTATGTATTTAGAACTCTAATGTGTATTGTTGGCAAACCATGATCAAAACAATGTGTTTAGTCTTGTCTAGGCTTGCTCAAAGTTGATAAAATATTGTAAAGTTGGAATCGAGTGACTGCAGATGCATTGGGGCATTTTGGTCTGGCTCGATCGATCGAAGGAAAGGCTCGATCGATCGAATCACGGACCAGATGCGTTTTCTGCAGAATTTCCAACTCAGCCCTAATTCATTAAACGTTTTGGGTTTTCTGTTTTTACCCTAGGTATATAAAGAAAAACCCTAGCCACGTTTTTAAAGTTGCTCCAGTTGTATTGTTGCTCATACATTGCGGTTTTGTGTAAATCTCTTGTGAGATCTAAAGGAGTTTTCCTTTACACAAAGCTTAGGGTTTTCGAGATAGAGATTACTTCAACATCTTGATGATCAACTCGGTTGCTACCATTGAAGCTTAAAGAATATCAAGCGTGGGTGCTTGTAACTGATTGAAGAATTCAAGAAAGAATGAGTCCGTGGATTCGGAGCTTGCACGGGGTCGTGTCAATAAGTTCTACTGGTAGGTAGCATTAGGAAGTCGAGCGGGGAGCTTGTAAGTCCTTTTGTATGAACTTTGATTCTTTCATAGTGAATTCTATTTGTCAAATCCTCCCCAGGTTTTTATCGGTGTGGTTTCCTGGGTGATCATATCTTGTGTTATTTATTATTCCACTGCTTTATATTCTTGATATGATTGTTTGATTGTTTTAACCTAGAATTGCTTAATTTGACTAAGTAACAACTTGGCTAATTAACTAGGCTACTCAATCTAGTTGTATTTTAAGGGGTCTAAAACCGTTCAATGTGAAATACAAATCACAAAAACCATTTTGGTTTTAAAAAAATTTATGACCAAAAACAAAAAGCACATATTGCTAAATGAACAATGCAAAGCTATGCATGATAGTGCTTCACTAAGCTATAGAGGGTACACAAACAAGAAATATGAATTTCTTAATTAACTCATGAGTACATGTACAAACTAGTACATACTCACACAAAATCAAAAATAGCTTAGCAAATATAAAACACATACTATTCAAGTTTCTCCACAATGTCAAGCATATTCAAAATCAAGAGAGAGATATTATAACTCATGTAATCCTCAAGAAAAATAAAACAAGACTCAAAATAAAATATTTTTGTCTTGTTGAAATTTTTTCAATGTTTTTGGATTTTTTTTTAATAAAAAAAAATCAACAAAACAACCAAAAACAGAAACAAAACATGTCCTTAAATAATTGAAAGAATTAAATCAGGAACAAGTAAACAACACTCACTTTATCAAATCTTTTCTCACCCATATAACACGAGTCTTTGGCTTTATAGGTGAAAATTCATGAGAAGTAGAGTGTATTTGAGGGATTACACCAATCTTATGAGAAAGATTGAAATCTTGCAAATTCCTTTTACAAGCCAACAAGCTCAAAATTTTCAAAAGAATATGAAACAATTTATATGGACTTATAGCAGGAGAAATATCATCACATATCCTAGATTGAAACACAGAATGCTTAAATTTCAATTTATGACAATTAGGACGAATGTGACCACGAACACCACAAAAGTGGCAAACAGGAACAAATTTAGGAATATCAGTATTCTTAACAACAATTCTAGTCTCAGATTTTGGTTTTTGCCTCAACAAAGAACAATTTGGTCTAATATGACCAACAACACCACAAAGGTGACAAGTAGGCACAAAAACAAATTTATTATGCTCTCTAACAGTAGGTTTAGACTTAGGTTTAGAAACTTCAGCGTCAACATCAGAACTTTTACCTTTGTCTAACCTAGCAAAATAAGCATTTTCTTTATTATTCCTCTTGAAAGGAGGGATATAAACTTTCTCAGTTTTAGGCTTAAGAGAAACAGAAACACTTCTGTTATCAACAACAGGCTTGGTACTAGTCAAATTTTCAATTTTAGCTTTAGATTCAACTAACTCTTGTTCCAAGCTTTTCATCTTCTCATCTTGAGAGGAAATTTGATTTCTCAAAAATTCATTCTTTTTATTAGATTCATCTAATCTAACAATCAATTCCTCTTTTTCAAGATTAGCCAATTTTAACTCTTCCTTGAATTTCTTAGAAATTTTCAAAGATTTAGATAATTCCTTACGAAGAGTTTCAAAAGCATCAAAAAAATCAACAGAAACAATAGTGTCCTTTTTATTCAAAACATCACAAACATGAGCAGAAAGACACTTCAAATTATCCATGACAACAGGGGTCAAGGATCAGCTCCTAGATCAAAGGATCTACAACAAGAGAGCTACCCGCTCTTATACCAATTGTTAGGTTTTAGACCCCTTAAACCACAATTGGATTAATCTAGTTAATTAGCCAAGTGATTAACTTAGTCAAATTATGCAAATCTAGGTTAACACAATCAAATAATCATATCAAAAATATAAAGCAGCGAAAATATAAATAACACAATGATATGATTACCCAGGAAACCACACGATAAAAACTTGGGGAGGATTTAACCTAGCTATCCTCAAGGTAAACTTAAATCCACTATATGAAAGAATCGAAGTTCATACAAAAGGACTTACAAGCTCCCCGCTTGACTTCCTAATGCTACCCACCAGTAGAACTTACTAACACGACCAAGTGCAAGCTCCGAATCCACGGACTCCTTCTTTCTTGGATTCTCCACAAGATACAAGCACGCACGCTTGTTTTTCTTTAAGCTCCAATAAAAGCAACTAAGTTGATCATCAAGATGTTGATATAATCTCTACCTTGAAAACCCTAAGTTTATTTGAAAGAAAGCTCCTCAAGGATCTCACAAGAGATTCACACAAACCGCAAATATGAGCAATAAGAGCATCCAAAGCTGTTTGGTTCTAAAGACTTAGGATTTTATGTATTTAGAACTCTAATGTGTAATATTGGCAAATCATGATCAAAACAATATGTTTAGTCTTGTTTAGGCTTGCTCAAAGTTATGTAATTCATGTAAAGTTGGAATAGAGTGGCTGCAGAAGTATTAGTGCATTTCGGCCTGGCTCGATCGATCGAAGTTTAGGTTCGATCGATCGAATCTCGGGTCAAATGCGTTTTCTGCAGAATTCCAACTCAGCCCAAACTCTATTTAAACGTCTTGGGGTTCAAGTAAAACACTCCTATATATAAGGAAAACCCTAGAACGTTTTTGAGACTTTTAAGAGAAAGATTAGAGTGCCACTTGTGCCTTCTTTTATTTTTAGGGTTTTGTACCCAAACCTCTCTAAGTCTTTGTTGCTTATACTTTGTTGTTTGTGTGAATCTCTTGTGAGATCTTTGAGGAGCTTTCCTTCACATAAACTTAGGGTTTTCAAGGTAGAGATTATTTCAACATCTTGATGATCAACTCAGTTGCTGTCATTGGAGCTTAAAGAATAACAAGCGTGGGTGCTTGTAGCTGATTGGAGAATCCAAGAAAGAAGAAGTCCGTGGATTCGGAGCTTGCACGTGGTCGTGTCAGTAAGTTCTACTGGTAGGTATCATTAGGAAGTCGAGCAGGGAGCTTGTAAGTCCTTTTGTATGAACTTCGATTCTTTCATAGTGGATTTAGGTTTGCCTTGAAGATAGGTGGGTCAAATCCTCCCCAGGTTTTTACCGTGTGGTTTTCTGGGTGATCATATCTTGTGTTATTTATTATTCCGCTGCTTTATATTCTTGATATGATTGTGTGATTGTGATAACCTAGATTTGCATAAATTGACTAAGTTAATCACTTGGCTAATTAACTAGGTTAATCTGGTTGGTTTAAGGGGTCTAAATTTTCAACAAGTGGTATCAGAGCAGGTAGCTCTTTTGTGCTAGATCTTTCGATCTAAGAGCTGATCCTTGACCCCTGTTATCATGGATAATTTGAAGTGTCTTTCTGCTCATGTTTGTGATGATTTGAATAAAAAGGACACTATTGCTTCTGTTGATTTTTTTTTTTATGGTTTTGAAACTCTTCGTAAGGAATTATCTAAATCTTTGAAAATTTCTAAGAAATTTAAAGAAGAGTTAAAATTGGCTAATCTTGAAAAAGTGGAATTGCTTGTTAGATTAGATAAATCTAATAAAAAGAATGAATTTTTGAGAAATCAAATTTTCTCTCAAGATGAGAAGATGAAAAGCTTGGAACAAGAGTTAGTTGAATCTAAAGCTAAAATTGTAAATTTGACTAGTACCAAGCCTGTTGTTGATAACAGAAGTGTTTCTGTTTCTCTTAAGCCTAAAACTGAAAAAGTTTAAATCCCTCCTTTCAGGAGGAATAATAAAGAGAAGACTTATTTTGCTAGGTTAGACAAAGGTAAAAGTTCTGATGTTGACGCTGAAGTTTCTAAACCTAAGTCTAAACCTACTGTTAGAGAGCATAAGAATTCTGTTTCTGTGCCTACCTGTCACCTTTGTGGTGTTGTTGGTCATATTAGACCAAATTGTTCTTTGTTGAGGCAAAAACCAAAATCTGAGACTAGATTTGCTGTTAGGAATACTGATGTTCCTAAATTTGTTCCTGTTTGTCACTTTTGTGGTATTTGTGGTCACATTCGTCCTAATTGTCATAAGTTGAAATTTAAGCATTCTATGTTTCAATCTAGGATATATAATGATATTTCTCTTGCCATAAGTCCAAATAAATTGTTTGATATGCTTTTGAAAAATTTGAGCTTGTTGGCTTGTGAAAGGAAATTGCAGGATTTCAATCTTTCTTAGAAGATTGGTGTAATCCCTCAAATACACTCCGCTTCACATGGATTTTCATCTACTAAGCCAAAGACTCGTGCTACATGGGTGAGAAAAGATTCTCCAAGGTGAGTGTTGCTGACATGTCCCTGTTTTAATTATTTCAATTGTTTGTGGACATGTCTTGTTTCTCTTTTTGGTTGTTTTGTTTTTTTTAGGTTTTTTTTTTATTAAAAAAAAATCCAAAAACATTGAAAAATTTCAAAAAGACAAAAATATTTTATTTTGTGTCTTGTTTTATTTTTCTTAAGGATTACATGAGTTATAATATCTCTCTCTTGATTTAGAACATGCTTGACATTGTGGAGAAACTTGAATAGTTTGTGCAAAGTTATTTCTGTTTTTGTGTGAGTATGTACTAGTTTGTACATGTACTCAAGGGTTAATTAAGAAATTGATATTTCTTGTTTGTGTACCCTCTATAGCTTAGTTTTGCACTATCATGCATTACTTTTGCATTGTTCATTTAGCATAATATGTGCTTTTTGTTTTTGGTCATAAAATTTGTTTTTAAACCAAAAAGATTGTTATTTGTTTTGTATATCTTGGATTTGTAATCAAGATTGGCCACCTTATCTTTACATAACATGTTTATGTACCTTGTTGAGCTTGGATGAGCTTATTTTATTGCACTTTACTAGTTTGAGTTTTGTAATGTATGTTGTGTGGGAAAGATATTTATGGTTGTTGATATCTTTGTCTTGATCTTGAAGTCACATGTCTTTGACTGTCGGACTTGAACCTTTTGAGAAAGGCATAAATAACCATCTCACCACTGTTCACTAGCCAATCATGAACACCTTAGTGCATATCATAAGATTTTGTGCTCGAGAAAGTGTAGCACATGCACAAAAAGAACATAAGGTGTAGCCTCAGTTTAATTGCTTAATACTTAAAATTGGTGTGTACTATTAGGCTTGATGTCAAATCACATAATTAAAATTGGTGTGTATATTATGAGGCAAAATTTCAAGAAACTTACATGATTGCAAGCTTATGTTCTAGGAGATGTGGGAGTTATATGATGTAACTCTTTAGGTGATAGTCTCTTTTAAATTCTATGTGATGAATTTTGTAGACTTTGTAATTGATTGCTATTCGCATATCACCTCACATGTATCTCAAGCTTTTGCTAGTTACACACACTATACAAGTTACTCTTTGCTAAACTTGGTACATTATATTGTGTGTAATTTTGTTGTGGCCATCCAAGATTAAAAGTTCCTTGATTTTAATGCAAAATGTGTATAATGTTTGCACTTTGAGGACAATTTGATTGAAAATCTTGATTTTGGAATATCTGGGTTAAATTCACGTGTTTTTGAAAAACTTTTCGTCTCATACTCATGCATTTTTTATAAAATAATGTGCTTTGAGGAGTTTCTGCATTAAAATGCTCTGTTTTTCAAAAATCTGATTTTTCCAGACTTTCGATCGATCGAATCTGCTTTTCGATCAATCGAAATTGCGATTAAAATTTTTGGTTTGAGTCTGCCTGACTCGATTGATGTTCAATCGATTCTCGATCGATCGAAACTGAAAAATTTTCAGTTTCTATTTTTTGACCAAAATTTTTTTTCATGCATCATTTGTGTTTATGATTCACATGCATTGCATTGCTTTTGTATCCATCTTGCAGTTTTGCAGTCATATCTCTCATTGTTTTCACACATAACATGCATACACTTTGCTACATTGGGTACTCAACTTGATCAAAAAATTGATTGATTAATTTTTGAGTTATGTACTTTCTAGTATATGCCTTTTTTATGTGTGAACTGTAGAAAATATTTTTCTTAAGAGATATGATGGATAATCAATGTGCAAATATTTTCTCTACTCATGCAACTGTTTATGGGTCACATAGTGCCATGTTTGCATTTTATTGAAAGAGAGAATATTTTTTCTTCATGTGTATCCTCAACTTAGTTTTTTTTTAAACTTGGTTTGTGTCTTTTTTATCCCCACCCCCTTTATTTTTCCCCAAAACACTTTTTCCAAAAACTTGTTTTGTTTCTCCTATTTTTATAGGGTGAGATTTTTTTTGAACCATTGTTGTTCATAGGGGGAGTTGTCTCTATTTTCTATAAAGTTGAATTGTTTTGTGTCCCTTTGATTCTCTATTTTCTCTTATCCTTTATTGCGTATGTTGACTGTTTACTCTTTGTATGAGTTGTCTTTGTCAATACGTGACAAAAAGGGGGAGAAATTATTGATTTATGGGAATCATGTTTGTCTTGTTTAGGGGGAGTTGAAATTATTTTTGAAAGGGGAGAATATAAATAAAAACTTTTTGTTGTATCTAACTTAGGGGGAGAGTTAGTTTACTTATGTTTTTATTTTTGTTTCTTGTTCACTGCTCATTGATTTATATTTATGAGTTATTCATGATATATGTCTTTGTTTTGTGTTTTGTGAAGTCAAGAATTTAATTTTGATTTACTTGTATTTTTTCCACACATGCGTTTATGCGTTTGTTGAGTGTTTCAGGAAATATACAGGTTGATTCAATTGAGCTGCTGTCTATACTTGCAACTGATGTATAGTCGTTAGGTGAGATTTGTTGTTATGAGCATTATTTTTGTAATGGGCTTTTACTTTGTAAACTTTGAGCTTTTAGTTTGTGTTTTGTCACGGATTGCCAAAGGGGGAGTTTGTTAGGTTCTAAAGACTTAGGATTTTATGTATTTAGAACTCTAATGTGTAATGTTGGCAAACCATGATCAAAACAATATGTTTAGTCTTGTTTAGGCTTGCTCAAAGTTATGTAATTCATGTAAAGTTGGAATCAAGTGGCTGCAGAAGTATTAGTGCATTTCAGCCTGGCTCGATCGATCGAGTCTCGAGTCAAATGCGTTTTCTGCAGAATTCCAACTCAGCCCAAACTCTATTTAAACGTCTTGGGGTTCAAGTAAAACACTACTATATATAAGGAAAACCCTAGAACGTTTTTGAGACTTTTAAGAGAGAGATTAGAGTGCCTCTTGTGCCTCATTTTATTTTTAGGGTTTTGTACCCAAACCTCTCTAAGTCTTTGTTGCTCATACTTTGCTGTTTGTATGAATCTCTTGTGAGATCTTTGAGGAGCTTTCCTTCACATAAACTTAGGGTTTTCAAGGTAGAGATTATTTCAATATCTTGATGATCAACTTGGTTGCTGCCATTGGAGCTTAAAGAATAACAAGCGTGGGTGCTTGTAGCTGATTGGAGAATCCAAGAAAGAAGGAGTCCGTGGATTCGGAGCTTGCACGTGGTCGTGTCAGTAAGTTCTACTGGTAGGTAGCATTAGGAAGTCAAGCGGGGAGCTTGTAAGTCCTTTTGTATGAACTTCGATTCTTTCGCATTGTGGATTCAGGTTTGCCTTGAGGATAGGTGGGTTAAATCCTCCCCAGATTTTTACTGTGTGGTTTCCTAGGTGATTATATCATTGTGTTATTTATTATTCCGCTACTTTATATTTTTGATATGATTGTATGTTTGTGATAACCTAGAATTGCATAATTTGACTAAGTTAATCACTTGGCTAATTAACTAGGTTAATCTGGTTGGTTTAAGGGGTCTAAATTTCCAACAAGTGGTATCAGAGCGGGTAGCTCTTCTGTGTTAGATCTTTTGATCTAAGAGCTGATCCTTGATCCCTGTTATCATGGATAATTTTAGACCCCTTAAAACAACAATTGGATTAACCTAGTTAATTAGCCAAGTGATTAACTTAGTCAAATTATGCCAATCTAGGTTATCACAATCAAACAATCATATCAAGAATATAAAGCAGCGAAAAAGTAAATAACACAATGATATAATGACTCAGGAAACCACACGGTAAAAACCTGGGGAGGATTTGACCTAGCTATCCTCAAGGTAAACTTGAATCCACTATATGAAAGAATTGAAGTTCATACAAAAGGACTTACAAGCTCCCCGCTTGACTTCCTAATGCTACCCACCAGTAGAACTTACTGACACGACCACGTGCAAGCTCCGAATCCACGGACTCCTTCTTTCTTGGATTCTCCACAAGATACAAGCACCCCCGCTTGTTTTTCTTTAAGCTCCAATAGCAGCAACTGAGTTGATCATCAAGATGTTGATATAATCTCTACCTTGAAAACCCTAAGTTTATGTGAAGGAAAGCTTCTCAAGGATATCACAAGAGATTCACGCAGACCGCAAATATGAGCAACAAGAGCATCCAAAGCTCTACTAAAAACATGGCTAGGGTTTCCTTTATATAGTGGGAGAAGTAGATCTGAAACCCTAATCCTTAATGGGCTTGGGCTGAGTTGGAAAATTCTGCAGAAAAACGTTCTGCCCGAGATTCGATCGATCGAGTCTAATTTTCGATCGATCGAGCCAGGCCGAAAGTCACTAATACTTCTGCAGCCACTCGATTCCAACTTTACATAAAACGCCCACACTTTGAGCAAGTCTAAACAAGACTAACAACCTGTTTTGATCATGGTTTGCCAACAATACACATTAGAGTTCTAAATACATAAAATCCTAAGTCTTTAGAACCTAACAGCTGTCAATGATTCAAAGCTTCAGAGGTTCACTACAAGCTTTGAAGAGATAAAGATGGAGGAGGATGAGTCGTTCGATGAGTTCTATGCCAAGCTCAAGGACATAGTGAACTCAGCCTTCAATCTTGGGGAAACCATTCCTGAACCCAAGATTGTGAGGAAGGTGCTCAGATCTCTACACGAGAGATTCCATGCCAAGATTACGGCGATAGAGGAATCAAAGGATATTGACAAGATTCCTTTGACAGAGCTGGTTGGTAATCTGCAGACCTACGAGCTAGGTTTATCAAGGATTGGCAAGTCAGGTAAGGGCAAGAGCATGGCTTTGAAGGCAAAGAGTAGTGACATAGATGAGTCTTCCGATGATGAAGATTCCAAGATGAAGTCCTACATTACTAGGCAGTTCAAGAAATTTATGAAGAATGCCAATGGAAGGAGCTTCGACAAGGACCGTAGGCAATCTAGTTCTTCTCAGTTCAAGAGCCAAGACAAAGGGAAGAAGGATGCAAAGGATGGCGGTCAGTACACTGTTCCCGCAGGACCTAAGTGCTTTGGGTGTCATGGCTTCGGTCACATGAAGCAAGAGTGTCCCACATATCTCAAGAGCATTGGGAAGAGTAAGGCACTTGTTGCAACCTTGAGTGACATTGAGCCCGAGGATGATTCCGACAATGAGGATGACGGAATCTTGAATGCCTTCACTGCCACAGTCAATCCTACTGAAGGGATTGTTGAAGACGTAGACGAAGAAGAAGAATTGATGGATTCTAAGTGTGAGAAGATGGATGATCAAGATGATATCCATACAGCCTATGAGAAATTGTACAAGCTTTCTGAGAAGCATGAGAAACTGTATAGGCTGGCCACCAAGAAACTCAGTGATGTGGAACTTGATCGTGAAGAGCTGTACACAAAGTTTGATGAGGCTAATCAGACTATTGGAGTACTGAGGTTTGAGAACAATTTCTTGGCTGAGAAGACCAAGAAGCTTGAAGCAGAGCTGTTTCAAGTCAGAGCTTAATTGGAGAGGACTTCAAGTGCAAAGCTTGATGAGATGCTCAGCATTTAGAAATCTGCTTCAGATCAAACAGGTTTAGGGTATGATCTTTCTTCCTCTAATATTGCTTCTACTAGTAGTACTATTTTTGTTCCTCTTGCTAATAATGTTGAAATTGAGAACAATGATGTTAAAACTGAATTAGCTGGTGAGAACTTAGACAAGGGTAAATCTATCCTAGGAGCACCCCCTAAGCAAGATAAGAAAGATGTTAAGAACCCTAGGGCTAAGAAGGCTAACTCTCAAAAGCCTAAACAGAAGAAGCAACATCTCTGTCATCATTGTGGAGCTGCCGGTCATACTCGACCAAATTGCTATAAGTGGTTAGCCACTCAACAGAGCAACGGCATGATAGCATCTGGAAGCCAGAATCAGCTTCAATCCTCTCTTGCTTCTCTTGGAGATCTTCTCAAAGCTCTCATGTTCCTTTCGAATTTGAACGGTTTCAATTCTTCCCCCTCACCGCCGGTTCAAGGGTTTAATCAAAGGAAAGGTTCTTCCAAGGTGTGGAAGAAAAAGGACTCTAAGTGATTCTATCACTTTCTTCTATCTTCTTGTTTTTGTTTGTTGCATTACTTGTGTGTTTTGCTTTTATTTTGAGTCAGTCTAGTTTTATGCTTTACTTTGTTTAACATGTTTTTGTTTGTTTGTTTTCAGTTTTTCTTATTTTTTTTTTCGTATAAAAATAAAAATAAAATTGAAAAATCAGAAAAATACAAAAACAGTGTGTTTGTGTACATTGGTACTTGTGTACCTTGGATGGCCATTGAAACAAAGTTTTCTAAACTTTGTATCTCTTGTAGCTTAGATGAGCATCTCTATGCACAACTAAGCAAGTGAGCTTTGTGGCTCTTGTTTGTGATGAGTAAGATTAAGTTATCTCTTGTACTTAACACTCGTATCACTCTTTTTGACGGGAAGGACTAAAAAATCCTAAGAGAAAGGCATAAATAACCATCTCACCACTGTTGCCCGCCAATCATAATATGACACCTGTATGCTTCGGCATAGCAAAAGTGCAGTGTCAATGACATTTGTGTGCTTCGGCATAGCAAAATTGGAATGTCAAATATCAATGGGTATTTCTTTTCTCTCTCTTATATGCCCATGCATGATATGCTTAAAAAGAAAAATATGCAAAGAAAATAAAAAGCAAAAAGATTAAAAATGCTTTTAAATATGATTGCAAGCGTGTATTCTAGGAGATGTGGGAGTTATAGGATGTACCTCGAAGGTGATAGTCCCCATCAAACAGTTATGATTGTGTGTGAGTTAAAGTGATTTTCTCATATCTCAAATCGTCATAACATGTATACACTTATGCAATCTTGTGATGTTTTTCACACACAACACGCAATATTCTTTGCTACTCTTGATACATGTGCAGGTACAATGTGATTTGTGTTGGAAAATCTGGTTTTGTATCTCATATAAAGCACACAGCGGAAGCAACAAACATGGATCTATTTCATTCATGATTGATAACATGCACTAAGTAAATTTCAGAATTTAAGAACAAGATAGTGTACCTTGGTGTGGTGAAATTCAAAACAAAAGATTATAAGTAATTGGGAACACTTTTAATCTTCACTCCAATTCCACTTTACGCCTAAGAAGTGTGGTCTCTCAATCAGTTTCCAAGGGAGGAAAATTGAGCGGTTTCTACTCACACATACACACCATTTCGCAATGATGTATCGTCTCTTAAAATAAAATTCTGTATGTTTCTCCCTTTATAATTAACTGATTATCTAATTGGGCTGGCCTATTGGGCCTTTCCAATTGGGTTTTAGTGTGTGACTTGGAGTGAGACCAAAAGGGACCAATAAGACACTAGCTTCAATGGGCCTTGGGCTTTTCTGTCAACTCTTGACAAGTCCAAAGTTACCATTAATTATATTTAATACCACTATATAAATCTAATTGCACTTTAGGCCTTATTAATAAATTATATCCCAAGACTTTATTATACATGCAACCCCTTCATAAAATATTCGTAGTAATACAAAGTCATAAATGTAGACTACCACTTTGAAAATTACTATATCTTAATCCTTGAGTACCCGGTTTAATCCTTTAAGTTATTCATCATATATTTATGAAATCCAATTCCATAAATATATACTTTAGTAACTCTTTACTAAAGTGGTTGGACCCAACTCTCTAAATAACCAAACCCATTAAACTTATCTCAAAGGAATATTTTGTATTTCCGTTAAGAGACTATGAATTCCATCTTGAAAATATATGTTCCATCAACACTAAATGTTGCTGCCCAACATACTGGCTGAGGTTTAAGAGTTCATGTAAATAGAAGTTGTGAGATTTATTATTCATTTGACAGTCGTTAGGAGAATAGTAAATCCCATAGCGGTCTAGTTCAATATGTCTTAACTCTTAAAATATATCAACATACCAACTAGAAGTCTCTATTTCCATGATCAAGACAAATCATCTTAGTTGATATGTTATAGTCTTCGCAGATGAAACGCCCAATTTTATCACCGACAACGAACTACGTTTTGAGTTTACAAGGAACTTGTGATTTATATCTTCTGTGACTAAATCACATAAATCACATACAATGCATCTCATGGACTATGATACTGTCCCATTAGTTTATTTATAGATAATCTCATATAATTAAACAATTTAATTATTTATGACATGCCCATAAATTAGATTTTAGGGCATAAACCCCAACAATTTGGCCATCACAAGGTTTTACATGTGCTAATGTATGCTCACTAAACTGTCTTGACTTATTTTTGAAATATAAAATTGGTTAGACTTGTTTAGTATGTGTGTGTGTTTTTGAGATCCATGTGCTTAAAATTTCTGTTGAGAGATGATTTTGAGAGCTTAATATGTTGATTAGATCATTGGTTGAGTTGCATGTTAGATTGCGTTCATGTTTGTGTTTTTCACTTCTCGGAAAACTGCTTTTAAAAGCTAGCTCGACACCTCCTTGTTACCTAGCTATCTGTTAAGCTTCTCAAGCTTTTTCTTATCGCAATCCCGACACCTCCTCGACACTTGATGGATCGATCGAGAAAGTTTCTACCTCCTCGATAGCTTCTCAACACTTGGTGGATCGATCGAGCTTCTATCCTTGATCTGATGCTTTGTTCCTCGATACCTCCTCGACACCTGCATCTGTCGACAACCATTTTCTCGACACCTCCCTCAACAGATGGCCCGACACCTCTCGACACCTTATCTGTCGAGATTTACTGAGGATTCTATTTAAGCTCCTCGTGCGATTCGGAACTCATTTTCTTCAATCTCTCTCTCGATAGCTCTCTCTTTTTCTCTCCCAAACAATCTCATCTCACTCCAACTTGATCCTCAAGGTTTCTTCAAGCTTTTTCAAGGTTTTCCTCACTTGGTAAGCTTCTATTCTCTCATTCTTCATGCATTTCATGTTTTGAAACCTAGGTTTTGGGGTTTTTAAAAAACTTTGGGGTTTTTCAAAATTGATGAGTTATTGTTGAAATTTTGGGATGGATTTTCACATTATAACAGTATTATCATACATTTAGATGTGTGCAATATGTTTGTGTGCTGGTAGGATTGGATTGGACTGAGCCCATGATGTATTTTCTTTTGCATGTCACATGTTCATGCATTCCCCATGCATACGTACTCGCTTTTCAATATACTTGTTATATTTGAACTTTTTGGAGATTTTCTGATTGTCTATTTCTCTCCTTCTCTCTTTCTATTTACGTTAGTCGTGTCTATGGCACTTACGCGTAAATCTGCTCCGTCTCGGAACCCTTTTCATTCCGGGGCATCGCCTTCTTCTAATCCTACTCCTTCTAACATTCGGTTCCGTGATGAGGATGCCCGAAAGGCTTTCTCAGAGAACTTTTCTAGATGAGGTGTTCATTCGGAATGCCAAGTCATTTTGGCGGACTTCGCCGACACCAACCTTCCCACTGTCATTCACAGTCGGGGATGGGAGTCACTGTGTGACGTCTCGATCACTTGTCCTCTCATGCTTATCCAGGAGTTTTACTCCAACATGCACGAGATTGATCGATCAGTACCTCTTTTCTTCACTCATGTTCACAATGCAACTTGTTTCGGATGTGCTTCGGGTTCCTAAGATAGAGTTTCCTGACTATCCTCGTTGTGAGCGTCTGAGGATTGTGTTCAAGGATGAGTTCATGTCTGCCTTCTGTGAGCGCCCTACTGAATGGGGTGAGCGTTAGTTTACACCATGTCGACCTTTTGCTAAAGTTACTAGATTCTTGAACATGGTGATGACCTTTGTACTCTATCCTCTCTCTCACTACAACTCCATTACAGAGCCTCGTGCTCGATTTTTGTTGTCCCTTCTTTAGCATCTTACTATAGACTTCCCTTCTCATTTCATTCTTTCCATTATAGATGTTCATCAGGATTCGGTGTCCCATGATAAGCTCATCTTTCCTACTGCTATCACGAGGATTTTACGCCATTTTTCTATCCCTTTTCCTGCGTCCAACCACTTCACACACATTTGTGCCATAGACGCCGCTACCGTAAAACGTAGTGAGGCGCAGTTTCAGTTGCGACAGGAGTCAGCAGCACCTCCCTCCCGTTCGACTCCTTCATCTCGCTCTGCTCCATCTACATCCGCTCCCTCCTCTTCCATGAGCGATGTGTCACTTGGAGACATCATGGCGCAGTTTCAGCGCATGGTTGCTCGCCTTGATACACTCTCTACTGAGTTTGTATCAAGTGAACATTCGTGTTGGTCGTATTGCACGACGGCAGGCGACCATGGGTGGTTTTGCTTCTGAGGCTTCTCCTACACCACCTCCTCTAGTGGCTTTTGATTGTGATGCTGAGGATGATAATGATGATGGCGATGACGATGATGCTTTGGATGATGATAATGGAGATGCTAGCTCTACCGATGAGATGTCTACTTGACACTCTTACCCTTTGTTACTTGTGACAAAAAGGGGGAGTAGTTTTGGGATATGAGAGTAGTCATTCTTAGGGGGAGAGTTAATATAGGACATTTTTGTTAGGGGGAGTGTTGATATGAGGGACGTAGTGAGGCTATGATGTATCTTTTCTTTTCTTTCTTTTATAGATACTTTGTTCTTGTTCATTGGGTCTTGTGACCATTTTTACACATACATTGTACTTATTCTCTTTATATGTGGATGTATGTTTTTTCTTTCACCTAACCCTTTCATGTGTTGTTTCTTTTCTCTCTTTATACACATGCTTCTTATACTTGTAGGCAATCTATTATTTCTGTTTCACACTAAGATGCCTTGATGAGTTTTGTTTAAAGTGTTTCAGAAATACAGGTTGTCAAAGTCTACTTGCCATAAACTCTCTTCTTGCAAAGTTTTTCAAGAGTTTGTGTTAGGATAGATCTTATTGTATTCAACAGGTGAATATGAGTTGAGTGATTTATGACTTTTCTCATATGTTCATTTGTTTGTTGTGGTTTTGTCACGGATTGCCAAAGGGGAAGATTGTTAGGACATATGTGGTTCACTTGTTAAGAACATATGTCATTATTTTATGTAATTGGCTAATCCTTTGACAAAATGTACTTTACTTGTAATTGGGTAGTTCTAGGTGTTTTTAATACTTCAAGAAATTGTATTTTAAGATCAAGTGTTGAAATCATCAAGTCTGTCCAAGAAACAAGCTAAAGAAGTGTAAGTTCATTAAAGCTCGGCAGCTAGCATATGTCAAGGTTTAGAAAGCTACTCAAGCCCGTGTGCTCGAAACCTGCTCGACAACTTCTCGACACCTCCTATCTATCGAGGTTTAAGAAAAACAGATTTTTCTATTCTGTTTTCTTGGGATCCGTGTTTATGTGTTTGGGCCTTCTTTTCTCCTAACCCTAGACATATAAAAGGATTGTTTTGAGGGCCGTCAAAGTGTACACAAGTTGCACAAGCATTGAGCAAAGTTTGTTCAAGCAATTTGTGACCGGAGACAAAGTTTTGCCCTAGTTCATCATTCATGAAGAAGTTACAATGTATATGCACCTTTGGGTTTTATGACCAAGCATCTTCTTGATCTTCATCGTCGATGAACTGAAGAACTTTGCAGCCAACAACTCTTTCTAGTTTGTGATTGAAGTCACGTACTGGAATCCGCGCATTGGTTAGTCACGTACTTGGGAGCCATGCATCAAAAGGGGAAATTGTCACTACAGAACAAGTCCAATTAGGTATTGGGGTAAGGGTTCAACTGTAGGTTGGTATAAGGTACTGAGATTCCTTTACTTGTAACCGCTTGTTGTGATAATAGTGGAATTTCGAGAGTGGTGACCTAAAAATCACCTGGTGGGGTTTTTGCCGTCAAGTTTTTCCCATTCGTAAACAAATCACTGTGTTAGTTATTTTTCGCTACATAATTAATTTATTGGTGATTTGTTTGTGCTACCACGCGTTTGCATGTTAATTAACTTAATTAATTCACTTGGCTAAATTAATTGGTTAATTTATCACAAGGGGTCAATTTGTTTTTGGCATATCACTAATCTAGAAGCTGTGAAGCACTTGCACGTATATACCTGTAACCTGAAACATTTGCACACAAACAAAACTTTCATTAAGCTTATGACAAGTTGAACATAAGGTACGTACGTGAGCAAGTAAAGTGCGATCAAGTTTGTAAACACTATAAAACAAATAAGCATAACTTGATCATACAGAAAACACAGTCATTAAAGAATAACTGTTATGAACATTTAGCAAGTAAATGCTCATTCGGACACGCAATGCAATTAAGAACAATCCAAAGGATCAAATGCATGTCCAACACTTAACCAATGCAAAATACACGAAGTATTTGCATCTAGGATACAAGATTCTACTAGGGCATAAGAGTGAGGTACTTAAGACATATTAGCAATATCTTAAAAGTACAAAAAGGTGCTACAAAGCATAGAGATAAACACAAATACTGAAAATATTAAAAACAGAATATTTAAAGCTTTAAACAAAAGCAGTAACAGTAAAAACTATAAACATAAATGACTTCTAGCTTCTCCTCCCCCTATCACTACACTCCCCCTATCAATGACACCATCTCCTCCTTTTTGTCATGGACACCATCTCCCCCTTTTTGTCATGGAATAGCTAGTCTCCATTTTCTTCTAGCTTCCTTTGAATTTCGTCCGTCTGAGTTTGGAGAGATGTGAACTTTGTATCAAAGCGAATGTGCTGAGAGTACATGATAGTAGATAGACATCTCTTGAAGTACAGCCATGATGTTTTCTAATTGTTCATCAAAGGCATGGGGGGTAGAACTTGAGCTTCTCAGAGTTGCATGACTTTCTTGTTTGGTATTCTTCTTAGTGTGACTCATACTTGCATGAAGAGTACGAATGTTAATTGGACTTGGCCTTGGGTATGGACGCTCATCTTCCGAGGGATGGACACCTTTGAGCTTCAAGATCCTTGAGATAAGGCGACAAAAAGGAATACAATTCCTTGAAGCAGTCCGGTTACCCGTTTTGGCCAAGATGTGGAAAATATGAGAACACACATCAATCTCTTTGTCAGTGATCAGATCATGCAAGAATAATGCTCGGCTGAGATTCATATACACGGTGTTGGACAGAGGATAGAGATTGCTACATATGATCATTGTGAGCAGTCTCAATTCTGGGGAAAGGGATGCCACACTAATTGATTTCCTATTGGAGGAGAATTCCAAATTAGCTCCTAAAGTTTCTCTAAGAACCTCTTAATCTGGATTCAACTCATCATATACTGGTGGTATGGGGAGTATTGGCCGGTTAATGAGTAAGATTTCAGCCAAATAAACCGGTGTCACTAAGAAACTTTTTCCTCTAACCCAACATTTTAACTCTTCTCCTTCAACAATGGCATTGGCATAGAACTCTTTTACCATGTTCTCGTATGTATCCTTAAGAGTTGAAAGCAAAAAGTTCCAATCCTTTGTGGCAAACCATATTGTAATATTAGTTTCACGGAGGGATGGTTGATTAACGGCCCATTCAACCAACAATGGAGCATCTCGAAAATAGGTCGTATAGGTCTGAAATGCAGCATAAGATCTGAATAGGTCAGGATCATACACTTCCGTTGAAAAACGAGTCCTCTTTGACCTTGGTGACGGGTCATCAACATCAATTACCGGCTCTTTCCCTTTGCTGCTACCTCCTTTCACAGCTGAGCGCTTAAATGGAGACATCTGCACAAATGAACACAGAACAGACCAAAAACATGTGCAAAAACACAAAACAAAACACAAAACTTGATTAGATTCAAGTTAGTTTCGAAACAAAGATGAGACAGCCTAAAACAGATCATAAATAACTCAAAACAACATGCTAAAACAGTTAAAACATGTAAACATAGACACAATGCATGAAATTAAGTAGCTGTGCATGTGTGTGCATATGTGTGCATGTACTGATGCATAAGGATGCAGCATGAGATGCATGAGGTGTGCCCAGAGGGTGCCTAGGTGTGTGCCTAGTGTGTGCATGGCATGGCATTGGGGCACAAAATGGACAAAGTGTGTAAAACACACAACCATTGACCAAAGCATGGTAAACATGACCATTCAAGACCAAAATCAAACATTGGAACTCAGTTGAGTCCAATCCACCACAGTAATGTCATTCAGACATTTTGTCAAACACCTAACATGCTACACTGCACAGCAGTTATGAATAATGCATGAACATGATGAAAACTTGCCTCAATACATGCTAAAATGCCTCAAGGGGCCAACACAGATGCACAAACAACAAATGGGACATAGCCCAATCAAAGATTTTGGAAAAAATTCACAAAATAAAGAACCCCAACCCAATTTCGAAAAATCCCCAAATTTTGGAACCCTAACTCAAATAACTGCATAATCTTAGAAAAACATGAAGAAAATGTTTTAGAAAACATACCTTGAAGTTGAAAATGCAAAAAATAAGCTTGAGAATGATGGGGTTTGAGTAAAATGTGATTTTGGGTTGAAAAGGGTTCGAGAGAGGCTTAGCGAGAGAAATGGGAATGTTTTGAAAAACTGTCACATCTGCAATATAAAACTAAAAACACGCGTTTTTCGCGGGTTAGGCAGCAGCGAGACAGTTGCGAGAATGGCCACTGAAGCACAAAAACTTTCGCGAGAAGCTTTAAGTCGCGAATCAGTCGCGAGACAGTCATGAGAGTTTCTGTCTAAATTTGAAGAAATTCCAGTTTGGCCTAAAACCCATTTTGCGAGAAGTTATTAGTCGTGAAATACTCGCGAGACAGTAGCGGGAGTCTCTGTGTGAAATGACCAAAAATTTATTTCCCTTAAATCCTTTTCGTGGGAAGCTCTAAGTCGCGAGCTTCTCGCGAAATAACTTCTGAACCAGTTTTTGAAGAAAAACACAAAAATGCATTTTGAACAAAAACTAAAGACACGAAAGTATAAAATCACTTTCAAAAACATATAAAACACTCAAAAATCTTTTTGGGTTTGATCAGCAAGTACTTGAGCATACACATCACATTTGAACATATACAATCACACAAATGAGATAAGCATTAATTGAATCAAAGTCATGTGTGTTGTGGGTGAGTATCAAATGTGAAATAGTCCTTAGACTAGAGTGAAGCTTCAATGATCAATTCAATCAAGTCATACACAACTGGTACTAAATCAAGTGGTTTATCTCAATTATAGAAATGAACATATATGACCTCCCACAAATTGACTACAAAACTTAGAAGCTTTCATTTGGCTTTTGCATAAATCATAACATTTGTTTTTTTTTTTTTGGATAATACATCTATTTTTGAGATCGGTGCTTGAAATTTTTTATATTTCAATATTTAGAATTAGCATTTGGCTTTTTGAGCACCATACATTTCGAAACAAAAGTCGCTTTCCCATTTTCCTAGTCAAATACTAGTATGTGCGACAGGCTTTTGTAGCTCAATATCTCTTTTCATTTGAAGATTTACATTTGGTGAGCTCTTTTGCAAAAACAAAAAAAATATAGTGGGAAGAGATATAGGCACAAGTCTAAGCAAGCATCAAGACCATCAAGACTATGGACCAATCATTCATGACAAGCTTGAAGATCTATTTGCAACAATCACACAAAGTTTTCAAGATTTCTTCCACACAGATAAATGTGCATACATAACAAGCCAAGCTCGTAAATGCACTATGCCATTAGTAGAAGGTACTAGGCCAAACTCACATGTGATAAGCACAACACAAGCGATCAAACTTTTTGAAAAATTTTCAATTTTTATAGGATTTTGAATTTTTAAATACACTCAAAAACAAACAAAAAAAATCAACAAAAACAGGAGCAAAGCAAAAACTTGTAAAAGAAACATGCTATAAACCAGAAGCAAATGATACAAAGTAGATTATGCATGTAATGATGCATGAACAAATGTCCATAAACATCGAAAGTATTAATGCATGGACATGTTATAATGCTTATGCATGAGTACCCCTCTTCACCCACACGGCATGTGAGTTTGGGGTGATATCCCTATAGGATTAGGTACGAGTGTTAGGACTTTCAAACTTTCTGGTGAAACTTTCCAAGCAAGTGGTGAATGCACCAATCATCTTCATCACGTCCATCACACCGGAATCACCATTTCGACCTCTTGATTGCTCAACAGCCTAATTCCGTTTGTCATTTCTTGGGTCTTTGGACCTCTGATCACTTACATTCTTCAATGCCCTCAGTTTATGACAATTTGGTCTGGTGTGTCCTTGAAGTCCACATTAATGACAGAAATGTTGAATTCTCGGACCTTTTTGTGACTTTGGAGGTGATTTCCCTTGAACCTTAGGCTTGACCACTGATTGGTTACGAGGCTTATTCAACACCCGTTGGTAAGCTACATTCTTCTTCTTTTCATCCTCCACTTTCTTAGAGGTAGAGGCAGCCACTACTGGTTCTTTGGCTTGCACAAACTTCACTTCCTTGGTGATTTTGACAGCTGAACTACTTTCTCCAGTATATCCCAGTCCGGTTTTGTCGGAGAAAGGCTTTTGATGAGAGAGGACTTCATCAAGCTTCTTGGAGGAGACTCGCTCTACTTTTGCATTGGCTTGAACCACCTCAAGCTCAAGGAATTTTATCTTTGAGTAGGCTTTCGTCAGCTCTCCATTCAGCGTCTCTATTTCACATTTGGCCTCCTTATATCGCACTAGGAGACTTCTATAGTCCTCCTCAGCCTTCTTCATCTTTTTAACAACTGCCTTGGCCACCCTTGTATATTCTCTTGACTTCTCAAGTAGGGAATTGTAGTTTTCTTGAAGACCAGCTAAATCTTCATCTTCTTCAGCATCCGATTCTTCTACAATTCCCATGGAGTCCTCATCACTATGCTCCCCAAGTTCTTGCACTAGCAAAATCAAGTCCTCCGAAGACTCAACATGAGCAGTAGTCATAAAGGCGGAGTAATTCCCTTCTCCATAACAGCTCTCTTCCGAATCAGAATCGGATGAATCCGAGTCACTAAGAGTTGTGGCATATGCCCTGCCCTTCCCTCTTAGATAGTTGGGACACTCCTTTTTGAGATGTTCATGGTCATTGCATTCATAACACACAATGCCTTGAGGAGATTGGGTATCCTTCCCTTCTTTCTTCTTAAACTCTTTCCTATCACCTTTGGAGGATGAAAACTTCCCTCCGCTGAACGGTTTCCCACTGTTCTTCATCTTCAGAAATTTTCGAAAGTTCTTTGCAAGAAATGCTACCTCCTTCTCCACTCCATCTTCTTCGGAGGAATCATCCATTCTTTCGGTGATGGTTTTAAGAGCAAGAGATTTGCTCGACTTATGAGAAGGCAGTCCCAGCTCATACGTTTGGAGAGATCCAATGAGCTCTTGGATTTTAATCTCATCCAAATCTTTGCTTTCCACTTTTGCTCTGAAGCTTTCCGATAAAGACCTCAAATTTTTTCTTACCACCTTAGCATCTTCAATCTTCTCACCAAGATTGAGCTTAGCAATTACAATTTCATTGAGCTTCCCATAGAAGGAATCAAAGGACTCATCATCTCCCATCTTAAGCTCTTCAAATTTGGTGGTAAGCATCTGAAGCTTTGTATCCTTCACTTTCTTTGTTCCTTCATAGGTGGTATCCAATATCTCCCAAGCTTCTTTGGCTACTGTTATGTGAGAGATCCTGTGAAACTCATCTGGAGAAACACCACAAAAGATTGCATTCAAAGCTTTACTGTTAGCGTTAGCCGCCGCAAGAGCTGCTTTATCCCAAGTGGATTTAGCGGCCTCCGGCCTTGTCCATCCTACTTCTACCACATCCCAAATAGTATCATCAATTGAACACAAAAATGCTCTCATTCGTACTTTCCAAAAGGCATAATTACTACCATCAAAATATGGTGGAACATTTAAAGATTGAGACCGGTCCATCTCAAACGGGGTCAAGGAACACATTCAGGTAGTTAAACCACAGTGAGTATACCCGCTCTGATACTAATTGAAAGCTCGAAAATGTGTTGAAAACACAAGAGCTGTTTAGACCCCCAATTAAAAGTTACGGCTCGATTGATTTTACACTAACTTAATATTAAGTGCAGAATAGTGTAAAAGCGAGCGAACAAACAAACAAGCTACTCTAATCCATAATCAAAGAAACACAGCAGTAAAATGGAATGTAAAAGAGTAGGGAAGAAAGATGCAAACACAAGATAACACGCCGATGTGTTATCGAAGAGGAAACCGAAGAACTCGGCAAAAAACCTCTCCACCGCCCTCCAAGCGGAAATCGATCCACTAGACAATCAATTGGGATACATGGGTTAGCAAGAGACCCTCCAAGCCTAATCTACCCGATGTACCTAAGCCCTTCAAGCTCCTTCTCCAACAAGGCTTCTCGGAACCGTGTCTTATCTAGTTCTTCGGATCCCGCAACAAGCTCCATGTTGCATTTACTATCCTTGGATTCTTCCAATGCTTCCCAGCAGCACCAAAACTTCACTTGACACTCTAAAAGGGTGTGGTAAGTGTTTGGGCTATCAACCTCTCAATGGTATGGAAATGGAGAGGTAGGAGTTGAGGAAATTCCACAAGCAAATGTGTAGAGAATTGTGGGTATAACAATCTCTAACTCTCAAGGTGTTTGGCTAGGGTTTTCTCTCAGAAGCACTCATCAACATTTGTGGGTAATGTGGGTATATATAGTGTAGACACAGAAAGTGTGTATAAGAATGGACAGACTGGCAGAACAGAATGTCTCACAGTTGTCTCGCGGAAAGGCTTTACCCACGAGATACTCGTGAGACACAACTATCTCCATCCTGGCCTGACTCTTCGCATTCCAGCATGTGCAAGGCATATAAGTCACTTCACGGGATGCTTAGTCGCGAGCTACCTGCGAAAACTCTTCATTCTTCAATTGCTTGCGTCTTCACACACTCTCTCTCTATCACACAACCCTTACAATCAAATCCCACAAAAATACAGGGCACAAAAGATTAAACAATAATTACAATTAAATTTGGCACGGAATAAAAGCCAACAAAACACATAGTTGTAAATAACAACTTTACAAATACCTTACATCCTTGGGCTTTCATTACTAAGCCCAACTAAATAACTAAACTAAAATAAGACCCAAATTGACAATTAGAATAGCCCAAACAAGAAGATTAAAAAATTACAAAATTGCCCTTGATACATAAAATCAAATAAGATATAATAAATCTGTCTTCCCACGGCCTCCTGCATCAAATTAAGCACTAGTTTGGAATATGTCATACCCTGAAAATAAGCAATGACACGACAAGGTAAGAATAATCATAAAACTATTGCAATGTATAAGAAATCCAAACACTATTATAATCATAATATCTTCATCATTCCACTCTAATTTTCTTTCCACAACAAAACCACTTTCTAGGAATATTTCTTTTCACATAGTGACATATAAAGTAAGGGGGAAAAAGGAATTACCCAGTTTCAAGTCATATACTCTCTGTCTGTATCATCTCAAAAAGAATTTGAGAGGACTTACTTCGTTTGGGAGTTCATAAGGGAATGAAATGGAATGATCATAAGAGAATGGAAAGAAATTAAATGGAATGGAATGTATTTAAGCAAGGGAAAGGAATGGAATGAAATTAAGTAATCTTGATTGGATGTTTTAAAATAAAGGAATGGAAATGAATGAAAATGAATGGAATGTAAGTAATCTAGTTTGGGAGTAACATAGAGGGAATTGAATGGATTTATTTTATGACAATTGTGGTGGGCCTTTTTATGTACTAGGCTGGGCTGGGCTGCTCCTGTCGCACTACGGCCCAATGGTTCTGGGGTAAGAGAGTCAAGATTGGCTTAATTGAAACTCACCTTAGGCCAGTTTGTGCGCAAGTTAGAACCCCTCGTAGAAATCTTGATGGAGTCACATGCCCAAGATAGGAAATACTGTTACAAAAACGTTATAGCAGGAGAAACATAATACAGCAGAATAGCTAAAGTATTTTAACTAAAGTACTTGCTACCAACCAAAGATAATGTTTAAACAATTTTGCAAAAGGAAAATACGATAATATAAGTATGGCAAGAATGAATTAGTAACAAGAAAAATAACGTTAGCACTTTAACAATCATAATAAAAAGAAGGAAGGGGGGTTAGTATGCTAAACTTGGCTCCTTGACCGATTTAAATCCAAGAATAGAATCAATCTCCAATGTGGGTAATCTCACAAGGAAATCCTGCCATAGAAATTACCTACTTTAGAAAATGGACTTAAATGGCTTAATCTTAGATTCTTAACTTGCTAGAGAGCAGGCTATTGAGAGGGAGAGAAATGGGTAACCTATTGGTGTATGCTTTCCATTCCTCACATTCCTATTTTGCTTCCTCTTGGTTTTCTTTGTTTATCTTCTCTATTTTCTTTGTTTCCTACTTCTCTGTTTTTCTATGTTTTCTCATATTCCTCCTTGTTGTTGGTTATTGTGCACAGCTAAGGCCTTTTATACTGTCTGTCGTGATAAGATTTATCATTTTACCCCTCAACTACTTTTGGCCTGTTATGGGTATCCTTCTCGGACTGCCCACTGGTCTGCTGGCTGCCCAGCCACCACCACTATCCTGTGCTGGCCGTGCCACTCTTCACTACCAGACAAAAGTAGTTTTGTTTTGTTTTCTTACTTCCCGTGGCACATCCATCCGGATAAGGGTTGAGTTTCTCTCTTACTAACTCCTATAGCATGCACTTAGTGAATCCAGCTCATCTTTGCCTCTTTTGGGTGGTATGTCATCTTAGCAGGACATTTCCCCCAAATGAACTTGAGCAGGCACCCTAGAATAGGCTTCCTCCTTCTCCCTACCGCCAGACCATACCCTTTCTTACCTCTGACCCATGGCCCACCGCCCCTATATTGGCTGGGTGCAAGTGGGTTTTGCCTGAAGACTTGTGCATGCTCCATTCCCATATGAATCCATTGCTTGTCTGGTGTTCACACGTTTGCCATTGCCTATGGGTTTTTTTGGTCCTACTGCATGTTCTGCTGCTCATTTAACTCTTTGTGGCATGGATGAGTCATTGGGTCTTTATTCTCTGCATCTCGTTTCTTCTTTAGGCTAGGTATTGCTTAGGTATGGGTTTTTTCTTCTTTAATTCAGCCCTTGTCTTCTTTCACTTCTGGCTTGTGGGCTAACCGGTACTCTTATCACGCCACTGCATTTTTTTTGCCATGATATCGTTTAACTTGTGTTTGCTGGGCTCCCTCTAGGCCTGCCATGCTAGTTTCATGCGCTACTCCTTCCTTTAGTCCATGTTGCCCAATAATCCTACTAGGTCAATCCATATAACATCTTGGGCTTCCCCGACCCATTTTATTCCTTGGGCATTCTCGGTCTGTTTCATTCCTTGGAGCATCCTTGGCCCATTTTATTCCTTAGGCATCCTTGGCCCGTTTCATTCCTTCATACTTCTTACATTGCCATGGGCTTTTGCTAAATCTTTTGGGCTTCCCGAGCCCAATTACCATATCCTTTACTTTTGGGTTTATTGGCCTTTAAACTAAGCCCATTTACTAATTCCTTTCTTGGGGCTTCTCTGGCCCCTTTTTGCTTTCTTTCTACTTCTTATGATTCCCATGGGCTTACTACTTCATTATTTGGGGCTTCCTTGGCCTGCTTGCTTGCTTTGAAGCCGCTTTGTTATTTTGTGGGCTCGTGGACCATTATTCCTGCCATTCGGGCTTCAATAGTTTTTACTTTACTACTTTTTCTTTCTTCACCCCTTTTTCATATTGTTGGGCTTCTTCTGTCATTGGGCCATTTTGCCAAAATGGGCATCAACAACAATATTACTATTTGACCCCTATTTTAAAATAGGGCAATGCTAACGGATGCCTTTAGGACAATGGTTAATAATCCATTTAAAGAAAGTTTTTATGGGAAAAGAAATAAAAGCAATTAATGCTTTGATAGCTTTTTCCATTTCCCATAAAAGTGGTGTCAAAACTTTTCTAAAATGGATTGTTAACCATTACCCTAAGAGCACCCATTAGCATGACCCTTTAAAATAAAGTATTGAATGTATAGGGGTATTTTGAAAGTTTTAGTAAAAAATTCATTAAATCTAATTTCATTCCCTTTCATTCCTCCCAATTTCTGGGAGAATGAAAATTGAAGGTTTTATGCCCTCGTTTGGGAGGAGGGAATGGAATAGAATGGAAAAGAAATGAATGAAAAGATTAATTTTAGAATATTATTCCATTCCCTTGTTTGGGAGTTTTAATGGAGGAATGGAAAGTTCGTTCCCTTATTTGGGAGTTTAAGTGAGAGGGAATAGAATGGGTAGGAGGGAACACTCATTCCTCTCTATTCCCTTAAAACCTCAAATTTTCATTCCCCCCAAAATTGGGAGGAATCGGAGGGAATGAAATTAGATTTATTGCTATTAAACCCAGCCGGTCGAACCGATGACCCAGTGATCCAGCGCATTGATTGGGCCAGGTGATCAATTAGATCAAAAAAGTATGTGACTCGGTTAAAACTTGTGCAACCCGGTGGGTTTTAAGCAACCCGTGTGACCTGGTTGGGTTTTATTAACCTAGCCGGGTTTGTAAATTGTGTAAAATTACATTAATAGATCCACTTTATTTACTCTTTTATTATTTAAATGTGTGATAATATGGTAATTTCAATAAGAGAAAGCCTAAAAAATCCACACACAAAAAACATTGTTCCCAACGCCCTGCCTTGCGGATTCACACTTTGTACTTTGTAGTTTGTACGTGTACTATCACTTATTAGTTTTCACAATTCTCAAAACCTACTGCTATGGGTTGCTACTGTGCACAAATTTTTTTATGCTTTATAGTCTAAACAGATGTACTTGGCCAACAATTAGCATGTAAGCATGACCATATAACTCTATGCCACCAACTATCTTTTTTTTTTTTTTTTTTTACTTCATATCTCGATTTCTTTTTAGTTTAAGCATCTTTGGTTTATTTATTTATTTATTTTTTTGTCATGTACATTGTGAGTGTGTGACATTGTTTCTTCTTTGAGTTTTGACTATTTTGTTGCTTTGAATTTGTTTGTTGCTTTAGGTTTTAGCTGACCTTAACTTTACTGACAAATATAAATGAATATGTTTGTTTCTTCTAATGCAATTGCTTGTGAAATATTGATTTTGAATTATAATGACCAGTTTAGGCATATGCCTTTTTTTTCTTTTTTCTTTTTTTAATTTACATATTCAAACAATGATTTCTCAAACTTAATTTTATATATATTAAACAATTTTTTATTTGACCCTGCAATTCAACTGATGACCCACTGGTTGAACCAGTGACCCAGTGACCCAGCTCATAGAACGGGTCAACCTCTGGTCCGGGTTTAATAGATTTTAATGAATTTTTTACTAAAACTCCCAAAATGCCCTTATATATTCAACAATTTATTTTAAAATAGAGATTTAATAATAATAACAATAATTTATATTTTTCTCAATCTATTTATTTCAAATGTGGTTGCTATTGTGACAAAGTTGAATACTCCTACTTCCAATCAATATTCAACAATCAATTCTTAAGCATTAATAAATAAATAAATAAATAAATAAAAAAAACAAAAAACAAGAAGAAAAGAAAAGCAAAACACCATCTTAATTCTTATTGCAAATTCACAAACCCTATAGGCAGCATAATGCTGAACAAATGAGAAAAAAAAATTACCATCATCGAGTTGAGAGTTCTGGATTTCAGGCTTCAGTGATGGTTCTTAGAGGGCTGTGGACTGTCATTTTGCACACAACAGTGGTTAGAAGTTCATCCAAAGAGAGGAATAAATGAGAGCAAAGAGTAACTCACCAGCAATAATGGCAAAGACACGGTGTTGATTTAAGCTTGACTTAGAGAGAAATAAGAGAATTGAGACTAAGGCAGTTAGGGTGAGAGAGAGAGAGAGATGAGAGATGAGAGGGTGAGAATGTCTGAGAGACACAGAAATTGAGAAAATGACATTGGGTGTCACTTTAGAGAAGGCAGGGCCATAAGGTGTCATTTTCAAAAATGGACATCTTTGTCTCTCCATTGTTTTTTATTTGAAAAGCTAGAATAGTAGGCAGAAGAATGAACGTTAAAAAACTTCTGCAACTTAAAAGCTCCTAGTGTGTTTTTTCAACACACTACCGGACAGGCCCTAAGTGTTTCATATGGCAAGGAATTTTGGAATTACAAAACCCCACATAGCTCTGTTCACAATACCAGTGCTTTTACACCCAAGGTCCCCCCCTCTCCTAGGCAAGCATAGAGTTTTCCAACTCAAAAAGTAAAAGTTTTCCTTTTACTGCCAGAATTCACATATTTTCCTATCAAGAGTTTCGAAACAGGACAAGAGGTAAAGGGGATGGAATTAAGCACATACTCCTATTTAATTAGAGTTAACCTACCAGCCTAGTTAAAAGCTTGGCCTCCCAGGAGTTTGTTAGAGATTTTGACCACTGACTTTAAAGTTTAAACATCACAGACATTTTCTCAAAATTTAGATTTAAGCCCAAATACTTACAAAGACTTGTCAATTCAATGAGCTCAAGCTCAACTGGCTCCTTCTCCCCTTCCCACATAGTATCACCAATTGCAAACAAACTTTCTATCATTTCATAAAAGCTGCAAACTAATTCCATTTTCCCTACTTTCATTTCATAGCTGTTGACAATCGCCCATTTGGAAAATAAATATTGGGTCTTTGGCATATAAAGTCCAAGCTGGATGGCCACATGTGGATAGAAAATTGTGCCCATGTGATTTGGAAAACTAGCAGTATGTGATAGGTTAGCTTTGAATAGTAGTAGGAAAATAGTGAAGCTAACTGTACTGTAGTGAGAAAGAAGATATATGAACCTAGTATACATTAGTATTCTTGAGTATCACACCCAAGAGGACTATACAACACACCTAAAGGTCAGTCTGCCTGCAATTCTTCTCGAAAATTCCAAAACCAGAAAATATTAATAGAGAAAACCCAAATTAGAGTCTTCCATATTAGAATCACTGGCCATAGGCGTGGCTTTAATCTGCCACATAATATTATCAGTAATATCAAAGGGTAGCCAATTATGCTTATATCAGAGTTGAGAACATCTCCAACACTAAGCTTTTCCTCTGGCTGTGAGGGGGCTTGCTACTTGTTGTCTCAAAGGGTCTGAAGAGAGCCAGAAATCCCTCCAAAAGTGAATAGATCTTTCTCTTTACACACTGCTTAGACCCGAGCATGCAAAGTTTCATAGGCCACAAGCACATTATTAGTTATCAATCGGCCAGGCACAAAAGCACTCTGAGTAGGTGAAATTAATTGGGGCAAAATCAACTTCAATCTATTAGCCAGTACCTTAGAAATTATTTTATAAATAACATTACATAGGCTAATAGGTCTATCAGAGTTGAGAACATCTCCAACACTAAGCTTTTCCTCTGGCTGTGAGGGGGGCTTGCTACTTGTTGTCTCAAAGGGTCTGAAGAGAGCCAAAAATCCCTCCAAAAATGAATAGATCTTTCCCTTTACACACTGCTTAGACCCGAGCATGCAAAGTTTCATAGGCCACAAGCACATTATTAGTTATCAACCGGCCAGGCACAAAAGCACTCTGAGTAGGTGAAATTAATTGGGGCAAAATCAACTTCAATCTATTAGCCAATACCTTAGAAATTATTTTATAAATAACATTACATAGGCTAATAGGTCTAAAATCTGACATTTACTCCAGAGACTTTACCGTAAGAATGAGAACAATATGGGTATAATTCATTTTAGGCAACATATTACCAGTATTCAAAAAATCCAAAACAGCATTAGTCACATCATTACCAACAATATGTCAAAATTTTTTATAGAAAAGAGCATTCATACCATCCGGTCCAGGAGCTTTAGTTGGTCCCATTTGAAACAATGCCATCTTCACTTCATCAGCACTAAACTCACTGGACAAAATATTGAGCATATTTGAAGACATCCTGTGAGTGATTGCATTAAGACATTCATCCATTCGGTCACACATACCCGAAGATCAAAATAATGGACTGCCACCTCTGCTACGTCCTCAATCTTATCAACCCACACCCCCTCAAAATTTTTAATGCCTTATATAAAATTTCTATGACGCCATTGCAAGGCCTTTGAGTGGAAAAATTTTGTGTTTTTATCCCCAGACTTCAGCCAGGACAAACGGGACCGTTGTGCCCAATAAAGTTCTTGCTTAAGCATAAGATCATCAAGTTGTTTACTAGCTGCCACAAACTCAGACCTGGTTGCCTCATTTTGATCACCTTCATGTAGCCTTTCAAGCAGTTTCTTCAACCTCTTAATTTCAGTCACCTCAGGCTTTGTCCTGGTCGAACCCCATGCATGTAAATCTGCCCCACAGTGCTTTATTTTAGTGTTGACGCTGACCATTGGAGAACCACCACACCCTATTCGGCCCCATGCATCTTCAACCACATTCCCACACTCCTCCTCTAATAACCACCGTTCTTCAAATTTAAACCCCCGAGATATTCTATCTTGGAACCTAATATCCATCCCAGTCTGTAAAAGTAGTGGCATATGATCCGAAGCATGTGAAAATATATGAGACACCATGCTCGCAGAAAACATATCAATCCATTCCTTATTCACTACCGCCCGATCAAGCCTTTCTCTAGTGTTTGCTGTACCAGGCCGCTTGTTGTTCCAAGTAAATTTATATCCACGAAAGCCCAAGTCAATCAAATGACAATCCTCCAAAGTAGCCCCAAAGTTCTCCATCTATTTTACCGGTGGCGGGTGGATGTTTAGCTTCTCCGAAGAGTTAGACCCTTTTGAATATAAATTACTGTTAGTTTCTTTAAGACCGTCTTTGTGTTAAAATACTTTTATATTCAATATTCAAAAAAAAAAAAAATTTACGTTCTTTTATCTTGAGATCAGGTACCTCATCTTATATTCAATATTCAAAAAAGCTACCTCATCCTTTTAGTTAGTTACGCTGTGTTTAAAATTATTTTTAAAAAAATTAAATTAAAATTTTAGCAAAATCTTATTAACCTTTTCATTACTTTTATGAGTTATTTTACTAATTTCATTAAAAAGATAAAAAATAATTATAAAAAATAATGGATGTTAACTATATTGGTATGTTTAGAAGTTGATATAGCTAAGAAAATGATGAACAAATTATGCTATGAAAAAAACACATGCGCGCGTGCGCACTTACATACATACATACATGCATACACACACACACACACACAGAGATATATATATATATATATATATATATATATATATCTTTTTTTGTAGTTTTGACAAGTAAAAATACTATTGTGGTCTGTTTGGATGCTATGGATTTGGATTTGAGGAGCCCAAATCCTAATTCTTTGTTTGGGTAAATTAAAATAAATGGATTTGGTCTTGCCCCTAATCCAACGATCCCAACCAAAATTTGATAATCCAAATCTATGGATTTCAAATACTTTCAATGACAATGAAAATTTTGAAATTTCTCATGCATGCTCTTCACTATTTCTCTCTCCTTCGGCTTGCATCTCTCTCTCTACCTCGCTACGCAACAAGCTTCTTCATCTCTCTCTTTTTCTCACGGCAACTTCAAGTTTGTCTCTCTCAACTCTTCTCTTCCTCTTTAACCTCTCTATTTCTCTCTTTCTACTAAATCTGAATCGACAAAGGCTATGGGTTACATTTGATTTTTTGTGATTTGTCTATGGGTTTGTCTTTATTTTCTATTTCTATTTTCGTTTGTGGGTTTGAAATGAAAGTTACATGTTTGATTAAATGCTTCTATGAATTGTCTATGAGTTGTGAATGTAGTAATTTTACTATGTTATGTCCAAAGGGTAGTGGCTGGAGCTATTCAGTTCACTTGGCTCTGTTGGATGTTCATATTTGGTAGTAGTTTAAAACCATGTTGTCATTCTTGTCTTTGGCACTAACATCCTTAGTAGTGGTGTATCTCTTGTCAGAATCGAGACCCTACATAAGATCGTGGGAGGTAAGGGGGATCGTGGATTGCAGAATCGGATTGTGGATCGTAAAATCTTACATATTTTTAGATTTAAAGCAAAAAACACATTGATAATGACTTTATATGTTGAATAATCACGTAAATTGTGATTTTATCCATAAAAAAACAAATATTTGCATCATATATTACTTCGTCCATACTAAAAAAATAAATATATATATATATTTATGTTTTGACCCAATGTATCTAAAAAATTTAATAAATGTTTAATTAGCACCAAATACTAAAATATTTATCAACACATGGAAATATTTTCCAAGTTCCAAGTTTAAAATCCAAAATAAGTTATCAAATGGAAACAAGCTATCTAAAATATGAAATCTAAAAGCAAGATGAATATTAATGTGAAGTGAACATTTATTTATTCCCATTCTAGGTTTTTTATAACCATCATTCTAATCATCATCATCTAGTTCATCATCTAAGTAGACATTGTATATTTGTATACTGGACCTGCAAAAGAGATCAAGATATAACTTCACACTCAATTATTCAAGTTATACCACTCAATAGCAATTATAGAGCATGCTAAAAAAAATCAATCAATCAATATACAAATACAAGCATACTAATAAAATTATATATAAGAAAACATTTTTGTAATATTAGAACACAAATTTGTATATTGATCAAACAAATTAAACAACATTATAGTTTAAAAGGTAGCAAAGCCAATATAAATTCTTCATTTAGATATGATAAAGCTGTAGAGAGGGAAAATTCCCGACCTATCACAAGCTGACACGTCACATTACTAAGTCTACAAAATACAACCAATTACAAAACTCCACGTATTACTGCTAGGTTTTGCTATCACTATTTAGAAACCAACAGAAATTTGCCAAGTGTCATGCAAAAACCAATTACACGTCAGCACATGTGTAAGCGATGACATAATCAGCCTCGCACGTATAAGCGATGACATAATCAACCTTGCACGTGTAAGCGATGACATGAGCGGACCAATCAGACTCCGCCACGTGTCACTCATCCACCCCTAAACTCCTATAAATAGAAGCCTTCCTAAGGCATTGGGGAGGGCACCAAGCCATCTGAAGCAGAAGCAGCATCAGAGAGGATTCAGAAGTACTGAAGCTCTGCTGGAATCAAGCCCTGAAGCCTCCAGGAACTTCAAGAACTTCATACTCAAAATCGAAGAACATTCGAAACAGAATCATCCAAACTATTTGCCTAGATCCTAAAGTTTGCTGGAATCAAGCTCAAAAGCTTCCAAAAACATCAACAAATCACAAATCAACGAAGCTCTACGGATTCAAGCCTCTAAAGCACCGAAGAACTTCCACCATAAACCTTCAAAGACGAAGAACGCACCAAGAACATGAAGAACATATGAAGATCGCGAAGAACAAAGGATTTCTAACAAGCTTGTAGCCAGAGATTCATTGTAATTCCGTTTTAGCAATCTTCAATCCATCCCTCAACCAAATTGAAGGATATTTTGTGTTCAAGTCACAATCACATTACCACAAATCCAAATCAATAAGTCTTGTGAGGAGATCGAATCAAAGGATCACTCTTTTGTAATCACAGAGAATTGTACCACACAATGTTCAATACAAATTCACATTTGTGAAACTATTTTACTTGTTTGACTTATTTCGAACCGAGAAATTTAGTCGTCCACAAAAGCATTCCTTCATTTTGATTACAAGTGAACTAGAAACTAGAAAATATTTGCTTAGGTTAACATAATTATATAAAATAGAAAATAAAAAGTCATACCATCACAACATAGAAAAAAAAAACCCTTAAAGCTTCATTAAAACCAAAAATTTATCCTATAAAAAAAAAAAAAAAAAAAAACCTCATGTTTTGGTAGGATCAGTATAATTGGTAGGATCCCATATGATCTTACACGATCCTATATACGATCCTACAATTTTTACAATTTTAGTGCAATCTTAAACGTTTTGGTGAGGTAAGATTATAAAATGGTGCGATCCTCCGATCCAAATCGCGATTTTGATAACCATAGTCATGACCTTGTTGTTACTGGGGTAACAAGGAAGGCACCAAAATCTCCTCCATGATTGATTTGAACATGTGATATGGATTTCACTTTTAGCTTAGAGGGAAGAACACAAACCTGCAACATTTTTTCATTGGTAGAAACTCAAGGACTTTATGAGTGATAACCAATAGGATACAGTGGAGTACACTTTTATGCTCTAGTGGTCAATGTTAAGTGCTTTAAGTGGAGTACACTTTTTTTGTTTTCCAATAAATTCAATATCAACTTTAAATTGTCAAAAGGTTCTATAATGGGATGTTACTATCTATCTCAATAATGTGCATATGCTCCATAAGAATGTTTTAACTGTGCTAGTTGCTATCATGATGGTAAATAATGTCATATATGTTGAATACAAAGTCAATACCCAAATGTTTGCCCAAAAAAAAGGTCAATGGCCAAATGTTCATAAGTTTCAAATACTTTATTTTATAACTTATCCCTTAAAAAAAGAAAAAAGATTTCTTGAGCAATTATCTTGCACAATTTCAAAATGTTGGCTATTAAATGAAAATGGGATATCAGAAGAAAACATCACATTTGTTAAAATCACTAACAAGTGGACGACCTTTTGAGATGCTATGATAAAGGAAATGTTTGAGGAATATCAATCTTGACATTGTCGTGTCGTTTCTCATAGTGGATAATCATCATGTGTGGGATGCTTACGTTAAAGTATGGTCACAAGTTATGACTTTTTTCTCTTAAATTAGAGCATCCACATCAGTTCGTGCATTTTACACATCCATTTTTACACTAAAAACCTACTTTTTCTATTTTACACATCCATTTTTACAAAACACTCACATCAGTTCATCTATTCTATCACCTCTTTTATTTAAATAATCAATTTTCTCAATTTGTTTATTATTTCCCTCAACTAACTCCCATACATACGCTCTCTCTCTCTCTCCCCATTTTTTCTGAAACATTGCTCTCTCTCTATACCCATCTCTCTACCTCTATACCCATTTCTGAATCAACTCTCCCTCTCGGTCTAAATCCACACCATCTCGGTCACAAGCTCCAATCCGCACCATCTCGGTCACAAGCACAAGCACCGATCTCCCTAGCTCCCTAGCACCAATCTCCCTAGCTCCCTAGCTCCGATCAGGCAAGACCCATACCCACGAGCTCCGATCAAGCGAGACCCACAATCATTCCAGTCAAGCACCGATCTGTCTCTTTGTTGTTTGCCCGTTTGGGTTTGTGTATCTCTATGTTTTTTTTTTTTTTTTGAGCAAGTGTATCTCTGTGTTGATTTGTCTGTGTGGATGTGTTTGTGTGTGGATGTGATTGTGTGCATCTGAGGAAAAAGAAGAAGATGAGAAGTTACTGAGTTTGTTGAGCCCGGAGAAGAGAGAGAAAAAAAGGAGCGAACGGAAATTAGTAAAATAATCTTTACACGAGTTACAGTAACCGTGTATATTTACACGGTTACTGTAGCTCGTGTAAAGATATACACATTTTTACACAATTTTAGAAGGACTGATGTGGAGCATTTTTGAGGCAAAATGTGTAAAAATTGTGTTTTACATGATTTTAGAAGGACTGATGTGGATGCTCTAATAATGGAGTTTTTGGATTATGTTATACTTTCTTATTATATATGCTGTAGTTTTGTTGTTTATGTACTTAGTGAGAAATTTTACTGACTAGGTTAGTTTTATTTTACTTTTGTTATGCCATTGTCTCCCTCACTGTATTCTTGTGGTTGTTGCTATTGGGTTGAGAATGTAGATTTTGGGGTTGATTTTTTGGGTTAACAGAGGGATTTTTTTGGTTATGTTTGGGCATAGATATTTTTTGGAGATTCCTCTGAGCTTGTTTTCTAGGTTTTCTAGAGGGTTTTTGGGGCTGTTTCTAGGTATTTTTCTGGTATTATTTATAGGGGTAATTTGAAGGTCTTTGTGTGGTTTTTCAGTAGAGTTTTGGGTAATTTGCAAGGATGTTTTGTTGGTTTTTGGTGGTGTTTAGATTTGGGTTTACAATGAGATTTTAAGTGAGCTCTTGTTTGGGTTTCACTGACTGTTTAGGATTAATTTTTTTGTTTTTGGGTTTTGCTATTATAAATTAATAGATTTCAATAGTTTTGTTTAATTATGTTAAATCATTGCTTTTTTTTTTTTTTTTTTTTTTTAAACTTTAGAAAAATGTAAAAGCGGGTGCTTATAAAAAAATAGTTATTGAAAATTAGGAATACATTGAGATCTTGTGTGGGAGGGATAGAGCTACTGGCATTGGTGTAGAACATATGGACGATGTAATTGAAGTTATGAACATATGGACGATGCACAACAACCATGTCAACATTCGTTATCAATGAGTTCTGCAGCTGAGCCTCACCAAAAAGGAATAGGAAAGATCCACTAGTTGAAGTTGTTATAAATATTGGTTCCTCTCTTACAGAGTATTGTTGCTCACTTTTAATTGTTAAGAACTTTAGAATAATTTTTTAGTTTGAGATTTTGAATGTTGTGAAAAAACCTATGCATTTGGGAGAGTCTCTCTCTCTCTCTCTCTCTCTCTCTCTCTCTCTCTCTCTCTCTCTCTCTATGTTGATATAGAACATTTTAGTTTTCAATAGTTGGCAAGACATGTTTTTAGTTGATTATGATGAAAAATATTTTGTCATCATCTTGTCAATTGGATTATCAATGGCTTTTTCATTACCTCATGTATTTATTAATTGTATTATCAATTGTTTTTTCATTGCCACATGTATTTATTAAATTGTTACTAAAATTAAAATGTAGAAGGATTAAGAAAAATAATAATTAAAAAATATATTTTATTGATCTTAAATCTAAATCCTAGGTATCTAAACAATGGGATTTCAAATGATGAATTTCAAATCCTTTATTGTTTAAAAGACCCAAACAAAGAATTTTAAAATTAATGGATTTCAAATTAAGGCATTTTAAATCAATGGATTTCAAATCCAAATGTTGACATCCAAACATAACTTTAAGTAGTTTTGATAGAGTGGAACTGAAAGCGCTACTTGAAAAACATTATATGGACAGCTGCACAAAGAGGAAAATAAAATGGTCAATATTGGCAGGTGAATTGATAAGACAATTAAATACAAGTAGAAGGCCTAGACATGCTGGTTATAGATATTTAAGGTATTGTGATAGCAACATTACGTGAAAGAGTTTGTCCTTTCTAATGGGTGGGTTGGGTAGGTTTTGGGTTAGACCATAAATTGATTTGGAGCTAATATTTGTTAAATTTCCTATGTTGAGTACTTGGGTTAGCTGATGAGAGGAGGAAGTATCATTTTTCGTATTCTGAGAATACTTAAGAATTATTCCTCCATATCACTGCATTTAAGGTAAACTACCTAGCTATATGTTACATTGTAGTATCCCTAATTTCTAGCAAACTTTAACACCAGGATCGTCAGCTTCTTCTAGAGAAGATGGATCCTAGAATCGCCTCTTGGTCTTGGACTTCCAAGCGCCTATCAATCCTTGGCTGGCAGGTTACGCTACTAAACATTGAATTCTATCCTCTATAGCATTCAAGTTTATTGGTGTAGTTTGTTTATCCTTCCCAAGCAAGTTATTAAAACCATTGAGCAAAAGTTTGACAACTTGTTATTGAAAGAATATGACACAAAAGCTCGCGGAGTGAAAGTGCCATGGGAAATTGTATGTGTTCCGAAAAAAGAAGGGAGATTAGGCATAACAAATTATTGGAGATTGAAATTAAACTACATTCATGAAGCATGTATGGAACCTTTTGCCTATAAACTTAATCGAGCAAAATGGATAAAGGTTGTTCAGTTCTGGATCCTATAAATGAGACGATAGGCATAAAGATTTGATTAAATATACATATTATGTTGAGAAGTATGAAGGCAAGAAGATGCAAAGAAAATATTGTCTTGGTCGTTTACTCGTTTGGGACCTTTGCATAATTGCATATATATGACGCATTAGCTTAGTTCTGGATCCTGCCAATGAGAAGAAAGTTATGCCGAAAATCATTATTATAAAATTCTGTTTTCTTGCTTTCTCTACAACTCGTTTGGAAGGAAGTGTACGAGATATATGGGACCCATATATAACACATTTGTTCTGTATGTTTTTGACACCAAGTCAATGGGACAAATGATATATACACGACACCATTAATGACCTCTTTCTTTCTTTCTTTCTTTTTTTTTTTTTTTTTTTTTTGGTGAGTAGTACTTCTAGCACACCACAAACTCCACTTTATTTATAGATGCATTCATAGTCTAAAGTAGTGGGGGACTGGAATCAATAATTTATCCTCAAGATTCAAATACAAAATTTGATAATTAAGTTTTCTTCTTCTTTATATATTGTAAGCCCCTATTATGTAAGTAGTACAAACACAATTCTCAACGTAAACTAAAAAGAAAAAGTTAATTTTGTTTTTCCTTTAATTTTTAAGATAATTTTTAAAGGGCAAGACTCAAGAATAGTACTTAGGTGTTGTTCCATAAGTTTCATTCTTAAGATTCTGCCATGTGGATTTTTCCTCATAAGATTGAAGTGTTTTTTTTAGTTAAGTAGTGACATGACTCACTCTTAAGTGGAGAATCTAAGGAATAACACCTAAGGTATTGTATTTAAGTTTTGTCATTTTTAAAATAACCATGTGTTGAATAACAAAAACAAAGCAGTAGTAAATTTATACAGTTTTTGCCCTTTGATTGTCCCCAGTTTACATATATTGTGGGTGTGTTCAGATGCACATGCATTATGCATACATATGTATATACAGGGATTGAGATCAGGTGCAATACCAAGTATTGCACCTGATGCAATAGCAATTGACGGTTGAGATTGAAAGTTGAAAAAAGCCATTTCCATTCTCAAAAAGTTAAAAAATAGTAAAACGAAATTAAAATGTTAGAGTTGAAATTTAAGAATTGTAAAAATTTATATGAGAGGAAGTAGAGTAATTGCACTAAGTGCAATACCCTTAGTATTGCATCCAATCCAAATTCGTATATACAGTTTTGACCCCTTAGTCAAATACTGATTTTCTGACTCCACCGCTAATTAATTGAAAGGGGTTATAATTATAATTTGCATGAAAGCCCCACAAGTAATCATTGGACTGAGTTTAGTCAGCTCTTTTATTTTGCACACTTCAGAACAAACTACATAGTATTCATCGGGTTAACTATCCCTTCCCCATAAAAAAAGAAAAGAAAAAAAAAAGCCGTAGCTTATTAAGTGCAAATTACAACACTGCGAATTAGAGGCTTTGTAAACTTCAAACCACCTATATGACGCTTAGGATTTTATTTATAGCCATTGCTCCTCATGAGAATAAGCTAAGTGCTTATTATCTGAAAGTCAGGGGTTAAGGTTGTGAGCAACCTCGACGGCTGTAGACGTTACAAGGTGGATCCGCTTTTGGCTTTGGCGGTGGCTGTGGCTTACATGCAGCATACGGTTTTCCACGACCACAGCTTGGGGTTGCGCCTGGATTCATCACTGGTGCGACTGTAACTGAGATATGATATGAAGTAATCAGAATCAAATCAAAAGGAAATCATGGGCCAGAACCATGCGATTTTTGAACAAGATATGGAATCTTTTGCAAGAATTTGGTGATAATTTGTCAGAAACACACCAAGTAATTCTAACATAAATGAGCAACTGCTATGCAAGCTCTTAGTCATGGAATCTATATTGAAAGTTCAGTTTAATAATAAGCATGCTGCAAAATATATATATAAAAACACAACTATCTACTAGAAACTATAGTGTTCTCACCAGCAAGTTCTCGAGCTGCATTTGAAGAAGGAATGAAAAATGTGGAAAGCAAGAGAAAGCAGACCACTATAACGGCTTTCATTTCGAGAGTTGATAGTTGATGGTTCTCAGTTTCTCTATCCTTACCCTATATATAGACCAACCAAGTAGGAGCCTGTCTAAAGTTGAGAAGAATAAGTCAAAGTGTGAGGTAGGATATAATTGAAAAGCATTATAAAAAAGGGGATCTATATTAAAAAAAAAAAAGAATTTAGAAACCAAAGTTGACTAGAAGACATACAAATTGACAAGGGTGTCTTCCTGCACTCTTGTTTTCTCAAATCGATATAAATGAGTTGCTTTTGCGTAATAATACGTGGTCCCTTCAGCTTCGATACTTTCTTTAGTTTATTAAGAAATTTTGTCCACACCTTTTTAGAGTCAAATTGTATTGTACACATCATTTCTCGACTATTAATGAGTTGACGCGGAAGATGGCATTAGTCCATTAAAGAGAGGCTAATTGTGATTTTTTTTCCCGAAAATATTTAGCTCGAAAACAATTTAGAGCTATTTTTTCTCCAATTCATCATGTAATGATTTATAAAACTATTTATATGTATTATTTAATTAAACCACTTACATGACTTCTTAAAAAAGTTATATGACTAAAATTATGCATAAATAATTTCTTTAATTGCCACATAGTATGATGAAAGAAGATAACCATGTTAAGTTTTAGACCCTTATTAACTAAATTTTAAGCCCAAGTTGTTACTTAATCAGATTATGAATGGTCATTGGTTAAAGTGATCAGTCACTTATATTTTATATCAAATAAACAACATTAATAAAGAACACAACAATATGGTGAACTAGAAAAAATAATAATTCCAAAGTAAAACTATTGGGATGTTTAACCTAGCAACCCCAAGGGGAAACAAATCCACGTAACTGAATAATTGTTTTTATAATTGTGAGCAACTCTAAGTCTATAAACTTAATTTTTCAGCTATCGAGATATTGCAAATGAACCTTTCGCAAACGACTTCAATTATCCATTGGAAGATTCTGATTCAACACTGTTGTTTAGGAATATGTATCAACTTCAAAACACTCCATTTCTAAATATGCGTCAAGCTTGATCACCGATAAAGGATTTTGAGAGTGGGTGGCGCTACAATCTTGAGATGCATGTACTCTCTAAAACTCTCCAAAAGTTTTTGGCATGTCCTCTAGGGCTTTCTTTTTTATATCATAGGCTTAGAGAATTTCCATCAAAACTTCTAAAAAATTTAGCATTTACCATCTCAAAATTCTACTTTATCTATTTTAATATATTACTTTATAATATACCCAATATCAAAGGTTTTATATTTTTTACTACTTCATTAAAATATTATTCCTTTATTACTTTTTAATTATTTTTTATTCTTGATCTATCTCTTCCTCTCTCAAACCCACTGCCCACACCCACTACCACCACCCACCACTGCCCACACCCACTACCACAGCCACCACCACCCACAACCTCAACCCCCAACCACCAAAATCACAAACAAAAACAAACCCAAAACCAAATCACAAACCCAAACCAAACCATAAAACTCATACCCACCCACCATCAACCACCACCGGTCCACCGCAAAAACCCATCAAACAAATACCCACCACCACCAGTCCACCACAAACCATACCCATCCAAAACCAAATCACAAACCCACCACCCAAAACCAAATCACAAACCCACCAAAATATGCCCAAATCGTGAGAGAGAGATAATCATAGATCAGTGGATCGAAGATAGATTGGCGAATCGGAGACGGATCGGCGTGAGAGAGAGATAATCATAGATCGGCGTGAGAGAGTGATAATCATAGATCGGTGAATCGGAGACAGATTGACGACGAAGAGGTAGAGATCGACGACGAGGACAGATCAGCGACAAAGAGGCAGAGATCGACGACGACGAGCAAAGATCGGCGACGAGTAGAGATGATGAACCACGGAAAAGAGAAGAGAGAAGAGAGAAGTGTGAGAGAGAGGAAAGAGAGAGATTTAAAAAAGAGCTGTTGGTGAATATAAAATGTTTTTTTTTTTTTTTTTTTTTTTTTTTTTTTTTTTTTTTTTTTTTTTACAATCTAGCTACAGTGAGCTTGTATTGATACAAGCTCACTGTATCTTGGTGCTAAATCTTTTAGGATTTAGAATGTTTGATGGAAGTGTGTTTTTATCATTTGAGGTGCTAAAAGATAGCATTTAGCATTTTTAGTACCTTTAATGGGAATGCTCTTAGTAGAACAAATTACCCTAGAGACAAGGTGGGTTGAATCCACAAATCTAACTTGCTCATAGTTCGACGATTGAAAATTGTCAAAAGTTGTTGAAATATTGATGCTTGCTTAGTAACATGCAGATCCTAGGTAGCATCTTGACATACAAAATGCTTCTAAAGACAACATATATGACCTGTTTTACTCACAATTTGTAGGGCTAGCTAGCTCAAGGCATTGTGAGGTCTAAAGCTACTACTTTAAGTGGGGTCTATTCTTATATTTTGAATATTAATAAAAGATTTATATAACTTTTGGTGTTTTTATATATAATTAAAATCTATTATTTTATATGCAAAATTACAATTTGAAACAAATCCATTGCAGTACTCAATGATTATACAACTAAAATAAATACTATTTATTGAGTAAAACAACCAAATACTAAAAAATTTTGATTGAAAATTTTGATAAAATTAAATTATTTGATATCTCTAAATAAATTTTGAGTATAAATTTATTTACTAGTGGGAGATTAATGAGTTCTTTCAATATTTGCGAGTGGGAGATTAATGAGTTCTACACTTTCAAACTGAGAAAAACGAACAATCATTGTCACATCTAATAAAATAAAAAAATTTCTTTAACTGGTTTTTCTTTGATTAAAATAAACTATTTTTTATTTATTGCTGAATATTTTGAGTTTAATTAATACTTTCATTGATACATGAATATTTTTATTAGTAAAAAGTTTTTGAGGAATTTAGGCGGTTGTCTATTTGCCTTACCCATTGAGTTGGCACTAACGGTTTGCCAAGATAATATCTAGAATCAACATGTAATACCCCGCGACTTTCATGCGGGCATAATATCCAAAGTCCATTTCCCCTTCAGATTTTCTATGAATTAATTATATGATTTTCTGTCCATTTTCCCCAATAAGTCCATAACTGTGCACCAGAATAATTCCTCTTAATTTGTCAGAACACTGGAAAATATTTTAATTAGAATTTGCATGGAAGTCCTCCAAATAATCAATGGACTGACTTTAGTCGGCTCTTTTATTTTGCACACGTTACAGCAAACTACGTATTTCTCGTGGTTCCTAAATTTAAAAAAAAAAAAAAAAAAAAGAAAAAAAAAAAAAAAAGGACAAAAAAAAAAAGAAAAAGAAGCTATAGCTTATTGAGTGCATATTACAGCTCTGCAAATTAGAGACATCCACAAACCATATAATATAGCAAACAATGATTACTTATTCAAAGTCACTACTCCTCATCATGAGAATAAGCAACCTAAATGCTTATAGCTGAACCACGATGCTTATTATCTCAAAACCAAAGGGGGTTTAAGGTGGTGAGCAACCTCGACTATTGAATCTGGTACAAGGTTTTGTTCGAGGGAAACATCCAGGCATCCAGCATAGTTCTTATTGCGACCACAGAATGCAGGCAAAGACTTGCCAGTTGGAGATGGTGGCCTCTCAATTGGAGATGGCGGCATAACAGGTGGAGATGGCGGTGTCACTGGAGGAGATGGCCGCCTCATGGGGGTGGGTAGACATTCACGATATGACTTTCGAGGATCACACAGAACTGCCTTTCTGCTTGCATTTCTCTGTACTCCTACACTTACGTCTGAGATATGATATGAAGTAATCAGAAAATAACTGAAAAGAAAAGGTGAAAGATTTAAAGTACCTAGCTAGCTAGTATTTGGTAATTAATTTATCAGAAACACACCAAACAATTTTGAATTATTCATAGATCAATTACTTTATACTCAAAATATTATTCTAACATATAATTGAGCAACTGCTATTTAAACTCTTACTCATGAAGTACTCGTTTCTAAAAACCATATTCAAAGTTCAGTTTAATAAGCATGCTGTAAAATAATCAATGGCAACTATCTACTACAAAAACTAGAGATCTTACGTCGAGCTGCAGCTGGCCAGGCCAATATCTCGCGACTCAAACTCGCAACTCAGTCAAGTTGCGAGGCCAAGTTGCCAATTCATTCTGTTTGGGAAAAATTGACCTTTCGCACTCCAAACACCCACCAGTATAAATACCCCTTATACCCACATATTGTAGAGAGCTTCCAAAAAGAATTTTGAGAGAGAACCCTTAGAGAAAAACAAGATCGATTCATCCACAATCTTCATCCTTGTTTCTCCAAATTCCTTTACTCTCACCCTCTCCATTGTTACATCCTTGAGAGGTACATTTAGCCAAATCCTTATCTCACCATACCCATATCTGTGAGAAGGTTATTTGGTGCTTGGGAAGCAGTTAGGAAGGGACCAATTGATATTGGTTGATGCTATGGGCTATAGCGGAATCCGGTAAGCTAGAGAAGACAAAGGTTCGGCGCAACCTCGTTGGAGCAAGAAGCTTGGAGGGCTTAGGTACACTGGGTAGATTAGGCTTGGAGGGTCTTCTGCTGTTCATGTATCCCAACTTGATTCTCTAGTGGATTATTGACCGCTTGGATGGCGGCGAAGAGGTTTTACGCCGAGGACTTCGGTTTCCTCTTCGATAACACATTACTGTATTGTCTTTGTGTTTGCATCTCTCTTCCCTTAATCTTTGCCATTTAATTTCTGCTGTGGTTGTGATTTTATTTGGTTTAGATTATGTTATCAATTCTGTTTTAGCTTATTTACATTTTCCGCACATACATTGTTTGTTAATAAGCTTGAATTGGTAATTTGTAATTTGGGGGTCTAAACGTTCAAAGTGTTTTACACACATAATTGAACATTCAATTGGCATCAGAGCAGGTGCACTTGCTGTGGTTTAATTACCTTAGTGCGATCCTTGACCCCATTTGAGATGGACCGGTCTCAATCTTTAAATGTTCCACCATATTTTGATGGTAGAAACTATGCCTTTTGGAAATTTCGAATGAGGGCATTCTTGTGTTCAATTGATGATACTGTTTGGGATGCGATAGAAGTAGGATGGACTAGGCCGGGGGCCGCTAAATCCATTTGGGATAAGGCAACTAACGCTAACAGTATATCTTTGAATGCAATTTTTTGTGGTGTTTCTCTAGATAAGTTTCACAAGATTTCTCACATAACAGTTGCCAAGGAGGCGTGGGAGATATTGGAGGCCACCTATAAAGGCACGAAGAAGGTGAAAGATACTAAGTTGCAGATGCTAACCACTCGGTTTGAAGAGCTGAAAATGAGTGAAGATGAGTCATTCGACTCATTCTATAGCAAGCTGAATGAGGTGGTTGTTGGCAAGTTCAACTTAGGTGAGAAGACGGAGGACTCAAAAATAGTGAGGAAAATCCTTCAATCATTGCCAGAGAGCTTCCGTGCAAATGTTATAGCAATTGAAGAGAGTAAGGACCTTGATGATATCAAAGTTCAAGAATTAATTGGCTCACTTCAAACTTATGAGCTATCATTGCCATCACAAAGGAAGAGCAAATCCCTTGCTCTTAAGTCGATCAATGAGAGGGTAGAAGCTCACGACTCATTGAATGAGGATGTTGTCGATAAAGATGTGGCTTATCTTGTGAAGAATTTTCGAAAGTTCTTGAAGTTCAAGAAGAATGGAAAATTTGCTGAGAAGGGAAAATTCCCAAGTTTCAGAAAGGAGAAGAAGGACTTTAAGAGGAAAGATGGGAAGGAGTCTCAATCCTCTCAAGGAATCACGTGTTTCGAGTGCAACGGACATGGACATTTCAAGAAAGAGTGTCCCAATTATTTGAAAGCGAAGGGCAAGGTGTATGCCACCACTCTTAGTGATTCCGACTCCTCTGATTCAGATTCAAATGAAAGCTGTGATGGAGAGGGAAACTTCTCTGCATTCATGACCATTGCTCCAGTAGATTCTTTGGATGATTTGGGTGCGCTAGTGAAAGAGCTTGGTGAGCACTCTGAATTGGAGTCAATTGGGATAGTTGAGGAATCTGATGATGAGGAAGATGAAGAAAAGTGGGACTACAAGAGACCTACAATTCCCTCCTTGAGAAAACCAGTGAATATACAAAAGTGGCTAACGCAACCATCAAAAAGATGAAGAGAGCAGAGGAAGATTGTAAAAGTCTTCTAGTGCGATACAAGGAGACAATGTGAAATGGAGACGCTGATCAGAGAGTTAACCGAAACTTATACAAAGATAAAATTCCTTGAGCTTGAGGTGATTCAAGCAAATGCTAAGGTAGAGCGGGTTTCATCCAAGAAGCTTTATGAAGTGCTTGCTCATCAAAAACCTTTCTCCGACAAAAGTGGATTGGGATACACCGGAGAGAGTAGTTCAAGTGCCAAGTGTCCAAAGATATGAAGTTCGTAAAAGCTAAGGAACCAGTGATAGAAACTTCAGTCGTTGAGAAAGTGAAGCCAGAAAAGAAGCGGAATGTGACTGACCAACGGTTTTTTACTAAGCCTCCTAACCAATCAGTGGTCAAGCCTAAGGCTCAAGGAAAATCACTCTTAAAGTCACAAAGAGGTCCGAGAACTCAACATTTCTGCCATCGTTGTGGACTTCAAGGACACACCAGACCAAATTATCATAAGCTTAGAGCATTGAAGAATGCAAGTGATCAGAGGTCAAGAGGACCAAGAAATGACAAAAGGAATTGGGCTGTTGAGCAATCAAGAGGTCGAGATGGTCATTCCAGAGTGATGGATGTGAAGAAGATGATTGATGCATTCACCGCCTGTTTGGCAAGATTCTCCAGAAGGTTTGACAGCCATAACTCTTATACCCAATCCTCTAGGGATATCACCCCAAATGCACGTGCTGTGTGGGTGAAGAGGGGTACTCATGCATAAGCATTACAACATGTCCATGCATTGATACTTCCTATGCTTTGTGACTTTGATTAGTTGTGTGCTTTTTGTTTTTGTTCTAGCTTGTAAAAAATTTATGTTTGTTTGTTTGCAATTGTTTTAAATGTTCTTACATTTTTTTTTTTTTGGGTCAATCTTTCTTCTTTTATGTCAAAAATCCAAAAACACATAAAAAGCAGAAAATCCAAAAAGTTTGATCAACATTATTGTGTTTTGTCACAAGCATGTTTTGCCTTGTACCTTTGTGCTAATGGCTTTGTGCATTTTCGAGCGTAGCTTGTTCTCAATGCACTTATATCATTGTGGGAAAAATCTTGAAATCTATGTGACTATTGTAAATAGATCTTCAAACTTGTCATGAATGATTAGTCATTAGTTTTGTTGGTCTTGAAACTTGCATAGACTTGTGTCTATATATCTTCCCACTCTTTTATTTTTTGTTTTGTTTAAAGAGCTCAACAAATGTAAATCTCAAAATGAAAAGAGATAATGAGCTGCAAAAGCCTTTGCACATACTAGTATTTGACTAGGAGAAAAGGAAAACGACTTTTGTGAAAAATGTATGATGCCCAAAAAGTCAAAGGCTTACTCATTAAATTGAAATGTCAAAAATTTTAGGCATCGATCTCAAAATGAAATGTAATGATTCAAAAAGATCAAATGATTTGATCTATATGGAATCTATATGACTATTGTAAATAGATCTTCAAACTTGTCATGAATGATTAGTCAATGGTTTTGTTGATCTTGAAACTTGCATAAACTTGTGCCTATATACCTTCCAACTCTTTTATTTTTTTTAAAGAGCTCAACAAATGTAAATCTCAAAATGAAGAGAGATAATGAGCTGCAAAAGCCTTCGCACATACTATTATTTGACTAGGAAAAAAGGAAAACGACTTTTGTGAAAAATGTATGATGCCCAAAAAGTCAAAGGCTTACTCATTAAATTGAAATGTCAAAAATTTTAGGCATCGATCTCAAAATGAAATGTAATGATTCAAAAAGATCAAATGATTTGATCTATATGGAGCCAAATGAAAAGTTTCAATGTTATGTTATCAAGTTTTGTAGGAGGTCATATATGCATATTTCTATAATTGAGATTGTAAAGTTGTGATTTACAACTATGTTTTATGTTGGCTTTATTCCATGACAAAAAGTGTTGTAATTGCTTTAATTTTGTTCATCGTATTTTGTGGGGTTTTATTATATTGGGTTTAGTATTAAGTTGGTGAAGACTCAAGCTTAAATGAAGATCAGTGCATTTCGCGACTAGCTCGCGAGACGCGAGAAGGGTTCCTGCGAAAAGGGTATGTGAGGAGCACATGACTAGAAGCTGAAGAGTCGTGTCAGGCTGTCGTTTTCGCGAGTGTCTCGCGGGTAAGGCCTTCCCGCGAGATAGTCGCAAAACATTCTTCTTGGAGGATTTTAAAGAGTGACTTTCTTACCCTTCACCCATACTATATATACCCTCATTACCCACAAATGCATATGAGGTCATTCAGAACACACACCCATCTTTTAGAGAGAGAGCTACTCATCTTTAGTGAGAAATCATTTAGCCTCTTCTCCTTCCCTTTCCCATTGTCATACCGTGAGAGGAGATTTGTACCCAAACATAACCCACACCTATTCAGAGTGTAGAAAGTGTTTTGGAGCTTGAGAAGCTTTGGGCATTTGCCAAAAGAAGCCAGTGAGGCTTGGTGGATGCAATCGGGCGTATTGCGGGATCCGAAGAGCTAGACAAGACACGATTCCGAGAAGTCTTGTTGGAGTAGGAGCTTGGAGGGCTTAGGTACATCAGGTAGATTAGGCTTGGAGGGTCTCTTGCTAACCCATGTATCCCAACTGATTGTATAGTTGATCGATTATCGCTTGGAGGGCGGCGGAAAGGTTTTTCACCGAGTTCTTCGGTTTCTTCTTTGATAACACATCGGTGTGTTATCTTATGTTTGCATCTCTCTTCCCTACTCTTTTACATTCCATTTTACTACTGTGTTGCTTTGATTATGGATTAGATTAGTTTGTTTGTTTATTTTCTCACTTTTACACTATTTCGCACTTAGTTTTAAGTTAATGTAAAATCAATCGAGCCATAACTTTAATTTGGGGGTCTAAACAGCTCTTGTGCTTTCAACACATTTTCGAGCTTTCAATTGGTATCAGAGTGTACACTTGTTTTGGTTTCATTACCTAAGTGTGATCCTTGACCCTATGTGTGTTTTGCCATGGATAGTGTTTTGTATGCTTCTATGGATGTTTGTGAGTGTAACATGCCATGTGTTTGTGAAAATGCCTCTATGAGTGTTAATCCTCATAATTGTGATGACATGTTACTTGAATCTATGGGTGTTGTTGACAAACTCTTGAAGAAAAACGTTAAGAAGTTTCAAAAGAATTTGAGCAAGTTATTTTGTGAAAATGATGATTTGATTGCTAAGCTCAATGAATCCAACAAAATGGTTGAAAAATATAAGAAACTTGCTGAAAATTCTCTTGAAAAGCTGAAAGAGTTTGAATGTTTAAATATGGACTTGGATGCTAAACTTGTTTTGTCTAACAAACTTGTTGATGAGCTAAAATGTGAAAATGAATCTCTTAAGATGCATGCCAAGTGTTTGATTGCTGAACCTATTGCTAAAAAGGATGAAAATATTTGTTGCAATCATGTTGTGGTACCCGATTTTGTGCCTATTGTGTGTTCTACCTCAAAGGACAAATCGGTGTACATTCTTCCACATAAAAGAAATCAAAAGGTGGAGAGAAAGGCTCTTAAGCCAAAGCCTTTGTTTAGGTCTCAACCTAAGGTTTTGGATGGATCTAAGTTTGTTCCAACTTGCCACCATTGCAGTGTGATCGGTCATATAAGACCTCAATGCTCCAGTTGAAGAGAGAACAAAACCACATTGCTAAATTCCTTCCAAAAAAGCCTAGTGGACCTAAACACATTGTTTGTCACCTTTGTAGTGCCTTTGGTCATCTTAGATCTCATTGCTCTAAATTTGAAGCTCTTAAAAGAATTAAAAGAAAAGAGAAACGTGAGCTTCTTGGAAGTTGTGCTTTGCAGGGTAAACCGGACTTGAGTGAAAATAGCATGTTGTTAAAGAAAGTGTTTAATGCTTTTAACTCCTCGTCTATGTGCATCTCCGATTCTCATTCTTCCAACCCTTGTCTCAATTCTCATAAGACACTCATTCTAAACAATCATTCCGTTTGGATGAGGAAGGGTTCCTATGGTTGAGCTTATGCTCTTTTTGTCATTGATCTAATTCGTTCGATCTTTGTAGGACCCTTCATGCATTAGTTGTTTCATTGTCATGCATTTGTGCATCATGCATCTCTTTATTTGCATTGTTTTTGTTATTTTTGCATTTGATCTTACTTTTATTGCTTTTGTTTTATGTGAGTAAAAATCCAAAACCACATAAAAAGTGAAAAATTGAAAAAGTTTGATCGTATTTATTTGAGCACATTTCACATGTGAGTTTGGCCTAGTACCTTTGTACTAATGGCGTAGTGCATTTACGAGCTTAACTTGTTATGTATGCACATATATCTTTGTGGGAGAAATCTTGAAAATTATGTGTGATTGTTGTAAATAAATCTTCAAGCTTGTCATGAATGATTGGTCAATAGTCTTGATGGTCTTGATACTTGCATAGACTTGTGCCTATATCTCTTCCCACTTTATTTTTTATGTTTTTGCTAAAAGAGCTCAACAGATGTAAATCTCAAAATGAAAAGAGATAATGAGTTGCAAAAGCCGTCGCACATACTAGTATTTGACTAGAAAAAAAAGGAAAGTGACTTTTTATTAAAATGTATGGTGCTCAAAAAGCCAAAGGCTTATTCTCAATATTGAAATATCAAAAATTTCAAGCACCACTCTTAAAAATGAGATGTATTGTTCTAAAATGATCAAATGTTATGATTTGTAAAGAAGCCAAATGAAAAACTTCTAAGATTTGTAATCATCTTCTTGTAGGAGGTCATATATGTTCATTTCTATACTTGAGATAGACCACTTGACTTAGTACCAGTTGTGTATGACTTGATTGAATTGATCACTAAAGCTTCACTCTAGACTATAGACTATTCCACATTTGATACTCACACACAACACACAAGTCTAATGTTCAATGAATGTTTATTTCATTTGTGTATTTGTACATATTCAAATGTGATGTGTGTGTGCTCAACCATATATAGATCAAACTAAAAAGATTTTTGTTTTTTTTGTTTGTTTTTGGAAGTGATTTGTATCACCCATATTTTTCAAAAAAATTTAGTTGTTTTATATGAAAAACATGTTTTCTGTGTGTTTTCGTGACTTATTTCATGTGTAAGTTCAGTCACGAGTTAAAGGGTCCAATTCTCAAGTTTTTTAGCTTTGGACAGAGAGTTTCGCAACTGTTTCGCAAGTAAGGCTTACCAGCGAAATACGAGCGAAATTTCGCGAGAAGCTTACCAACGAAATTACCTACGAAAATTTCCAGATCAGCTTTTAAAGGGCATTTTGTGGGACATTTGTTTTAAACTTCTCCCTTCCTCTCCAAAACCCCTATTTTAATGTTTCTACATCAAAACTCAACTAAATTCAATTGTTTTTCATTCCATTGACATCTCTAAGGTAATCTTTAACTCTTTTCATTGATTTTGATTCTTAGATTATGTTTTTGGGGGTTTTATGTTCATAATTAGGATTTTTTCAGATAGGAGTTGAAAAACTTAATTTTTGTCAATCTTTTTTATTGGACTTTGTTTTAAATGTTGATTTGCTTTGGATGTTGGCCCCGTGTGGCAAAAATAACATGTATTTAGGCAAGTTTTTCATATGTTCTTGCATTGTTTAACATACATGTGTAGTGTGTGCACTCTAAGTGTTTGATAAATTGCCCAAATGACATTTTGTTGTTGTTTTGGACTCTGATGAGTACCAAGTTTTGGGGATCACCATAATTATTCATGTTTATCATGTTTTGATCATTGGTGGTGTGTTTTATACACTTTGCCCCGTGAGTGCTTATTCATGCATTGATCATGCATCTCACATGCACACTAGATGCACCTTTGCTGCACACACTCTAACACTTGACATGTTCTTGCATTCACTCATGCTAGTTAAGTCTTTTTAGACCTTTTAGCACATATAACATGTTCTTGTGTCTTTGTCATGCCTAGGTTTATATCATGTTCCATCATCCTTAGCATGTCATGTTTACTTTATGTTTTGTAGAATTTTTTGATGTTTTTGTCTTATGTTTGAGCTTCATTTTCTCATTCATCTTGAACCCCTCATGCATCATCTTTACCCTTGTTCATATCTTCTTTTCTTTCCCTCTTTCCTCTTGATTCATTTGTCTATTCGTGACAAAAAGGGGGAGACTATACCAAAGGGTATACCGGTGTGTTTCGTCATTTCTATATGACTTATGTGCACATTCTTAAGGGGAGAAATTCTACCTCGTGCACATTCGTAGGGGGAGAAAGCCATAGGGGAGATGCATATACTAAGGGGGAGAAGACATTTTTTTTTTAGAAAACTTTGATTTACTTCATGATTGTTTTCTTGTTGCTTTATGGTGCTTTGATATGCTTTATTGCTCTCTTTGCATCGTGCATGAGTGTTGGACATGCATTTATCCTTATGCTATTGTGCTTTATTGGTTGCATGTTCGGATGATAATTTGCTTTGCTATATGATCATTATAGTCATTTCCATATGACTGTTTTGGTGTTTGATCAAGTTGCTCACATGTTTACTTGATCGCAATTTACTTGGTACATTATACTTGTCCTTTTATCACTTGATTTACCTTGAGGGTCTAATGTGTTTTGTGCAAGTGTTTCAGGTTACAGGTATATATGTTCCAAGTTCATCACAGCTTCTAGATTTAGGTGTGAGTGAGTTTTGCCATTGTTCCCAAACTCACGTTTAAGTCTAGAGTCTGTTATAGGGTGTTTTGTCACGGAATAGCCAAAGGGGGAGATTGTAAAGTTGTGATTTACAACTATGTTTTATGTTGGCTTTATTCCATGACAAAAAGTGTTGTAATTGCTTTAATTTTGTTCATTGTATTTTGTGGGATTTTATTGTATTGGGTTTAGTATTAAGTTGGTGAAGACTCAAGCTTAAATGAAGATCAGTGCATTTCGCGACTAGCTCGCGAGAAGTTCGCGAGAAGGGTTCCCGCGAAAAGGGCATGTGAGAAGCACATGACTGGAAGCTGAAGAGTCGTGTCAGGCTGTCGTTTTCGCGAGTGTCTCGCGGGTAAGGCCTTCCCGTGAGGTAGTCGTGAAACATTATGTTTGGAAGTATTTAAGTATGACTTGCTTACTCTTTACTCATACTATATATACCCTCATTACTCACAAATGTAAAATAGACAATTCAGAGAGAAAAACCCTAAATAGGTTTTCTACAACACACACGCCCATCTTTTAGAGAGAGAGCTACTTATCCTTAGTGAGAAATCATTGTAGCCTCTTCTCCTTCCCTCTTCCATTGTCATATCTTGAGAGCAGATTTGTACCCAAACACAACTCACACCTATTTAAAGTGTAGACAGTGTTTTGAAGCTTGGGAAGCTTTGACGATTTGCTAAAAGAAGCCAATGAGGCTTGGTGGATGCAATCGGGCGTATTACGGGATCCGGAAAGTTAGACAAGACACGGTTTTGAGAAGCCTTGTTGGAGTAAGAACTTGGAGGGCTTAGATACATCGAGTAGATTAGGCTTGGAGGGTCTCTTACTAACTCATGTATTCCAACTGATTGTCTAGTGGATCGATTACCACTTGGAGGGCGGCGGAGAGATTTTTCACTGAGTTCTTCGATTTCCTCTCCAATAACACATCGGTGTGTTATCTTGTGTTTGCATCCTTTTTCTTTACTCTTTTACATTCCATTTTACTGCTGTGTTGTCATGATTATTGATTAAAGTAGCTTGATTATTTATCCACTCGTATTTACACTATTCTGCACTTAGTATTAAGTTAGTATAAAATCTATCGAAATGTAACTTTAATTTGAGGGTTTAAACAGATCTTGTGTTTTCAACACATTTTCGAGCTTTCAGAGATAGGTCACTTTTCCTAGCGCTAATTGTTTATGCCTTGGTTGAATTGATCATTGAAGCTTCACATTGGACTAAGGACTATCTCATTTTTGGTACCCACACACATCACACATGTCTATGTTCAATGAATGCCTTATTCATTTGTGTGATTGTACTTGATTAAATATGTTTCATATACTCAATTTTTGTTGATCAAACACAAAAAGATTTTTGAGTGTTTTAATTTTTTTTGGAAAGTCTTTTATTTTTGCAAAAATATCAAAATTTTCAAAAACAGTGTTGCCCTGTTCTAGCGACTTGGTCGCTGGTCATTCTAGTCGCATGCCCCTAGTCGCGAGCTTACACAGTAGGTTTTCGCGACTCTCTGGCAGGTCAAAGTCCCAGTCGCGAAAAAGACTTGGAAATGTTTTCCAAGAATCTGATTTTAAGATTTCACGCGACTTGGTTTGGCGACTTGTTCACGAGTGGAAGCTTCAGTCGCGAGCTTACTCAGAAGTTTTCGTGGCTCCCCACGCGGCTCACTCGCGGGTGAAACTTCCAGTCGCAAAAAACACTTAGACAATTTTTCAAAATTTTTTCTTGGAGTTTTCTGGCGACTTGTTCGCAACTTGGTTCAGTCGCGAAAAACGCGTGTTTTGCTCTAAGGACAGTTTTTAAAAACTTTTCAGTTTTCCCTCGAACATTTTTTACTGTTCATTGTCTTGTACGTTCAACACTCTCTCAAACTCACCGCGTTTCACTCTCAAATCCACCATTTTCATCATTTTCTCAACTTCAATCTTCAAGAAAAGGTATGGGTTTTCCTATTTTCTCTAAGTATTTCATGATTATAGCCTTGATTTCTTGGATTTTTGAGTTGTTGTTGAGTTTCGAGATTTGTGCTGTTTTGGATATGGGTTGGGTTCATTTTGATGGGTTTGTTTGAATGGGTTTTGTTGATTATGACAATATGATGCTTGCTACACTTGCTTTCATGGTTGATTTCCATTTTTGAATTGTGTTTCAAGTCTGCCTTGTGGTGTGCATATCATATCCATTGTAAAATGTCATGTAGACATTTGCTTGAATTTTAGGGTTTCTGTGATTTACACTGTTTGTGTAATGTCTCTAGTATACACTGTTTAGTATTTGCATCACTAGTTGAGTGTTTGTGCATTTTGCCCTAGGCTGTTCATGGAATGTTTTGAACACACACTTACATTGTGATAGGTTTAAAAGTTTGTGATACAACTCTAATGTGTTTTGTTGCTATGTTTCTCTCTTGTCCAGTTGGTTTTGAATTGTGCTGTAGACTGAATCTTTGGTTTAACTCTTTACCCTTTTCAGTGCTACTAACTTGGTACTAATTGTTTGGATTTCCATATGTGTGCTTTGTTTTTGTGGTATTTGCTGCTATGGTTTTGCAGATGACTCCTACAAAGAAGAAGACCAATGCAAAGAAGGGTGACAAGAGGTTGAAAATGGACAATACAAAGTTCAGGTCTACCAAACATTTTGAGAGATACACTCAGTTCTACTTGAGGGCACCCATCATCCAAGAAAGATTTGTGGATTTGGTTGATTTGAAGGACACTTTCATTCCAAGTTGCTTTCAGGACAGTGGTTGGGATAAGCTACTGAGTGATCTGCCTGGGGTATGTGAACCTCTGATTAGAGAATTCTATGCTAATGCTGTTTTAAGAGAGGATAAGATCAACTGTTGGATACGAGGACATGAATTCAACATAGATCTGGATGATATTGATGAGGTGTTGGGCTTTGAGAACTTGGACCATGATTTTACACACTAAAAGGACAGAATTCTCTCCATTGAAACTGTCCAAACTCATATTGGTGGAGTTAGAAAAGGGAGTTGCCTCAACACTACTGCATTTCCAGCTGACCTTTCGCATTCCAAACACACACCAGTATAAATACCCTTATACCCACGTATTGTAGAGAGCTTCCAGAGAGAATTTTGAGAGAGAAACCCTAGAGAAAAACACGATTGACTCATCCACAATCTTCATCCTTGATTCTCCAAATTCCTCTACTCTCACCCTCTCTATTGTTGCATCCTTGAGAGATACATTTAGCCAAATCCTTATCTCACCATACCCATATCTGTGAGAAGATTATTTGGTGCTTCGGAAGCAGTTAGGAAGGGACCAATTGATATTGGTTGATACTATAGGCTATAGCGGAATCTGGTAAGTTAGAGAAGACAAAGGTTCGGCGTAATCTCGTTGAAGCAAGAAGCATGGAGGGCTTAGGTACACTAGGTAGATTAGGCTTTGAGGGTCTTCTGCTGTTCATGTATCCCAACTTGATTCTCTAGTGGATTATTGGTCGCTTGGAGGGCGGCGGAGAGGTTTTATGCTGAGGACTTCAGTTTCATCTTCGATAACACATCATTGTGTTGTCTTTGTGTTTGCATCTTTCTTCCCTTAATATTTGCCATTTAATTTCTACTGTGGATGTGATTTTATTTGGTTTAGATTATGTTATCAATTCTATTTTAGCTTATTTACATTTTCCGCACATACATTGTTTGTTAATAAGCTTGAATTGGTAATTTGTAATTTGGGGGTCTGAACGTTCAAGGTGTTTTACACACATAATTGAACATTCAAACACATAAATTGAATAATCTTCTTCATTATTGCTGATGAGACAAGAACCACGGCAAGGGCAAAGCTGATTTTTCCTAGTCTACTTATGAGGCTTTTTAGAGAAAAGAGTGTGGACATCCCTCGAGAAATCAGTCTCATGCCTACTCTCTTAGCCATTAATACTCTAACCATTACACTTATAAGAGTTCGTCTTCTGGGTGACGAAGAGGAGGGTGCTTAAGAAGAAGGAGAACCAATGGAGACTGAGACAGCAGCTGAAGGACAACCATCAAGTTCAAGAGGACGTGGCAAAAGGAGTAGAGCTTCATCATCCTTTGAAGTACCTCCAGATGCATTCCAAATCATAGTTGAAAGGATTGATGGACTCCGAGATGTCCAGAATGAGTAATCTGACAGGTTGGCTGCTATCCAAGAGCAGATGAACCTACTCTCAGCAAAGTTTGACAGTTTTACCACCCAATAGTAGCCCTTTGGCCATTCCAATCAAAAAGGGGGACATTATCTTTAGAGAACGTAGGGGTAGCTCTTGAGAAGGAGCACCATTTTGAAGGGGAGCAAAACTAGAAACTTTTTTTAAGCATTTTATTTTATGTTTACTATGGTTTTTGTTGTTATGTTTTGGATAATCTTAATTATGGGTTTGCTTTGTTCTATGTTAAACACTTTGGTTTAAACTCATGGTTTTTGGCATTCTGGTTCATATATATATATGCAATATTATATTCATTATTGTGATTTGTACCCATGCTTTATAGCCTAGTACTTGTTGTTAAATGTTATGCATTTTCTTTAAGTACATCACTCTTGTGCCCTTGTTGGATTTTATATCCTTGATGCAATTACCTTGTGTTGTTGTATTGGTTGAGTGTTGGACATGCAAATGATACTTTGCATTGAGCTTATTAGCTTGTATGTCCGGATGTTCATTCCTAGTGTGAATGAGCATTGTGGTCACTATTTATAGTGATTGTTCCTTTTTGGTCAAGCCATGCTTTATTTCTTTAATCTATATTGCTTGATTGCATTGTGCTTGCTCCATATGCATTACAAGTTTTTTGCATACAATGATCATATTGTGTTGTTATTTTTTAGGAGTTACTTGTTCTTACGGTTCAAGAACTACACAGATTCTAGAGTTAGGTGTGAGTGAGTTATGTTCAACTGTTCCCAACTCACATGTTAAGTCTAGAGTTTGTTTTAGGGTATTGTCACAGAATAGCCAAAGTGGGAGATTGTAAGGTTGAATTTAATCAACCATTTTGTTGGCTTTATTCCGTGCCAATTTGCTTGTAATTCAGTATTTAGAAACCTTGTATTTAGGTGGAAATCATGTAAGGGTAGTGTGTGAGAGAGTGTGAAGAAAAGCTCAAGAGTGTGCAACTAAGCAGGGCCTTGCGACTGGATCTCGCGATTGGCTCGCGACTTGCAAGTCGCCAAAAGAGGCACACGTGTGAAGCATACAGGGGAGCTGAAGAGTCACGCCAATTGTTGCACTACAGGATAAAACTTCCAACTGGCCAGGCCATTATCTCGCGACTTAGACTTGCGACTCAGTCAAGTAGCGAGACCAAGTCGCCAGTTCACTCTGTTTGGGAAAAACTAACCTTTCGCATTCCAAACACACACCAGTATAAATACCCCTTATGCCCACATATTGTAGTGAGCTTCCAAAGAGAATTTTGAGAGAGGAACCTTAGAGAAAAACAAGATTGACTTATCCACAGTCTTCATCCTTGTTTCTCCAAATTCCTCTACTCTCACCATCTCCATTGTTACATCCTTAAGAGGTACATTAGCCAAATCCTTTTCTCACCATACCCATATCTGTGAGAAGGTTATTTGGTGCTTAGGAAGCAGTTAGGAAGGGACCAATTGATACTGGTTGATGTTATGGGCTATAGAAGGATCCGGTAAGCTAGAGAAGACAAATGTTCGGCGTAATCTCATTGGAGCAAGAAGCTTGGAGGGCTTAAGTACACTAGGTAGATTAGGCTTGGAGGGTCTTCTGCTGTTCATGTATCCCAACTTGATTCTCAAGTGGATTATTGACTGCTTGGAGGGCGACGGAGAGGTTTTATGCCGAGGACTTCAGTTTCCTCTTCGATAACACATCGCTGTGTTGTCTTTGTATTTGCATCTCTCTTCCCTTAATCTCTGCCATTTAATTTCTGTTGTGGATGTGATTTTATTTGGTTTAGATTATGTTATCAATTCTATTTTATCTTATTTACATTTTCCACACATAAATTGTTTGTTAATAAGCTTGAATTGGTAATTTATAATTTGGGGGTCTAAACATTCAAGGTGTTTTACACACATATTTGAACATTCAACAACTCTAAAGTGCCAGAGCTGAGGGAAATTATGCGTACCTTAATTTCTGAGGGTTTTGGGTTTTTATAGTAGTGTAGAACTGACTTTTGTTTTCTTGGTGAAGAAGATGTTTCCTTGTAGGGGAGATTCTCATAAATGTACGTATTTTGCGGGATTTTTCTCATATGGGGATTCCATTGACTAGGGTTAATCGTAGGGTGCAAGACATTTCCATTTAGGATTCCTTAGAGACCACTTAAGCCATGTGACTGCCACGTGGCCTTGATATCCGTCGGCCTCAGGCCCGTGCACCTAGAATCCATCCGTTACGGAGGATCACCCGTCCACTAAAGAGGGATCATCCGTTTTATGATTGCTTCGTTCAGTACTTTAATCCGTCATCTTGTTTTTGACCATTTATTAGCTTAGTAGCGTCACCTATGGCATGTTTATTTGAACCGATCCTTCAACCTTATCTTTTATCCTCTTCAGATTTCATCTTGAGAGTTTTTCCTTTTTGATAGTGCTAAAATACTCTACCCTAGTCATATATTTATCGACCACCCATGATCCATCCAAGTAATAGCGTGTCTAATGGACTAAAAAAATTGACCCAGAATTAACCAAAATGAAGTAGGATATAATTGAAAAGTATAACAAACTTTAGAAAACAAATTAAGTTGGCTAGAAGACCTTAAAAATTGGTTAGGATATAAGTCTTGGCTCCCTTGTCTTTTGTCAAAAACGATACAAGTAAGTTGCTTTTGCGGATCAAGTACGTATATATTATATATCTTCGCATAATTTCATTCTATACATATAATTAATATTCATGTAAACTCCACAGCCTTAATTTGTTTAATAACATTTGCATTTGGTTATATCGTCTTTAATTAAGATGTTGAGATAGTAGCAAAAGTAGTAAACAAGAATTTAGATCCTTGAATTTAATTGTGGAAATTAATTAAGATGATGCATTTGGCCAATACTAATTTTTAATATTTGCGATGAGGTAAATACTTTAGTCTCTTCATTCAATATTGTTGTATCTTGTATGACGAGTTCTTTTTATGTCTTTTGGCAAGCATCCAATGTGTTGCCGTGATGCCCACGCATTGCATTTATTTTTCTTCTATGAGTCCGTTTGGATACAACTTATTTTTACTGAAACTGAAAACTGAAAACACTGTAACAAAATAATTTTTAAATGTGTGAATAGTACTATGAGACCCATTTTTAAAATTTTCTAACCCGTGAACAGTGCTAAATAGTGCTCAACAGTACTCTTGTCCCCTAAAGCAGAAACGCGTGCAGGGGAAAAAAAAAAAAAAGTAAAACGCAAAACGCAAAACGTGCATTTCATCCGGATCCAAACACTCACTATGTCTTTTGCATTATAGGCATAATATGATAACTTATTTTTTTGTTATATATATATATGTGTGTGTGTGTGTGTGTGTGTGTGTGTGTGTGTGTGATAGAATGAATTTCAATATATTTGGCATCAGCTTTTAACTTTTATATACAGTTTTTAAAAACTCACATTTTTCTACTTTTTTCACCTTTTTCCATTTTTTCTCATTTTTTTCAAGATATAAGTATATTTTAACATAGTTTTAGCAAAAACCTAAATAAGCTGTTCCCAAACAGACACTTACATACTGATTGATTTTTAGGGTAGGCGAGTTCCAATTTCATATATCTTATTTAAGGACAATAGACTTTACCAATTGAACTAACTGAAACTCGCTTATAATTTGAAAACTTAGTAAATGAGATTGTTTATAATTCCTTTCATCGTTGGTTTGATAATGTTTGAAGTATAAAAATTTAATAGTAGGAACCTTTATATGTTTATATTGTACTTGTAATATAAATTTACATTGTAAACACACAAGTGACAAATGTTGTACACATTTGCAAAAACTGTACAATATTTACTACTTCACTTTTTTGCAAATGAGTACAACAATTTTCACTTTTTGTGTCTACAATGTAAATTTATATTATATCGTACAATGTAAAAGAAGAATTTCCCTTATAGTAGATATTTTATATATCTAAATATCATTTAAATATTTTTCTTATAATTCCATTTTCTCACATTTTTTAAATGAAAATTTATTAATGAACTTTTAGTAGCTAAATTTTGTTAAACTATTTGTTTAATTGTTAATAAGATCAGTTCTTAATCTTTCTTATAACATAGTTTTTCTTAGGTAGAATTTCATCTATTTTTTTTTTTTTTTTTATGCATATACAATTATAATTGCTAGGGAAAATTACCAAAAAAAAAAACTATTTTTTATAAAATTTTACACATATCCCAAAAAACAACTAAAACTATTTTCAAACACTCCTTCAATTCCATTTTATTTGGCACGTTTAGAAAATCTAAATTTGAAAGGAATATCATTTAATGTAATGTCTTTTGTATAGAAAGGTAAAAGTTTTCAAAACCACCTTCTTTAATTTAAATTGGGAAAAGTTAATGGATATGTTGTAATGATATTGGCTTAGATAATATTTTTAGAAACTTTTTATAGAAAAAGAAAAAAGAGACCCATTTAAATTTTAGTTAAAACGAGATATTGACTTTTCAAATAGAGTCAATTGTATATGTTAAATATTAGCATTTATACCATGTTGAATATGCTAGTATAGATGCAGAAACGAAAGCATAAAGTATAGAATACAATAACACACGAGGGTTACGTGGTTCAGCTTAACGGCTTACATCCACGGAGGAAACCCTAAAGGGCTACATCAATAATATATTATAGTGTAGTACAAATCCTGTGTTACAATGAATCATAACATGTGTATATATAGTAGACTAAACCCTAGACTAATAGACTTCTAGTACAAGTAGAAGACTTGGCTTGCACACAAAGTATAATTAGGCTTGGGCCTATGCTAATGGGCTAATATATCTCTAACACCCCCTCTCAAACTCAAGATGGAAGTTTGATGAAATCTTGAGATTTGATAAGGTTGAGAAGATCCATTGAATGAAGTTTGGCTCTGTTATGGTAGTTTGAGAAAGACAATGGTCTTGCAGTGTTGATGCGACTTCTAACGGTGGCATGACTATACCGGAGAGTTTTGACGGCAATAGTAGGAAGCCAAAGAAGATGAACGCAGCAAAGAAAACACCGAGGAAGACAAAGATTGCTCTTAAATATACCGCAAGGACAGAAAACCATGGCCACAAGAAGGTGGCTCTGATACCATGTTAAATATTAGCATTGATACACCATGTTGAATATGCTAGTATGGATGCAGAAGCGAAAGCATAAAGTATAGAATACAATAACACACGAGGGTTACGTGGTTCAGCCTAACGGCTTACATCCACGGAGGAAACCCTAAAGGGCTACATCAATAATATATTATAGTGTAGTACAAATCCTGTGTTACAATGAATCATAACATGTGTATATATAGTAGACTAAACCCTAGACTAATAGACTTCTAGTACAAGTAGAAGACTTGGCTTGCACACAAAGTATAATTAGGCTTGGGCCTATGCTAATGGGCTAATATATCTCTAACAGTATATATGTTAAAAAAAATTATTTATTAACTATTCAAAAAGTACTTTATTTTTGTATATTTCAAAATGAAATAAAGACCAAACAACTTAAAAGTTCTTCCGAAACTCAGCTAAAGTATGTGCCGTTTCAAAAAGTGCAGAGTTTAAGAGAAATAAAAGGATAAATTAAATACATTTTAAAAAATAAAATAAATCATAGACATACCGACTAGTCAACATTATACAATTTTATTTTCTCCCATTTTCCTATGAGACGTGTTACACATATCATATTTGTCCATATATATTGACCCTAAGTCAATGGGAAAAAGTCTTCACGAAAAATAAATAAAATCACTGGAAAGAAAGGATACATGACAAATGAGTGACAAAAAGCACTCAAACATTCAACTGTGTATAAACTATAAACCAAACAATTTGCTATCGTGGGTCCTTCTATAGACAAACGAATTTGGCTTTCCAAATCAAGAAGACGTTAAAGATAGGGTCATTCTAGGTACCTCTCACATTTTTGTGGGTATATACATTGTACCCACTTAAAAATGAGCCATAGATTTTTCAAGTTTTAATATTGACAGTTTATTTTGTTTTAATGAATACCAGTTACCGTTCAAGCAGGTTCTGTATAAAACCAAAAACACAAAAAGAAAAAGAAAAAAAAGAGAAAAGACATGAACACCAAGTCAGTTTATTATAAGTCTTCTACCTCTGTTCTTCAATCATTCTTCTCGTTTCCCATTCCCCACTCAAGTTTCCAAATCTAAGAGATTGTAGAACTTTATTGTGCCGAGTTACCTCAACATACTGGAAAAACTTCTAATTCTTTGAAGACTGGCAAAATAATATAAATAGATTAGCATTTTTATTAGTAGTAGTACGTACCACTACTATGTTAACTTAATTAATTAACCAAATTTAGGCCAAGTTAACTTAATTAATTAATCAATTACGCTTTCATGTCTATGGTTATCCAAGCATGCACCAATACCACAACTTTAGGCCACGTGATATGGTCACGGAGAGAAAACCTAAGACGAGAAAAACTTTTGCCACCAACAGTCAAGGTTTTAAAATTAACAAAGTAAATTCGAAGTGTTTACACTATAATTAATCCTAATCTGTATTGCTATCTCATGTAGGCAACATTTGTTACAAATCAATCAAAAGAAATTTTAAATATTTGTTTTGGTAGAGTTTGTGCAAAATATTAGGCAACATTTTATTATTATCTTACCAGTTACTTACTATGTTATTCTACCATGTTAGTGATTATAAACGAACTCTATGAACATGTACATAATAATGGGATACACAAAACATTTGAGAAGAAGCTCCTTCCTTTTTATATTATCATTTGTGGAACTATATATGATAATTATTTTTACATTAATTATTAAAATATCAATGAAAATGATAGTGTTGAAATGTACTTCGCTTTCAAGCCTTTAATTTGTTATTAGCTAGATTAATCTTTTTTAACATTTATTAAATTGCATATGACAAAGTATTGCAGAGCCACCAAATAGAATGAAACCCTTTAGTAAATTAAGCACGTGTCTTGCACATATTATAATTTTTTTTTCCAAGAGGAAGGATGGCATCCTAGGATGCACGGACGCAGCTCCAGAGGAGCCGCACCCGCGTCGGACTCGGCGGGACGCGGCGACGTGGGAGGGACGCCGCTGACCGTGAGTCCGTGCCGCGTCAAGCCGCGTCTTGCCACGTGGATGGGCCAACTCACGCCGACGCGGCTCAAATCGGGCCGACTCAAGCTGTATCGGTCGTATCGGCTGAAACTGCCGAAATGGCCAATTCAGGCCGAAACGACAGAGTCAGGCCGGATTTCAAAAAAAAAAAAAAAAAAAGGTGCGAAACGCACCGTTTGAGGAAGAAACGAAGCTGAGGAAGACGAAAGAAGAAAACTGGTTTAAGAAAACTAAAGAAAGGTTAAAAAAAGAAAAGGTATGAACTGGGAAGGGGAGTGACGGAAGAAACGAAGCAGAGGAAGAACAAACGAAGCTGAGGAGAAGAAAAAAAATGTAGAAAGGAAGAAATGAAGCTGAGGAGAAGAACGAAGAAGACGAAGAGATGTTTTTTAAAAGGTGTGGACGTGTGGTGTAGATTAGGCTTTGGAAAATAGAAGCCTTGGGAAATAAAATAAAAAATAAAAGGTAAAATTGATATTCTGATGAGACCAAACGTAATGTGTTGACTTGTTGGCACTGGAGTGGCAGGTGAATAGAAAGAATAAAAATAAAAAGATTAATCTTATGGGTTTTATTGAATTTATGAATATTATATTTGAGTTATTATCTATTATTACTCTTAAATTTAGTATATGTATATATAATGTGAAAAAGTATGCTTAGTAATATATTAAAAATATAAATAAAAATAATTTTAATAATTTTTTAATCGCTAAGTCCCGCCGCACCCGCACCCACCTTTTTCAAAAATTGCCGAGTCCCGCACCCGCACCCGAGTCTCGAAACGCACCCGTGCTTCCTAGATGGCATCATGTCATACATTCCAAAATAAGAATATACTATCTTTTCTAAAAAAAAAAAAAAAAAAAGAGGCAATGTGTTTTTAAGTGAAGGTAGTCGTTATCTTAGAAATAAATTAAGCATTATTAATTGGTTCTTCTACCGGAAAACGATATGGCTCGGACGCTTAAACCCCACCTTGATATTGAATTCAGAGGAAATTTCAATCGCCATGATAGATATATTTCGTGGACATTACACAATTGCAATTATTAATGTGCTTCCGCCAAATAATCTCCAAAGATTTACATGAAAAAATAATAATAAATTATTACCAAAGAACACTTTTCTCTGCAAAATTAATATTTTCTGGCTTTTCGATGACCTTTCCGGAGTTTATTTGTGTTTTCCATCCCTAATTAACTAGCTTTTTTGGTCATTCTTGGTAGTTTTCAGACCATACTTGGTATATTTCAGACCAATATTCCTTGTTGCTTCGCAGTAAGTTTTAAGTTGTTTCCAGGCTTCCAGCATTATTTTCCAATTTTGATGTTTTCCAATGATACATTGTTGTGTCTGTTTTTCTCTCTAACCCATTGTTGGTGTTTTACGGTCTCTGGCCGTCATTCTCACCAGGCCTTCCCGTTGATCATGGCCTCTACGAGCTTAATTACATGGAGCCTTTCAATCCTAATGCACAAGATTCCGTCTTATTCATCACAGTTTACACCCAGTCTCACAATCTGATTTTCTCTTTGAGTCCCACTAGATAGTTTCTTTCTTAATATGCAAGTATTAGAGGTTGTACTTTTCACAACATATTTTCCACGTTTTTTTGGAATTTATTATTTTTATTGAAATAGACATAGTTGATTTGTTGGTCTTGTTAGTCACGGATTAGTTTGTTTACTTGGATTTTCTTTTCTTGTGCTAATTCTTGTATATTTTCTTTTCGCACTCTCTATTTTCTAATACTGGTTCTTTATATCAAAAATTCATTTACAATTTAGGTTAATCTAAAAAGTTAATAAAGTATTTTTTAATATGTAAACTTTACTATGGGTTTATTGTAACATGAGAACTTAATAGGACTTTAAAACCCAACAAGATTTATATTGTTATGGACTTGTCAACTCTATACCTAATTAACAATGATTTTACTTTTTATCATTTGTCCTTTCCCCCCTTGCACCCATGACTGGGCCTCAAAAAAATTCCTTTACCTCTTTTTTTGTCGAACGGTGGAAGAGATTATAATTAGAATTTGCATGGAAGTGCCACAAATACTCAATGGACTGACTTTAATCAGCTCTTAATTTATTTTGCAAACCTTATACTGCAAACTATACGGTTCACAGGGTTCATTGTAACAAAAGGGGCAAAAAAGAAGAAAGAAAGAGGCCGTAGCTTAATTATTGAGTGCAAATTATTACAACACTGCGAATTAGAGGCATCACAAACCCCAAACCATATATAATACATCAAACAAAGATGACTTATTTATAGTCATTATCTAAAAGTCAAAAGGGGTTTAAGGTGATGAGCAACCTTCGCGACCGTAGATGAATCAAGGTTTGGTGGCTTTGGAATACATGAAGTATATGGCTTTCCACGACCACACTCAGGGTAGGACTAGCTAGGTGGAGATGGCGTAGTTGCAGTTTTAGATGGTGAAGTCACAGGTGGAGATCGCGGCGTTGCAGGAGGAGATAGTGGCTTCCTGGGGCCGGGTAGACATTCACGATATGGCTTTCCACGGCCACACGTAATTACTGGCTTATTAGGATCCTGAGAAGGTGCTGTTACTGCAGATTTGTCTGAGATATGATATGAAGTAATTATCAGAATATAAATTAAAATCTGAAAAGGAAAACATGGCCTAGAATCATGCGATGCGATTTGGGAATAAGAGTTCCATATATTGTAAAACCGACAAAAGTAAAAAATTATAGTACATAGCTAGTAATTGGTAATAATTTATCAGAAATGCACCAAATAATTCTAACATAATTGACCAACTGTTATGTAAACTCTTACTCATGATCTGTTTTTTATAAACAATATCATAAGTTCAGTTTAATAAGTATGCTACAAAATAGATTAAAACACAACTATCTACTAGAAACTATAGTGTTCTCACCAGCTAAATCTCTAGCTGCATTTGAAGAAGGAATGAAAAATGTGGAAAGCAAGAGAAAACAGACCACTAGAATGGCTTTCATTTCGAGATTTGATACTTGATATGCTAAGTTTCTCTATCCTAACCATATTTATAGACCATCCAAGTAGGAGCATGTCTAATGTTGAGAAGAATAAGTCAAAGTGTGAGGTAGGATATAATTGAAAAGTATTATAAAAAAGAGAATCTACATTTTTTTTTAAAAAAAAAAAAGGGGGAGAGAGAAAAAGAATTTAGAAACCAAAGTTGACTAGAAGTAGACATGGCAAAACGGGCGGGTCGGGTCGGGTTCGGGTCGGGTCAAAACGGGTCATTTTTAAACGGGTCAAACGGGTTGCGGGTCAAACGGGTCGCGGGACGGGTCGAGTTGACCCGTATTTTTCAAACAAGTTTTTTTTTTTTTTTTTTTGGAAATAGATGCAATTTGTCAATTGTTTCTAAGTTCCTTAACTGTGATTAAATTTTCATTGGTGATACTATTACCACTTACCAATTACCACTAAATACTTGATACCTAAATTTGGTGCAACTCTTATTCCAGCTTTCTAGAAGCTAATCTTGGTATAATTTTTGATATGTTTAAAGTAGGAAGAGAAAATGAAGGTGGCAAGTAAAGAATGACAAACTATAATGGAGTACATAACATATTAAGTGAAGAAGAATAAGTAAATATCTTATAAGAATTACACCTCAATCTCAATCTACTCAACGTTGGTAGACGTGGAAAAACGGGGGGGGGGGGGGGGGTTCGGGTCGGGTCAATCGGGTTGCGGGTCAAAACGGGTCACGGGTCATTTTTAAACAGGTCAAACGGGTTACGGGTTAAACGGGTTGCAGGTCAAACGGGTCGGGTCAAACGGGTCTGACCCGTTTTGCCATGTCTAACTAGAAGACATAAAAATCAATAAGGGTGTCTTCCTGCTCTCTTGTTTTCTCAAATCGATATAAATGAGTTGCTTTTGCGTAATAATACGTGGTCCCTTTAGCTTAGATACTTTCTTTAGTTAATAAAGAAATTTTGTCCGCACTTTTTAGAATCAAATTGTATCGCACACTATAGGTTCTAGTTAGCTCAATAGGTAAAGTTTCTGATGGTTGAATAAGAGATCTTGGATCCAATTCCCACCTATACTAAAAAATTGATTAGAGTCTTGGGCTGATGATAAAGAGCTATCATTAGGAACGGATGTCATAAGTTGAAATTCTTTAAAAAAAAAAAGTATTGTACACATCATTTCTCGTCTATTAATTAGACATGGCAAAACAAGTCAAAATTTTTTGACCCAACTCGAAAAATACCTAACCCGAACCCGATTTTTTTGACCCGAAGTAAAAACGGGTTGACCCATGACCCGACCCGTGTTTTTTGCGGGTCAACCCGACTCGAACCCAAACCATTTTTTTAAAACTTTTTTTGTTTTTGGTAAAAAAAATAGTGAAATTAAGACAATATTGGTTTAATTATTTATTGTGAGCTTTAAGGAAACAATTGATACATTTACATAACTGCATGCAAATTAATTGAAAGATAAATGGTTGAGCATTCTGTAATGAGTAAAGATTTTTTAATATCAAATAGTAAAGTACATGCCAAGATAATCTGGTTACAGTAGAGTTAAAAACATATTTAAAATTGTAGGCATGTGTGATGCACATTCACAAGTGTGAAAATAGTAAAGTCAAAGTATCAAATTAGAATAAATTATAAATGGTTAGACCTATTTTTTAACAATTTATGTTCAAAATAAACGGTTTTTCAAAATAAATTATGATATTTTCTAGAATGTGTGCTGCTTAATAATGATATGATCTTCATAAAAGAGATCATGTATAAATAAGCAATCAAACCTTAATATATATCTTAAATTGAAATAGAGTGCCAACCACAATTGATAATAGATTATAAAATTAATTTTCAAGATTGTAACTTTCTTATATGTTTTTATTCTTTATCAAATAAGTTATCCAATAAGTCATTTGTAATTTTGTTTTATATTTTGGAATGTTGATATTGTGTAGAAATAAAACTTGTGTATTTGTTTTGGATAGCAATGTTAGGATTTGTATAATTTTAAAATTATTAAATAAGTATTAATAAGTTTAATTGAGTTCATTCTTGATATAAGTGGTGAATTCAAAATAATGCATTTTACATCAAGTAATATGTTGCATAACTTTCCAAATGACAAATCCATATTGTTTTCTTTCTAAAAATAAAAAATAAAAAAAATTTCATGTGAAAAATACAGGTCAACCTAACCCGACCCGACCCGACCTGCAACTCGATTGACCCGAACCCGTTTAAAATGACCAGTTTTTAACTCGTGACCCGTTTGACCCGCAACCCGATTGACCAGACCTGACCCGCCCGTTTTGCTATGTCTACTATTAATGAGTTGACGCGGAAGATGGCATAAGCCCATTAAAGAGAGGCGAATTATGATTTTTATTTTTATTTTTTCTGAAAAATTTAACTCTAAAACAATTTAGAGTTATCTCTTCTAATTCATCATGCGATGATTTATAAAACTATTTATGTGTATTATTTAATTAAACCACTTACATGACTTATTAAAAAAGTCATGTGACTAAAATTATGCATAAATAATTTCTTTAATCGCCACATAGTATGATGGAAAAAGATAACCATGTTGAGTTTTAGACCCTTATTAACTAAGTTTTAAGCCCAAGTTGTTACTTAATCAGATCATGAATGGTCCTTGGTTAAAGTAATCAATCACTTATATTTTATAACAAATAAACAACATTAATAAAGAACACAAAAATATGGTGAACTAGGAAAAACCTATAATAATTCCAAAGTAAACCCACTGGGATGTTTACCCTAGCAACCCCAAGGGAAAACAAATCCACATAATTGAATAAATGTTTTACAATTGTGAGTAACTCTAAGTCTATAGACTTAATTTTTCAGCTATTGAGATGTTGCACATGAACCTCTCGCACATGACTTCAATTATCCATTGGAAGATTCTGATCCAACACTGTTGTTTAGGAATATGCATCAACTTCAAAACACTCTATTTCTAAATATGCGTCAAGCTTATCACCAATAAAGGATTTTTATAGTGGGTGGCACTACAATCTTGAGAAGTACTCTCTAAAACTCTCCAAAAGTCTTTGGCACGCCCTCTAAGGCTTTCTTTTTATGTCATAGGCTTAGTAGAACAAATTACCCTAGAGACAAGGTGGGCTGAATCCACAAATCTAACTTGCTCATAGTTCGATGGATTGAAAAATTGTCAAAAGTTGTTGAAATATTGATGCTTGCTTAGTAACATGCAGATACTAGGTATATCTTGACATACAAAATGCTTCTAAAAAAAAAACATGCATCATGGTTTTCAACCTCGGACTGTTTAAAGAACCATTAAAGAGAGAGGTTCAAGATTTTGAAGGTCGGACCGAGGTTGAATTGAGGTCGAACCGTGATGACGTCATAATTAATTTAATAATTATTTAAAATAAAAATTATAAATTAATACAAATAGAAAAATATTTATTAACTATTCAAAAACTACTTTATTTTTGTATATCTCAAAATGGAATACAGACCAAACAACTTGAAAGTTATTTCGAAACTCAACTAAAGTACGTTATAAATTTATACTGCCGTTTCAAAAAGTGCAGAGTTTAAGAAAAATAAAAGGATAAATTAAATACATTTTTTTTTTAAAACACTAGAAAGGCGTCAAGTTCCTCCTCCGACGGTTTGGACATCATAAACTAAAATAGTTGCAGAAAGTCTTCCTTCACACCTCCACACTTCTGTATTCGAGCAGTAGACCCAGCCCATACATCTTGTGCAGCACTGCATTCCCAAAGTGCGTGAATCATAGATTCTGGACATTGTTGACATAAACCACACCTGTCCTCCTTCAAAATTTGCCGTCTAACTAAGTTCACCTTTGATGGCAAAATATTAAGGCAAGCCCTCCAGCCAAAAACTTTTATTTTGCTAGGAACACGGAGTTGCCAAAGCCTATTCCAGACTCAGTGATTTGCCCTCTATTTTGAGCTCTCTTCTCTTCCATTGGTGTCTCCAGCTAGCATTCGAGCAACATGATACCCTGATTTTACCGTGTACTTTCCATTGCGACAATGCATCCACACCATTTTATCTTGCACCTACCTCCTGCTCAATGAAATTTTAAGGATTGCCTCTACATCAAACCGATTGAATATCATGTTAATCCACTCAAAAAAAAAAAAAAAAAAAAAAACCTAATTTGATTACATTTTCTTAAGAGGCAAATATATGTTTTATGGTGGACCACTTAGGTTAGCCTATGCTTAGGACCGTCCATCAATAACCCGACTTTGACGAATCTGGTCGACCAATAAAAGGATTCAAACCAACTATTTAGATAGGGACAGATCTTGGGCTTTTGCTTTGGCGATGTAATGGTGAGTTTTTGGCCCAATTCTTTAGTGAAGTGAGGTAGGCCCAAAATAATTTGTGTTTGTTTTTAGACCCCTTAAAACACAACCAGATTAACCTAGTTATTTAGCTAAGCAATTAACTTAGGTAAATTATGCAGTTCCAGGTTAACACATATAAATCATATCAATGTAAAATGTGGAAAATAAAGAACACAAAGATATGATGACCCAGGAAAACCAAACTGGTAAAAAACCTAGGGAGGATTTAACCTAGTTATCCTCAAGGTAAAACTGAATCCACTATGAAAGAATTGAAGTTTACACAATAACGACTTAGACCACCAACATCCTATTGCCACCTCGAGTAGGAAACTTACTACGATGACTAGGAAACTTACTACCACAACCAAGTGACAGCTCCGAATCTACGGACTACTTCTTTCTCGGATTCTCAGCAAGTACAAGCACTCCCGCTTGTGTATCTTTAAGCTCTTGAATTTGCAACTAAATGATCACCAAGTTCTTGACATAATCTTGAATCTTGGAAATCCTAAGTATGTGTGAAGGCAAGTACCTCTAGATCTCACAGAAGATTCACACACAGAGCATAAAGAGCAACCTCAAAACGTGGCTAGGGTTTTCCTTTTTATACTTAAGACAAAACATAAAACCCTACACGTTAAACAGGCTTGGGCTGAGTTGGAAATTCTGTAGAAAAAAAAAATCTGCACAATTTTCAATCGGTCGAGTCTAATTCTCGATCGATCGAGCCAGGTAGATTTACACAATAAATCCTACAACAACTCGATTCCAACTTTACATAAAAAGCATAGCAAGTCTAAACAAGACTAAAACGTTTTGATCATGGTTTGCCAACATTACAAAATGAAGTTCTAATACATTAGTTCCTAATTCTTAGAACCTAACAAACTCCTCCTTTGGCAGTCCGTGACAAAACACAAACTAACAAAATGCTCAAAGTTTACAAAAAAAAGCCCATTACAAAAACATTGCCCAACAAAACAAATTCAACCTAACTACTATCTATTAATTGCAAGTGTAGACAGCAGCACGACTGAATCAACCTGTATATTTCCTGAAACACTCAACAAACGCATAAACGCATGTGTGGAAAATACAAGTAAAACAAAATAACTTCTTGATTTAACATAACACAAAATAAAGACATATATCATGAACAACTCATAAATATAAATCAATAAACAATGTGAAACAAGAAACATATATAATCAATGTATCTCCCCCTATCATGGACAACCCAAACAAAATACATCAAGAGCCAAAAAAAATGTAAGTACAATATGAAGCACCTAGATATAACCTAAAAGCTCCACAGGCTCCACAAACATAAAAGTCTCCCCCTAACAACAAAATCTCCTCTACAAATGTACTCCCCCTTTTTGTGACGAATTGTCAAAGGACACTCACTCATCATCAAAAGGAGGTGGCGGAAGCAATCGTCTAAAATGCTCCAAATCTGCTCGTAAAGCATAAAGCTCATCAAGCATGTCCATCAAAAGCTAACCATGAGCCGCCTGAACGCTCATGATAGTTTCCAATGTACGTCAAATGTCTGAATCATCCGGAGTAGATGGTGGGGGAACAACAACAGGATTAACAGACACCTCAGCAAAAGTAGTACATGTAAAAGAGGGAGGAGGAGGTGCGACACCAGAAGACTCAACCCTAGGGCGTTTAGAGCTCGGTCTCAACTAAGCAGCCCTCTGCCTAAGAAAGGTGGCACCTATGGGAGCTATAACATGGACAGGCTCAGACACCAGAAACTCATCTAAACCTAAATGCAAAAGAATCCTATGAATAAAAACGGGGAAGAAAAGAGCATGAGTAGTAAAACTACTCCTATGAACTTCATTCAAAGAATGCATAAAAAGATAAGGAAAACTAATGGGAGCATTTGTAACAAGGGCATACAAAAATGCACAATGCTCCAAAGGAATGAAGTGCAGATAAGAGATAGGCCATAAGGAATGACAAGCAATCCTAAAGAAAAGATAGTGGATCTCAGTGAGCTCAACAGTAGTGATCCGAGGATCAGAACCCCACTAGATAGAAGACCTAGTGATGTAAGACATGATGTTGTCTAAGGGAGGAGACTCATCATAAGGGTAGACAGGATGCTGGACCACTGGTACCCCAAGAGCATCAGTCACTACTGAAGGAGTAATGGTGTACTCTACATCTCGTATCCAACTCTTAACTAAAGTGTTGGAATCATAAACGTGGATAGAGAGGTTTGAGTAGAACTCTCTAATCAGGGTAGCCGGAGGTGGATGAGAAATATCCAACAGTGGTAACCAACCCCTACGATCAAAGTTATGCCTAATCTCAGGATCAAGCTCATCTAACAAAACCTTTCTCTTAGCCCAAATGTTCCTCTTAAGGTTAAGCTTCTTAAACGTCTCTTGGTTTTTCTCACTCGGAAACCTCTCACTATCAAAAGAAGGAGTAGAAGAGGAGGTGGTTGTCCTATGGGCTCTAGTCTTCCTAACTATGATCTAAGGTTGGAATAGGACAAACAAAAAAGAACCAAGGAAAGAGAAAACAAGTAAACCCAAGGGCAGATTGCAAGTTAGCACAAGAAAGCAGAGAAAATAACAAAAAAATTTAAAAATAACAAGAAAACAGTCTTCCTCTCTTTTTTTTCTTTTTTTTCTTTTTATATTTAAAAAATAACAAAAAAATAAACCTAGAATGAAATGCATGAATGTTATGCAATGCAAATCCTAGAAAACAGAGAAAACAAAACAACAAGAAAGATGGTCACAAAGAGTAGAGCAATGAAGCACAAGGACCAAGAAAGCCAAAGGTGATTAGGGACACAGAATCACACCAATGACTTGACGAAGAGTCTCAAACTTACTTCTATCAAGATGCTTGGTGAAGATGTCAGCATTCTGATGTTCCGTAGGGATATACTCAAAAGTCACAATCTTTCTTTCAACCAGATCCCTAATAAAGTGATATTTAATCTCTATGTGCTTAGTCTTAGAATGTTGAACAAGGTTCTTAAAGATATCAATAGCACTAGAATTATCACAATAAACAATCATGGTATCTTGTGATATCCCATAATCACTAAAAAGCTTTTTCATTCAAAGAAGTTATGAGCAACAACTTCCAGCAGCCATATATTCTACCTCTGCAGTAGACAAAGACACAGATTTTGTTTTTTACTCATCCAAGAAACAAGATTGGCTCCTACATAAAAACACCCACCAGTGGTACTTTTTCTATCATCGGCATTGCCGGCCCAATCAGAATCAGAAAATCCAGCAAGAGACAAATTAGACTCTTTGCTATAAAACAATCCATAATCACAAGTTCCACCAACATATTTTATGATTCTTTTAACAGCATTCAAATGTGAAACCTTAGGATTAGATTGAAATCTAGAACATACACCAACACTAAAAGCAATATCAGGCCTACTAGCAGTCAAATATAAAAGACATCCAATCATGCTTCTATATAATGTAACATCAACAGACTCACCTGATTGATCATTGGTTAATTTTGCATTTGCAGCCATTGGTGTTCTAGCATGGGTAGCCTTGTCAAGTCCAAATCTCTTGACTAAATTTCTTGCATACTTAGCTTAGTTAATGTAGATTCCTGATTCCGTTTGCTTCACCTGCAAACCCAAGAAATAAGTTAGTTCACCAACCATACTCATTTCAAACATTGCCTTCATTTCATCTGCAAAAGATTGAGCAAGAGAATAGTAGCACCAAAAACAATATCATCAACATAAATTTGAGATACAAAAAAATAATTCTTATCCTTTCGAATGAAGAGAGTAGTGTCTGCAAATCCTTTTTTAAATCCATGCTCAGTGAGATAGGCTGTTAATCTATCATACCATGCCCTGGGAGCTTGTTTCAAACCATAGAAGGCTCTCTTTAACTTGTAAACATCATCCGGTCTGTGAGGATCAACAAAACCTTTCGGTTGTTCAACATATACCTCTTCTTGCAACATACCATTTAAGAAAGCACTCTTAACATCCATTTGATACAACTTGAAGTTCAGATGACTTGCTATGGCCAAAAGTATCCTAATGGATTCCAGTCTTGCCACCGGTGCAAAAGTCTCATCAAAATCAATCCCTTCCACTTGTGTGTAGCCCTGAGCAACAAGTCTTGATTTATTTCTGATAACAGTACCATGTTCATCGGACTTGTTCTTAAATATCTACTTAGTTCCAATCACATTGACTCCCTTTGGTCTAGGAACTAATTCCCACACATCATTTCAAACAAATTGGGGAAGTTCTTCATGCATAGAATTAACCCAATCAGCATCTTGAAGTGCTTCATCCACCTTTTTCGGTTCAAATTGGGATAGATAGCATGAGTGAGTAATTACATTCAAGGCCTTGGATCTCAATCTCATGTTATCATTCAGACTACCCAAAATATTTGTGGCAGGGTGATTCAACTTAACTCTAGAAGATGGACCTTTAACTAAAGATGTGGAGGTGCCTTTCTATTCCATTGGAGGACTAAACTCACTTTGTGCTTGTTGAGTTTCATGAACTGGTGTGGATGGTTTTGAACTTGATGGTACAGAAACTACATCATTCAACAACAGCAACTCTTCCTCAGTATGCTTCCCCGCATAATCATCAGGTAGCAAATTATCAACTTCCATGATATTTTCTTGAACCGGAGAAGTGTTTTTTGAATGAATTTCTGAACTTAATTCATCATTGACCACAACATTGGAAGACTTCATGATTATTTTAGTTCTCAGATTGTACACTCTATAAGCTCTACTAGTGGAAGAGTATCCTAGAAAGTATCCTTTATCACTCTTTGCATCAAATTTTTCTAAGTTCTCTCTATCACGCAGAATGTAACAGTCACTGCCAAATATCTTGAAATATTTGACAACAGGCTTCTTTTCTCTCCAGAGTTCATACTGAGTTTGCTTAGAATCAGGTCTGAAATACACCCGATTGAGTGTATGGCAAGCAGTGTTAACTGCTTTTCCCCAGAAGGATTTGGGCAACTTCTTATTGTGTAGCATTACTTGTGCCATCTCTTGAATAACCCTATTCTTCCGTTCCACTATTCCATTTTGTTGTGGTGTCTTAGGTGAAGAGAACTCTTGATGTGTGCCTTGATCATTGCAGAAGGTAGCTAGCTTTGTGTTCTCAAATTCTTTTCCATGATCACTTCTGACTCTGGCTATCACAATACATTTCTCAACTTGCAATTTCTTGCACAAATGAATTGTCTTTTCAGGAGCCTCAGCTTTATCTTTCAAAAGTATAACCCATGTATATATAGTAAAATCATCCATAACCACTAGAATATACTTCTTTCCACCTAAACTTTGAACTCCGACAGAACTCATGAGATCAATGTGCAACAACTCTAGAGGTCTTGAAGTTTGAACTTCAGTTACAGACGGATGTTTGGACTTTACTTGTTTACCCATCTGACATGGTCCACATATGCACTTTTCTATCTTTTCAAACTTAGGCAAACCAATAACTGCATCACACTTGGAAATCTTCTCTAATTGCTTGTGACTTGTATGTCCTAACCGTTGATGCCATAAGTTTACTTGATTGATCTTTGCACTAAAACACTTGTTGCTTATACTTGGTGTTATACCATAACAGTTGTCAGCTGTCCTCACACCAATACACATACAATCACCTCCTCCATCAAGTATCTCACATTCATACTTGGTGAAGAGGACATTCAGACCATTATCACAAATCTGACTGATGTTGAGTAAGTCAGCCGTCAACCCATCAACATACCAGACATCTTCAAAAACTGGCAACCCTGGAATGTCCACAGTTCCAATGCCTCTGATCATAGATTTGCTTCCGTTTTCGAATGTGACTGTCTCAATCTTTCCTTCAAAGAGTATCTTGAATAGAGCTTTATTTCCTATCATATGCCTGGAACAACCACTATCCAAATACCAAAGACAAGAATCACGTGCCTTTAAGGTGGTTAAAGCAGTATAACACACATAATTATCATCACATGTAATTATACCAAGATGCTTAAGGAAAGATTTAACAAAAGCAACAAGAGACAAGAACAACAACTTGGCATATTAGCAATAAGATCTTCCAAGAATCCATGACAATAGGGGTCAAGGATCAACTCTTAGATCAAAAAATCTACAACAAAAGAGCTACCTGCTTTGATACCACTTGTTTGTTTTTAGACCCCTTAAAATACAACCAAATTAACCTAGTTATTTAGCCAAGTGATTAACTTAGGTAAATTATGCAGTTCTAGGTTAACACAGATAAATCATATCAATGTAAAGTGCAGAAAATAAAGAACACAAAGATATGATGACCCAGGAAAAACCAAACGGGTAAAAAACCTGGGGAGGATTTAACCTAACTATCCTCAAGGTAAAACGAATCCACTATGAAAGAATTGAAGTTTACATAATAGCAACTTAGACTACTAACATCATATTGCTACATCGAGTAGGAAACTTACTACCACGACCACGTGACAACTCCGAGTCCACGGACTAATTCATTCTTGGATTTCCAGCAAGTACAAGCACTCCCGCTTGTATATCTTTAAGCTTTTGAATTAGCAACTGAATGATCACCAAGTTCTTGACATAATCTTGAATCTTGGAAACCCTAAGTATGTGTGAAGGAAACCACCTCTAGATCTCATAGAAGATTCACACACATAACATAAAGAGCAGCCTTAAAACGTGGCTAGGGTTTTCCCCTTTATACTTAAGACAAAACATAAAACCCTACACGTCAAACATAAATCCAAATTTTTTTTCTATTATAACATAGTGAAGTACCAAAAATAATTTTAACGAATTTTATTTTTACACAAAGAGTACACATTTAAAAATCTTCATATATTGTTTTTTTCTATTTTTTTTTTTAATTTTTTATCAAGCATTAACAAATGAAGAGGAGATTCATTTAAAAATAAAAGTGACAAATGGAAAATTAGGCTAAAGAATTTAAAAATCCATGGAGACCTAAATTTGCTAACAGCTGCAAAATAATGAAGATAATAATTTATAAAAAAAATATGAAGTATCCATTGATCATGATTTATATATTTTGCAAAGAATGTGACATAATTTGCATACACATATACACATGTGAATATAAAAATGCTATGCAATTAGGATGCATCAAGAAACCGAGAATGGTGGGTGACAATTATAAGGACCCTTTTGCTTTTATGTAATCTCATTAAACCTACACAAAGTTCAGATTCAACAGAGAATTTGAAGTAACTTCTAACATCCATGTCGTTGGATTATAATTGTCTTTAAGAGCAAGCATTCTAGGGATACTTTACAACAATTTGTTAGTGTGTTTGGTTGTGTAAAGACAGATAATTATTCTTCATTTATTAGTGATTAATATATATATATATATAAACTTTTTTAGCATATGATTTTTCATTATACATGCATCATGCAAATTGATTATGAAATTCTTTGTTCGAAATCTCTAAACAAAAAACATGGGTCATTTTTAAAAGATTCTCCATTTTAATACATAATGTTTATTAGACAGAAGATTATATACACCTAACAAATATAGACAGATACTAAAAAGAGAAAAACTTTATTAATATCATACTAAAATAAATAAAGTTGACGTTATGTCAATGAGAAACAGTATGGAAAGTGGAAACACGAGAAAAAAAAACTTTGTAAGAGCATTCTTATCAAGGTTTGTAAAAAATTTAACATATACCTTCTCAAATCTCAATTTTATAACATATAACACCTCACTTTTCAATACAACCTATATCAAAACTTCTAATTTTTTTAGCATTTCATTTAAATAATGTATCTTTATTATTTTTCCTCTCTCTCCCTCTCCTCTGTCTCTCTCTTTCTCACAGCACCGCCGGCACCACACTACCCACCACCCACCAAAAACCCCCAACCCATACCACAACCACCACTAACAAAAAAAGAAAAAAAAAATCACAGTAGAATCCTCCACATCCACCCACAGCCACCACATCCACCCACAACCACCAAATCCACTCACCACCACCAACCACAGGCAGAAAAGAAAAGAAAAAAAAAAAAAAGAAACCTCCACCATCCACCGTCGGACCAAAGCATGGCCAAATCAGACTGCCGGCCACCACATCCACCCACCCATCACCACCAACCACAGCAAGAAAAAAACCCACAAACCACGGCCAAATTAGTTCCAACCAATCAGTTCGATCCGACCCACGAACAATCAGTTCGATCCACGACCAAACCACACTCCGACCCACGAACAATCAGTTCGATCCACGACCAAACCACGCTCCGACCCACGAACAGTCAGTTCGATCCACCCTTCGATCCACGCTCCAAACCAAAAACCCACACTCCGACCCACGACTACTTCGATCGGCTTGGCTTGGCTTGATGCTCCGATCTGAGTTTCGTCGGAGAGGGAGGCGAAGACATCGAGCAGAGGGGAGACAGAGAGCAGAGAAATGTTGGCTCAGAGCAACGAAAATGAAACGGAAATGAGAAAGAAGAAATGGAAATGAGAAAGAAGAAATAATAAGCAGAAAATAAAGTGGGCTCCATGGAATAAAAAAATAATTTAACTTATACAATTGGTGAACAGTGCGGTCTCAAATTTGAGACCGCACTGTTCATCAATGCCAAAAATTATGGCATATACCATGCTTGATGGAAGGCACTTTTTAGAGTTTGGGGTGTCAAATGCCAAATATTTGGCATTTGACACCCTTAATGAGAATGCTCTAAGAAAATTCAAGAATTGCTATATTTGACATTTGACACCCTTAATGAGAATGCTCTAAAAAAATTTGAGAATTGCTATTTAATTCCCTTGTTAATTGATGGTATAAGATCTTACTTTTAGTCTATTTTTAAACGCAACAGCTTCGAAGGTTGTTTGGCGTGATTCACGTGGTCCAGGTGGTCGCCATTCTTGGGTTGAATGATGGTAACTTTGCAGTTCCCTCTATTGAGTGATTGGCCAAAATAAAAGCAACATGATTGATTTGATGGGCAATGAATGAAAGGTAATAATGTAAAAAGCGCAAGGGAAAATGAAAACGATCGATTGAAGAGGACAAAAAAATGTGATCATGCCATAGTGTTTCAGATAAGAAAAGAGATAGAATTATAGAAACAAAAAACAGAGGTGATCACGTGGGCTTGGCCATTTTCTATTGGTTATTGCCTACCGCTTTTGCTTTATCCCACTATTGCCACGTCAAGAATCAAAAGTGAAATCATCAAAGATGATCAGCACAAATTATTGTTTTCAAGTCAAAAAAGTTAGGCCATGTTTGGTAAAGGAGTTTGAATAATAGTGTTTATAATTTTTTGAAATATGTGTGGTGAAAAAATGTGTAATGTAGTTTAAAAACTGAAAATGAGTTGTTTAACAACTCTACTAAACACACCCAACTTCTAAAGTCTTTTTTTAATATTAGTCTGGGTGGCACGTGCAAGTCACGTGCTACTTTTTGAGTAAGAAAGTTAAGATTGAATTTTTATTTGAAAAAGTATGAAATTATATACATAAAAAATGTATGTCATACAAAGTTAATTTTATTCGTATAAGAATTTCGATATCTATTTGCTAAAGACAATATCCACTCAATAAAAACTTTTAAGAATAATAATATCATCATCTTCCAACAATAAGCAACTGAGTTTTGCTAAAATCTTGTCACAATATTTAAATTTTCATAATGTATGATGTCATATGCTACAACTGACTTTTTATCAAATACCTTCAAACATACACAATCAAAATTTTGTCATTCATACTTTTTTCTTTATCATTCTACGTGAGTCTAGGTGCAATCTTTAGTTTAATTAGTTTTTTTATGAACACTCATCAAAAACTAATTACCATTAGATAAATTATAAATTTCGAAGATTTAAACCTAGAAAATTAATGTTCTCCAAGTAACAAATAAAATATTTTATATTACCATTCCAACTTTCTAAGCATTATTACCATCTAAAACTCAAAATAAGTGAAGAAAATTTTTGGGATGTTAAAATTTAGTGGAAGTATTTTAGACGTTACATAATGGAATATTTTAAGAATTATAAGCTTTCACTTGGTTTTAAGTATGAGAACAACAATATGACATATTTGCTCTTTTCCAAAATATTAAGGGGGAAATTACTTGATTTTAAAATTTAAGGATGAATTGTGAACTACCTCAAACATAAAAGGATGAAAAGTGTTTTAATATTAAATTTTTGTTTTTGTTCTTTGTTTTTGTATGTGTGTAAAACTATGTGTTTTTATTTAAAATGGTGCATAAAGAAAAAAAAAATTACAAAATACAAAAGTTCAACCCAAGAAAATTGTATGTAAAATAGTAAATTTTGGCTCAACAAAAATTGAATAATAAAAAAAATTTCTAGAAACACAAAGAATGACACAACATTTTCATAATACCTTTATAATTTTGTTATATTTTACTTTGACTTGTAAAAAATTGATACCTCGGCAGTTGGGAAAATATTGTGACGACAACAAAATATCTTAACATTTTCACAAAAAAATGCTATGACCACAATATTTTCATTACAAATCATAAATAATAAGTTGTTACGGATTGTTATTAGTGGGCAAAAAAGTAATTTCATTGGTAAGTTTAAATTAGAATAACAATTTACCATCTAAGATTTGTTTATGAAAATATTGTGAAAAATGTTGTGGATGTAGCACATTTTTTTTCACAATACCTTTATTTTTAGTTATAGTTAATTTCAGTATAATATTTTATTATTTTATTTTGAAAGGAATTAACAACCATTGTGAAAATATTTTGGCAATTTAATATATATATATCTATATATATATATATTAAAAACAAAAATAAAAATAAAAACATGTAGATCAAGCCAAGCTAATATACTAATTAATTCTCATTGTTCTCAAAACAAAAAAGCCGGTGTACTAATAAAAAAATATAAAGAGATATGTCAGCTCACCAAATTGAAGTCGTGCGTTTTTCCATTGAAATTTGATAAAACTAAAGCTTTCTTTGAAAGTACTAAAACAGTGCGTTTTTAATAGCTAGTGTCCAAAACTTGACTAAACCAAAACTTGACTGAAGATAGGGCCATTGGCTCTTTTTATATATATTAGCACGCGCAAGACACGTGCTAGCTATGAGAAAAAAAGTAGTGATTAGAATTAATTTTAAATTTTATTTGTATCACAAAATAAAAATAAAAATTATTGATTTTTAAAATATATAGAGATTTACATTAATCAAAAGAGCATTAATTTTAAAATTTTTGATAATTATGTCATAAAAGATTAATCTCAATCATATAAGACCGTGATAAATCCCAGTCTAATATTTTATTATTTTATTTTAACCTATAACTTACACCTCAATAGTTGTGAATATATTGTAATAACAACAAAATATCACAACATTTTTAGTTGTGCTAGATCTCGGTATAATATTTTATTATATTTTATTTTGACCCATAAGAAATTGACACATGCGTCACAACATTTTCATAATATCTCTATGTATACATTGTACTTAATTACAATGTAAATTTATATTGTAGACACAAAAAAATTGGCAAATTTTGTACACATTTACAAAATTTGTACAATATTTACCATTTTTTGTGCAAATGTGTATAATATTAACCACTTTTGTGTATTTACAATGTAAACTTGCATTGCAAGTACAAAGTAAACATATAAAAATCTTTAAAAAAAAACAAAAAAAACAAAAAACAAAAACAAAAACAAAGCTCAAACCAACTGGCATACTTGAAGGGAAAAAGAAAAGAAAAGAAAAGAGAAAGTGCACCTCACTAATTGAATAAACCAAAAAAATACTATTCATGAGCCTTTGGCTCTTTTTATATAGTTAATAGATATGACAGCTTACATAAATATTTAAAAGAAAAAAAAAACTTTAGGCACTGTATAAATTAATGTTAAAATGTTGTAGACTTAGCATTTTTTTATTTGATCTATAAGAAACTGAGATCTCAACAATTGTGAAAATATTGTGATAACAATAAGTGTTGTAACATTTTCTCAAAATATTTATTTTTAGTTGTGGTTGGTTATAATCTCATATTTTATTATTTTATTTCGACTTGTAAGAAATTGACATGCCAATAATTGTGAAAATATTGTGAATTTTTTTGTGTCAGTATAACAATATATATACCAACTTACATAAATATTTAAAAGAAAAAAAAAAACACAAACCGATTACTAAAAAAAAAAAAAAAAAAAAAAAACTTTAGGCACTGTAGCTACTGTGCTAGTTGAATAAACCAAAAACACTACACAATAAGTGTTGTAACATTTTCTCAAAACATTTATTTTTAGTTGTGGTTGGTCACAGTCTCATATTTTATTATTTTATTTCGGCTTGTAAGAAATTGACACGTCAATAATTGTGAAAATATTGTGAAATTTGTTGTGTCAGTATAACGATATATATACCAAATTACATAAATATTTAAAAGGAAAAAAAAAAAACACAAACCAATTACTAAAAAAAAAAAAAAAAAAAAAACTTTAGGCATTTTAGCTACTGTGCCAGTTGAATAAACCGAAAGCACTGCATAATAAGTGTTGTAACATTTTCTCAAAACATTTATTTTTAGTTATGGGTGGTCACAGTCTCATATTTTATTATTTTATTTTGACTTGTAAGAAATTGACACGTCAAAAATTGTGAAAATATTGTGAAATTTGTTATGTTAGTATAACAATATATATACCAGCTTACATAAATATTTAAAAGAAAAAAAAAACTTTAGGCACTCTAGTTACCGTGCCAATTGAATAAACCAAAAGTACTGCACAATAAGTGTTGTAACATTTTCTCAAAACATTTATTTTTAGTTGTGATTGGTCATAGTCTCATATTTTATTATTTTATTTCGACTTGTAAGAAATTGACACGTCAATAATTGTGAAAATATTATGAAATTTGTTGTATCAATATAACAATATATATAAAAAGGAAAAAAAAGTACAAACGGAAGATTAAAAAAAAATGTAGCTGCTGTAGCCAGTGCCCCTTGGTACTATAGCTACTGTTCAAAACTTAAAAAAAAAAAAAGGACAAAGTGTCTCACCAAAATGGCACTGTAGATGAACAGTGCTAAACCCCTAAAGCAGCAATGAAATTGACATCTCAATAATTATGAAATTTGTTATGTCAGTATAACAATATATATAAAAAGAAAAAAAGTACAAACATAAGACTTAAAAAAAAAAAAAACTGTAGCTACTGTAGCTACAGTACCGCTTGAAAAAGTGGTTCACCAAAATGACACTGTAGATGAACAGTGCAAAAACATTAAATGAACAGTGCTAAAACATTGTAGCAGCATTGACGCTTTTCACAAAACATTTATTTCAGTTGTGGTTGGCCACAGTTTCATATTTTATTATTTTATTTTGACTTATAAGAAATTGACGCTTCAATAATTGTAAAAATATTGTGAATTTTGTTGTTTCAATATAACAATATATAAAACAATATATATAAAAGGAAAAAAAAAAAATACAAAAGGAAGAATGAAAAAAATAAATAATTAAAAACCTGTAACTACTGTAGCTACAGTGCCGATTGGTACTGTAACTACTGTTCAAAAGTTAAAAAAAAATGTCACACCAAAATTTCACTGTAGATGAACAGTAAAAAACACTGAAGGCACAGTATTAAATCACTGTAGCGGCATAGCGACTTTTATATATAAGAGAATTAATCATAAACATACCGACTAATCAATCGTTATACAATTTTATTTTCTCCCATTTTTCTCGTGAGACTTCACGTGGGACACATATCATATTTGTTCATGTATATTGACCCTAAGTCAATGAGAAAAAGTCTTCATAAATAATAAATAAAATCACTGGAAAAAAAAGATACATGACAAATGAGTGACATTGAGCATTGAAACATTCAATTGTGTATAAACTATAAACCAAACAATCTGCTATCGTGGTGGTCCTCAAACGGTCCTTTAATAGACAAACGAATTTGGCTTTTCCAAATCAAGAAGACTTTAAAGATAAGGTCATTCTAAGGCACCGCACATTTTTGTGGGTATGGTACCCACTATATTGACAGTTTATTTTGTTTGAATGAATACCAGTTACCGTTCAAGCAGGTTCTGTATAAAACCAAAAAAAAAAAAAAAAAAAAAAAAAAAGACATGATGAACACCAAGTCAATTTATTAATTATTCTAAGTCTTCTACCTCTGTTCTTCAAGCATTCTTCTCGTTTCCCATTCCCCACTCAAGTTTCCAAATCTAAGAGATTGTAGAACTTTATTGTGCCGAGTTACCTCAGGATACCGGAAAAACTTCTAATTCTTTGAAGACTGGTAAAATAATATTAGCATTTTTATTATTAGTAGTACCACTATTATGTGTGCATTTGGCTAACTTTTTTTGCTAAAAGGGCAAGTTATTAAATATATATATATATATATATATGTATATATACATGTGCAAGTCCCAACAATATTCGTATGGTTCATTACTCATTTTTCTTGTACAAATAAGTAAACCATGTCTTTGTTTATAACTTCGCATGCTTAATTTGATAACTTTATCTAATGCACTGTTCTGAAACAACGTAAAGAACGAAAAATTCCATCCATAATTAAGAGTAAAGTGTTATTATATATAGCTCAAAACATTTAGCAATATATTAAGAAGATTGAGATGTCTCTCGTTATAGTCTTACTGAATATTCATGTCATATTAAATTTTCAAAAATTCTTGCCTTCTTTGTAACTTTCTATTTGCTTTCTTTAAATTTTTGTGCTAGTTATTTTTTGAGTAAGTCTATTATCACAACAATTTTCATAATTTTGGTCACAAAAATAGTTAGTCCATGTGGGTCCACAATTTCACCACTCATAAGTCGCCACATGGTCAAGTTATAACAAAGTTGTGAAAATGGTTGTGGTGCTAGACTTCCTCTAATTTTTTTAATTAAGATGTGCTGTCTTCTTTCTTTCCTTTTCTTTTAACTCAACTTGCTTGATTTGATTTGTTCTAATGCATTGTAATTACAGATGTTGGTAGTGAATGAAAAATTTCATCCACATGTATGATCTTTCAACTTAGCAAATTTAGCAGTTTATTATGAAGGGAGGCCTTTTGTTATTCTTACTGGATATATATCCCTGACATAACAGTTTTTTCAAAATTTTTATCTTCTTTGTGACTTTTTTAATATGAGTGTATATGCTCTCCTTAAATTTCTATGCAAGTTTTTGTTCTATTCAGATGGGTTGTCTTCTTTCATTTTCTTTGGACTATATATGTTTAATTTCTAGGTTTTAGAGCAAATCTAGTAATTTATTTCTTTGGACTCTATATGTTTAATTTCTAGGTTTTAAAGCAAATATTTTAGTAATTTATTAAGAACCACCGCGCACCCTTGGTGCGGTAGTCACTTCACAAATATAAATGCTTGTGGAGTATGGGGGGCAAAGACCGGGATTCAAGTCTTCAGGAGGGAGTTTTACACACATATACACTTTGATTAGGCTAGAGTAGAAATTCTATCTTGTAAAAAAAAAAAAAAAAAAAGTAATTTATTAAGAAGATAGAGATGCCTTTAGTTAGTCTTACCAGATATCCTAAACATAATATTTTTTTTCCCAAAACTCTTATCTTCTTTCTGACTTTTTCCAATTATGAGTGTGTATACTCTGCTTAAATTTCTATGCAACTTATTGTTCTATTAAGATGTGCTGTCTTCTTTCCTCTTCTTTGGTCTTTATCTGTCTGTGTAGAGAAATTAGACCCGGGTTGTTGCGAATTAACCAACTTTAGGCCAAGTTAACTTAATTAATCAATTATGCTTTCATGTCTATGGTTATCCAAGCATGCACCAATGCCACAAGAATAAATAATATGGAATATAGAGTATACACGTGATATGGTCACGGAGAGAAAACCCTAGAGGAGAAAAACTTTTGCCACCAACAGTCAACGTTTTAAATTAACAAAGTATATTCGAAGTGTTTACACTATAATTAATCCTAATCTGTATTGCTACCTCATGGAGGCAACATTTGTTACAAATCAATCAAAATAAATTTTAAATATTTGTTTTGGTAGAGTTTGTGCAAAATATTATTAGTCAACATTTTATTATTATCTTACCGGCCAGTTACTTAATTATTATGTTATTCTATCATGTTAGTGATTATAAACGAACTCTATGAACATGGACATAATAATGGGATCCACAAAACATTTGAGAAGAAGCTCCTTCCTTTTTATATTATCATTTGTGGAACTATATATGATAATTATTTTTTACATTATTAAAATATCAATGAAAATGATAGTGTTGAAATGTACATCGCTTTCAAGCCTTTGTTATTAGCTAGATTAATCTTTTATTAACATTTATTAAATTGCATATGACAAAGTATTGCATTGCCACCAAATAGAATGAAACCCTTTAGTAAATTAAGCACGTGTCTTGCACATATTATAATTTTTTTTTCCAAGAGGAAGCATGGCATCATGTCATACATTCCAAAATAAGAATATACTATCTTTTCTAAAAGAAGAAAAAAAGAGGCAATGTGTTTGTAAGTGAAGGTAGTCGTCATCTTAGAAATAAATTAACATTAGTTGCTAACCCGTGCGATGCACGGGATAGTTTTTAAAAAACATATATATTTACTTTGCTTAGAGAAATAATCACTTGAAACAAATAAGAATTCACCTCTACTTACTATGGCTCAAAACATACTATGTAAGTATAATTTTATTTGAAATGTAATCAAACATTAAAGGAAACTAAACAATTGTATATCAATTATTGCAAAATATCTAGATGAACAAAAAATATATAATAAATGAATGCTTAGGCAAATATTCCATTTAATATTTTTTGTTTATTCATCTTTTGACTTATTTAAAAAATATATAACTAAATTCATATTCTACATGAGCACAATACAAAGGAAGAAACTCATAACAAACTTTAGGGATATTAATTTAATGATTTAACTATTTTTAGAGATAATTTTATAACTAAATTCATACAAATAAGTTATAAACACTCCCTCTCTCGAAAACTTTAAAAACTACTATTCAAGCATAAGTAAATAAAGGTACAACAACTACCAAAATAGCTTTCACATAAATATTTTGAAATTCCCAAGGTCTTTATACACAAAGGCAAAACAAATCTCCAATGTACAACTCCTAATCTCCACTTGAAAATATTATCTGCAAAATAAGAGAATTCATACCTAAAAAATAATTCATTTAGAAGGAAATAAAAGGAATCAATATATATTTTCTACTGTTAATGGAGGCTTGCAATTAGTATGCACTTCCCTCCCTTTACCACTCATCTAAAACAATGGGAAGAATACTTTACATAAATCCATGAACTGCTTATACTTAGGAGATAAAGCAATTATGAAAGATACCATTTATTTCAACACCAAAAAAAATAAAAAATAAATACAAATAAATAAAAAAGAAGAAGAAGAAGAAAAAGAAGAATCATAATGAATCGAAAAGCAAGCAATATGGATGGCTTAGGGATGATGATCCAATATGTTTTGAAAAATATTGAACATCAATGCAAGAACCTATACGTGACTTTCATTAAACATTACATTTATCATGAATTCTATCCAACACATGCTAGAAACTTTTAATTCAAAAACTTTTCACAACTAAAGAAAATCAAATATAACTACAAACGATGTGAAAAAAAAAATTTAAAACTTTATTAGCAAAATATATTAAAAAACAAACACAGACCAAATACAATAGAAACTAATAAGGAAATTTATTAGCACAACTTTCCAATCAAAGCACAAAAGCGTACGAAAATAAAGAAAAGGCTAAATGCACAACTAATTTTACAACAAAAGGCTTAGACAACTAACTTCAATGAACAATTGAAGGAGTGACATTTCATAACTTTGTACAAATGAGTCATTCTATCCACTACAATGACAACTTCAAATTCTAAAGCATCATCCAAGAAGTTGGATTTGTGAATGTAGTATTATAAAAAATATGAATGATTCCAATTCATGGGCAACTAAAAAGGCCTAATAGATGTGTCCAATGAGGGAAACATGAAAAGAAAAAACGTCAGCTCGAATTTTATTTGCCTTAGTCAAATGAGTTCGATGTTGTTCTAGACATAGAGACTTTCAAAGGATGTTACAAACCCCAAGAAATTGCACATTGGAGATGGTGAATTTAAAAAAAATAATGTATGATATAGGTGGAACATTTTGAACAATGAATTTCATGATTTTATCTTCTCATATACTTGGTTCAGCCACAAAAATTTTGCTTTACATGCATAGGAGGGGATGCAGTGTTTACCTTCATTGGTAAAGGAACAATGTTAGCACCGAATCACCTAGATCTAGAAAGACAAATAAGACTCTAGTAGAAAAAGAATTTATTGGCACAATCACAATCCTTAAAAGAAGCAATATAGAAAGAGTTTCTCTATTCCTGTTCCAAAAAAGCAATCTTTAATCTGCAGAGTCCCACTCCATGGTCAGAAACTCCATGCATAAACCCGCTATTGGATATAACTATCAAACTAATGGTTAAAAAAGCCTATCAAACTAATGATTAAATAGAGACAAATAGAAATGCATATCATTAGTTAATATAAAGACATAATACATAACCTAAGACATAGGTAGCAGGAACATTAAAAAATCTTATCAGATTAATATGAAATTGAAGTATTCTAAACATAATATACAAAGTTTGAGAAAAATGATTTGGCAATTTTTCTATTATTTGAATCTTAAAATTTTCTCTTATCTTAAAGCCAAAAATAGTTCCAATTATAAGATATCACATTAAGGAATCATGGATGAAAAGAAAAGATACCAAGTGTCAGATTAATTTGAAGATAACTATTATAAAAATAAAAAATGAAAACAAAAAACAAAAGAGTCAACAATGAAGTTGGATGGAGAAAATTAAACATCTTAGACTTCTAAAGTGATCAAGCAGAGGAGGCATCCAATTCATATTCATTTGTAGGCCCAAAATGTCCTAACTATAAATGAAGCAAGGTCAAGGTGACTGTTGCTACCATTTTGAAATAAAAAAAGGTAATAATTTCAGTTGCTCAAGTCTTTGCAAACAATTAAATGTTATTGTTCATGAGATAAGGCCATAGATCATATTAGTTTTATGCTGATTTTAAAAGGGGAAGATGAAAGAAAAAAAATCAGAAAAATTCAAAGAAAAGACAAAAGAAAAGAACCAATTTTTCTTAATTAGATACAGATCCAACCACAATTCTTCCAGCATACAGTCTAAATGCATAAGTATAGAGAATCAGGACATTTTGGAAGTAGTTTGGTCATAACTGGCTAGGTTAACAGCATTTACTGTAGCATTTTATGCTACATTAGGGCCAAGGCTACTCCAATAATTTTCTTAACAAATTTGTGAAGGACATAATAGCTTACACTCATGATTCTTGTATTTGAATTCAATCAGCTGTTCAACTCAAAGTTTTGTTGATCTAGGTAAAAGTGACTTAGAGTAATTAATAATATGTACAATTCCCCAACTACATAGGTAATTTGTCTTTAAGTTGCGCATGCTTAAATATCTAAAACATTTAAAGAATGTAGACGTCAGTGGTACTGAACTCTTAACTTCCAAGGATTTATTCACAAATGATGAAAATATTATACCTGAGCACTTATTATCTCTAACTAATGCATAAATCATTATGAAATTTGTAATTCTCATGCCTATAGTGGTTCTTTAAATTTGTAATTCTCATGCCTATAGCTCACACTATCAATGGAATAAGAATAACAAATTCTAAAAAACAATAATCTCGTCCCAATCAAAGTGAGTACTAGCTTTGCAATGCCTCAATTTGTACTATCTTCCCTTTGCCTTGCTCTTCCTAATTTATTGGCCAACAATCTCTTTTTTTCTTTCTTTCTATATCAATTAACATATGTCAGAACAAAGAGAAAAAAAAAAAAAACAAAAACAAAATTGAACTTTATATGATATCTCAGAACATTAATAGTGAAACTAAAACAAATCCAAATATTTTATTAAACTGTATAAAGGGAAACTCAATATAGATAAAACCAAGCAAAACCCCTCAAAAAAATCCATTTGGGTTTCCCATAAAAGACCCTAAAACACAACAAAATTTTCCAACATACTCGAAATATGTCTTACCTGCACATCACAGGGTCCAATTGTACCCTTATGGCCTGTAGAATCTTGATGAGTAAGGCCTCCCTAAAATCCAAAAAACACAACTTCAATTTCTTTACAATTAAACCAGATAATAATCAAGTAATTGAATACCTTTGAGACAGAGTATACATGTATGTGATAGTCTCAAAACTTGTAAAACAGAATTCATATCAGAATATACTGAAATAATCACACAATGAGTCAAGATTAATGAACGCACATAATATCAAAAACAACAATGAGTGCAGAACCTCTGTGTGGATGATCTAGAAATCCACCAAGAGGAATCACTGCAATCCATATCAATCAAAGAAAATTGAAATATGAAAATGAGACACACATTTTCAGCAATCTTGAACAACCATACTAACCAACCCAAACTTTCAAAACAGAAATAAAATCGCCACAAAATGCAAAATAGCAGTAGCCCCAACAAACCGAAAGATTATGTTACCCATTAAACTTGTTTATTGTTTCATAATGTACAAAACTAACTTATGTTTACAATGCCCATATAATAAATTATAGAAAGGGAAAACCAATGTAAGATAAATACAACAACCCAGAGTCAAAACCAAATTAAAGAATCCCAGGAAAATAAAAATCCAATAAAAATTGCATTAAAAAAAAAATTCAATACCAGAATTTTAATGATTCTTCTTTATAACTCTGACTACAAAGGAAGAAGAAGACGTAGAAACTCTGCAAAAAAACAAAAAATCAATTAAGAGGAAAAGAAGCGCACCACAAAGCAGTGATCGGGTTTTCTGAAGGACGGCTCAATCAGCTGGGTCGAACTAATGGATGGGCTAGGAGGCGATCATGGAGGCCACTTTCGCCTTCAATGATGGCGATGTCAACAACCCTGGTTTAGATTAAGCCTACTTCTTTATTGTTGTTAGATTCAGAGAAAGGCAAGAGATAAAGACTGATGGTGGTTCTGGGTTGTGGAGAGAAAATTGATAGTGAAGATGGGCAAAGAATCGGGTTTGCGAGAGGAGAAATTTTTTTTTTTTTTTTTTTTAAGTAATGCTGATATGGAAAATTGTGGTGTCAGCAGAGGCTTCATTTTTATATGTATACTAGTCGCTAACCCGTACGATGTACGGGAAAGTTTTGCAAAAAATATATATATATTATATTATGATACATATTTAAATTATATGCAATTACAATAATCTCATTTCTCATGTTCAAACCCATGCAATAATAAAAACAATAAATAAGAAATGTTGTATTAAAAAAAAATGACAAAAACCACAAAACTAAAACCAAAAATACAAACTCACTTTTAAGGAAGTCAACTCTTTGAAGAACTGGGACAATAAGGACATGTGGCATATGAAGAAACTTTCACTTGTCAAACTATTGAATTCCATTAAGCAAAAACATATTAAGCAAAGAAGTTAACACTACCGAAACCCAAAATCCAAACCCACTTTTGAGATCTTAATTGGACAGTGAAGACCCTTTCCACATTTGATGTTACAAAGATTGCATCTTAATTTATTGAGAGCTATGATGTTTTTGTTTATGTGCACATATACTAAATTTATCTTCTCATATTTTTTTTTTTTTTTTTTTTTGGTTAAACCACCCGGTATCCGGAACCACAGGGGCTCCGACTAAATCCAGATTCGAGCCGGGTAGGACCACAAGGGCGGCAAAGCTCTCCCAACCGAGTTTTAACGCAGCTGCATACCCAAGGCTCGAACACGAGACCTTGGTTAAGTTAGGACAACCCCTTACTAGTTGACCAACGCGCCCGGTGGTTATCTTCTCATAATTATATGATAGTGTTTGTTTCTTTGCTTCATGTGTTTTTGCTTAATGGAATTTATAGTCATGAAATTAATTGAAAACTCAGGGTCTGTTTGAAATCTGCTTATTTTGCTAAAACTAAAAACTTTTTGCTGAAAGTACTGTAGATAAAGGTAAAAGTTAGCTGAAATGGTACAATAAGACCCATGAATAATACAAAAAAGTGTAGTGGGACCCATGAATAATAGCAAAAATAAGCTGAATAATAAAATAAGTTGACAAAAATAAGTGTTACCAAACGCACACGTAGCAAACATACCCACAAAGTGAGCCTTATATCAAAACTAAAAACCTATACATGAAATCTACCTCAATTTTGGACCCCTAAATTTACCAATAAATAAAGAAGGAAAAAAAAAAACAAAAAAAACAAATGTAATGCAAGAATAAATGAATGATATAAGAATTTATATCATTTTAATATTTTTAGTGTACTTCCAGATACATGTGACCAAATGTAATTCACCTTATTCACTCCTAATGAAAATAAAAGTAGAGAAGTGTTGCAGTTTCTTTTTTGTTGACTGTAAATTCTATATATTTCTAATTTAGAAAGGTATATGTTTTAAACAATGCTTATCTAGAATTCATGGTAAATGCTAAATGGCCTACTATTAAAAACAACATCTTCCTCTTTGCCTTAATCAAAACTGAAATTTTAATTTGAAACCATAGTTTGTCAATAAAAGAACTACAACTACAAAGAATTAATGTTTTCAAGCAAATCCGTCAATCGCACTTTATATGATCTACTTTTTATATTTCTTTTTCCCTTCTAATAATACCATGACCAACTCTCACATGTTGTAGAAAGGTAATCAATTAATTGTTAACACGCACCAACTATTAGAACAATTAGTCCAATCATAACACAACCAAATATCGAAAAATGGCATCAAAAGTTTATCGTAAAAACAATTAGAAAGACACAATCATTATCAATTAGTCAAGTTCCACAGCCATGTATATGTGGCCATGTGTTGATAATGGATCATAAGGAAACAACATTTTAAATTATAATCAGCCATGAATGAGTGAGTTCTGCAGCAAATACAGTAGGCTATACGTGTAGTTTACATCCAGTAACCCCATATCCACCATTTCTTTATGTTCTCTATGGGAGGACACAATCAAATAAGAAGTAATAGAAAAGATTTTGCCCAATTATAAAAGAAAAGCCACTTATTAAATTATACCTCTTGACAGGACAAAGCCACCCAAAGCAAACCGCATGACCAATGCAAATGATCCAAATGTGCTGGCAAGAATCAAGTCCTCCCTACCAATTGCCCCAATAAAGCGAAATAATGCAGAAGCCATCTGGTTAAGAAGTAAAAGCAGAAGGTACTGCCTAAAAAACCTGCAATATGAACATGAGAAAATATATAATTTGAATTAGAAAAAGAAAAAGTGAAACATATCTTTGTATGTTGACAAAAAAGTAGCATGATTTTATTTATTTATTCTATCTTTTACCTTCCAGTACTTGGATCAAAGCCAATGACATAGTAAGTGATGAATACCCATACAGCAACTTCTACAAATGTGATTGGAATCTTGATGATCCATGCAGGGAGAGAATATGCCCATGGAGGATAGAATAGGAGCTTCCTTTGCTTGAAGAAAACAGGAAGCTTTGCAACGGTCATGGATATCAGTTACTGAATTTCGGTGCATATCAGTATCAGTCCGTAGGAAAGTTGTCATAACAATCATTGCCATTATTGTAAGCTAAAAGAAGAAAACAAAAGAAAAAGTTTATATTACTCATATATGGGTATAATGAAATTTGATATAGAAAAGAAAGTTTTAAAAAATACTATAAAGCTCATCTTACTTGAATGAACTTGAAGATGTAGACAAACGAATTCCTATTCATGAGCAAGAATTCTCTTGACAAGCAAGCTTTCACCAGCTCTACCTTTTTGACACCATACTTTCTTGTTGTCAAAGCAGCTGGATGGCTTTTAGCCTTGTCAAACTGAGTTGCAAGTTCATCTCCAAGTTTCCGTCCCACATGGAAAGATTGGAATGCCTTAGCAAATTCGTTTACTGTTACAAAATTGTAGGGCTTGTCTTTTTGTGCCCAGTACTGCTCCTGATCTTTCCTTAAAGTCACCTATAAATTGGTTATAAATGAATCCAAATATGAGATTCTACTTGTAATGCTTACCTCTTTAGAAGATAATAATACTATTATATATGAGACCAAAAAATAAACCTTTATTCAAACTCACTTCTTGCAGGAAGTCTGCCATCCCTTTCCTCTCAGGACATTTAAAGCCCATTGATTCAAAAAATTCAAGCACTTGTTCACGGGAACCCTGGTATACAATCTGGCCATCAGAGATGAGAATAATGTCATCAAAAAGATTATAAGTCTCTAGTGCTGGCTGGAGGAGGGAGATGACAGCAGCTCCATTGAAAATGTGAACATATTGCTTGATTGAATTCACAATCTGAAAAGTTGTTGAGCTATCCAAACCAGTAGATATTTCATCCATGAATGACACTACAGATGGTCCAACCAACATCTAACCTATAATTTTAGTATTAGATATTATTGATACAGATGTAGAGAGAATATGATTCTGTATATATGAACTACAAATTTGACTTTACCAGTTGTAACTCGTTTCCTTTGCCCTCCAGATATATTCCCCTTAACATTTGATTCCCAACTAAGGTATCTGCATAGACGTCCAATCCCAAAACCTGAAAACAATGTGGAAAATGAATAAAAGTGAACTATAATGATAATTTCTAAACAATTTCATAATCAATTCAACAATTTGCTGTTATTACCTTTAGAATGTAATCTGTCACCACATTCACCTCCCGCCATTCTGTTGCCACTGCCTAGATTAGCAGAAACAAATAAATAGAATGACATATAATGACAATACATATTTTAAGGAAGCTGTGAAAACCAGGATAGAAAAGATTGGTTTTGCATAAATCCCAAAAGCAACAAAACTGCTGCAAACCAACTAAGCCAAGAAATCGATTACAACGAAAACCTTATACAAAAAAATTCAATGCCTGTGATCAATAGGATTTTGTGAATCCAACAAAAGTCAAAAGTATTAAAGCATTAAAATTTTCTTTTTCATAAATTCTAAAGCATTAAGAAATTGAATTGGGTAAATTGCCTCTTCATATAGACAATAAATTCAAGTGCATGATCACAATTCTAAAAGTACTCCTCATGCCTCAAAACATTAAAAATGAAAACTTATGTTAGATTCCATCTAGCAGTCCCCATTGAAGTCCAAAAATATTAAAGCTCAAAGTTAGCAACAAAATCGCTTACATACCTGCTATGGAAATCCACAATGGGATGTAGATGCCTAAGTTTGATGTAATTATCTTGAACAAATAAAAATTGCATAAAATAAGTTAATAATTGCAATTATTCAGATTGAAATTTGACTGTAATTGGTCAGAAATCTTAACAGCCTAAGAGGATTTAATCATGTGCCAAAAGGGAAACCATGGGTTCTACGCACAGGCAGCTTTACTTTGTTTATCTCAATTGAAGTGTTTTTTTTTTTCATATCCTAGAACTTTTTAAGAACACTGATTAAGTTTTTCATGTAACTTTAATCCATCATGAGATCAAAACTCTAACAATGCATTCAAATCAAGAGGCACAAAGCCAAAGTGTTCTAATTTGATTTAAAGAACCAAAAACAACAAATTTAAAGATCCGTTCAAAACCATAAAAGAGCCGACAATAACAAAAGCAAATCTTGAAACAGAGTCCATTACATAACCAAAAAACCAAAAATTAAACACATAATAGAACTAACAACACAAATATACATCAAAATTAAATCTCACATCAAACATTCACATTTTAAATTGCTACCCTACCCATTTACGAATTATTTTATTAAAACAATTACAGTATATATTTAACTTGATGCACTAACTCTAAAAACTTAATATAATCTCTTACTTTGGTATAAAAAATTCAGCCATTCAAATATTTTAGTTGATTAAAAACAAAGAAATCGTATTTGTAAGGAACCCATTATCGTGTAGGAGAAGATGAAGAGTTTATTGCAATGCAACACTATTTCAATCTCTTCTACCAAAACAAATAATCCTAAAAAAAATTATGTTCTGTCTAGAATTGGTTTAATCTTCTTCTTTTTCTTATGTTTTTTCTAGAATTAGTTTTCTTTTTGAATATTTATGTTAATCTCCATATTTATAACCAAATTATTCATTTCCATAAAAAATTTGATTTTAAATAGCTATGGTATAAATACTCAAATTTTTAACAACATGATTTTTTGGGGGGGGGGGGGGGGGGAATATAATGAGAAGATTATATATCAAATTCCAAAGGAATTTCATCAAACATAATTCATGTAACACCAAAAGAACATGAAATTTTAGATTTAAACCAAATTAATAAATTCCATTAAAAATTTAACTTTTTTACAACCATGGTATAGCTACTCAGATATCACAACATGAGGATGGAAAAAAAAAAAGTTGAATGAAAAGATCTCATATCAAATTTAAAATGAATTTCATCAAACATGTGTCATGCAACACCAATAGAAGACCTAAAAATAAGTTAATTCAAAGCAACCCAAAAAGATGATTCAAGGAAAAACACTTACCGTTTCATCCCTTCAAGCAATCTAGTTCCCAACTGTTAGGTTCTAAGGTCTTAGGATTTTATGTATTTAGAACTCTAATTTGTAATGTTGGCAAACCATGATCAAAACATTGTATTTAGTCTTGTTTAGGCTTGCTCAAAGTTGGTTTATTATTGTACAGTTGGAATCGAGTGGCTGCAGAAGTACTTGGGACTTTTGGCCTGGCTCGATCGATCGAAGAATAGACTCGATCGATCGAAAATCGCACAGGTTGATTATTCTGCAGAATTTCCAACTCAGCCCTACTTCATTAAACGTTTAGGGTTTTATGTTTTTACCCTAGGTATATAAACAAAACCCTAGCCACGTTTTTGTAGGTTTTCCATATTGTTATGTTGCTCATATTTGCTGTTTGTGTGAATCTCTTGTGAGATCTTCGAGGAGCTTTCCTTCACATAAACTTAGGGTTGTCAATATCTTGATGATCAACATAGTTGCAACCATTGGAACTTAAAAGAAAAGCAAGCGGGGAGCTTGTAGCTGATTGAAGAATTCAAGAAAGAAGTAGTCCGTGGATTCGGAGCCTGCGCGTGGTCGTGTCAGGAAGTTCGTACTGGTGGGTAGCATTAGGAAGTCGAGCGGGGAGCTTGTAGTCCTTTTGTAAGAACTTCAATTCTTTCATAGTGAATTCTGTTATGCCTTGAGGATCGGTGGGTCAAATCCTCCCCAGGTTTTTACCGTGTGGTTTCCTGGGTGATCATATCTTGTGTTCTTTATTATTTCCGCTGCTTTATTTGTTTTATATACATGATATGATTATTTGATTGTTTTAACCTAGAATTGCTTAATTTGACTAAGTAACAACTTGGCTAATTAATCTAGGCTACGCAATCTGGTTGTTTAAGGGGTCTAAATTCCTATCAAGTGGTATCAGAGCGGGTAGCTCTTTGTGTTTGAGATTTTTTATCTCTGAGCTGATCCTTGACCCCTGTTGTCATGGAGCATGGACACTCTCTGTTTGTTCCTCCTCATTTTGATGGGAACAACTATGCTTATTGGAAAGTAAGGATGAAAGCATTCCTGAAATCCATTGATGAAAGGGTTTGGAATTCCGTTGAATACGGATGGGTGAAACCCGCTACTCCTGTGAGTGAGTGGCAAACTTCTGAAAAAGAAGCAGCAAGCTTCAATAGCAAAGCTATGAATGCCATCTTTAATGCTGTTTCTATGGAGGAATTTAAGAGGATCTCTAATGTTGAGGTTGCTCATATTGCCTGGAAAATCCTCCAAACTGTGCATGAAGGCACAAAGGCAGTTAAGATTAATAAATTGCAACAATTGACTTCTAGATTTGAAAGCATTAGAATGTCTGACGATGAATCTTTTGATGAATTCTATGCTAAATTAAATGATATTGTCAATTCTGCTTTTAATTTGGGTGAAATCTATGATCAACCTAAAATTGTTAGGAAAATTCTTAGATCTTTAACTGAAGATTTTAGACCCAAAGTGACTGCCATCACTGAAAGCAAGGATGTGGACTCCATCCCTGTTGATGAGCTTGTAGGATCTCTTCAATCCTATGAGTCTGACCTACCTAAAGTGAACAAATCCAAATCAATGACTCTTAAGTCAGTTGATGATGTTGAGGGTGGTGGATTTGATGATGAGCTCTCTGCTACAGAGATTGCCTATCTTGCCAAAAACTTTAAGAACTTTCTGAGGAATACAAATAGAAAGGCAAGAGGTACTTACACTGTTGAATCTAGAAATTTTAGGAAGAATGATCCCATTAAGGTTAACAATTTTGAAAAACCTAGAGATAATTTTGGTCAATCTTCTAATAACTCTTTGGGTCCTCAGTGTTTTGGCTGTCAAGGGTATAGTCATGTGAAATCTGAATGTCCTACATTCTTGAGGAATAAGGGTAAAGCTATGGTTGTAACCCTTAGTGATAATGAGGTTTCTGATGATGAGTCCGGTGGTGACGAGGATGGAAACTTCATTGCTTTCACGGCTACTGCTATATTCAATGAAAGCATATCTGCTGAGGAGAACCCTTCTGATGGGGAACTCTCTGAAGATGCAGATCTTCAAGAGGCCTATAACAAACTTTGCAAAGTTGCTGCAAAGGATGCTATGAAAGTTGAACTTGGCCTAAAGAAAATTGATTCTCTTGAGCTTGAAAAGAGAAATTTGCTTGTTAAACTGTTTGATGCTAATGAGCTTTTGAATAATGTTAAATCTGAGAACATGCTTTTGCTTGATAAAGTTAGAACTTTGGAACATGATTTATCTGTTGCTAGATCTGCTAGTTCTAAACTTGATCACATGCTGAATGTTCAAAAGTCTCCTGCTGATAAAACTGGGTTAGGATATGTTGAAAGCATTTTTGATTCTGGACCACATTCCACTACTTTTGTTCCTTCCTCTTCTTCTGAACCTTCTGTGAGTGAGGTTGTGAGTGAAACTGTCAAACCACCTGTGAGTGAGATAGTTAAACCCGTAGAAGTTTCACCACCTAAGAAGATTAGGGTAGATTTAAGAGAATCTAAACCTAAGGAGCCTACCAAATCTAAGGACAAGATGCATGGTAAACCTGCTTGGGTTTGTCATTATTGTGGTAAGTCTGGACACATTCGTCCTAACTGTTACAAGCTTCAAGCTGATAAGAGAGCAACTAAACCAAAAGTGTTTGTGCCTCAAGCACAAGATCCTATGGCACTAATTGGTGAATTGGTAAAGGTGTTAAACCTTTATTCCAATCTTGGAGTTAGGAATCACTCGAATGTGAATAAGAACTCCAATGCTCGTGGTGCATCTAAAAAATTTTGGATGCAAAAGACTCGAACTAACTGAGTCTTTCTGACATGGTCCTTGTGCTTAATTGCTCTATTCTTTGGTGACCATTGTTCTTTGGTTTGTGTCTTTTTATTGTTTTTGTTCTAGGACTTGCATTGCATTACATTCATGCATTTCATTCTAGGATTTATTTGTTTTCTCTTTTAAAATAAAAAATAAAATAAAATAAAAATAAAAAAAATGGAAAAGGAGAAAGCAAAAATTATGTTAGACACTATTTTTCTTGATTTTTGAAAAACAAGGTTGGTCTATCTTTTGACACATGTCATGTTCTGTGTACCTTGTTTAACATTGATGAGCTTAAATATTGCACTTGACTAGTTAAAGCTTTGTAGTGCATGTTGTGTGGGAAAGATGTTTGTGGTTATTAATCACTTTGTCTTGATCTTGAAGTCACATGTTATTTGACTGTCGGACTTGATCCTTTTGAGAAAGGCATAAATAACCATCTCACCACTGTTCACTAGTCAATCATGAACACCTTAGTGCATATCATAAGATTTTGTGCTCGAGAAAGTGTAGCACATGCACAAAAAGAACATAAGGTGTAGCCTCTTTAAATGCTTAAATGCTTAATGCTTAAAACTGGTGTGTACTATTAGGCTTGATGCCAATTCACTTAATTCAAACCGGTGTGTACTATTAGGCTTGATGCCATTTCACATAATCTAATCTGGTGTGTACTATTAGGCTTTATGCCAAATTTCACCTAAATAATGGGGCAAAAATACAAGAAACTTACATGATTGCAAACTTTTGTTCTAGGAGATGTGGGAGTTATAGGATGTAACTCTTTAGGTGATAGTCTCTTTTAAATTCTATGTGATGAATTGTGTAGACTTTGTGTTTGATTGCTATTCACATATCACCTCACATGTATCTCAAGTTTTTGCTAGTATCACACACTACACAAGTTACTCTTTGTTAAACACTGTACATGCTAGGGTGTGTGTTTTTGGTCTGACCAACCAAGTTTGAAATTATCTTGAGATTTGTGTACAACATATTTGTTGCTTGAGAATATTCAAAGGAAGAATGATTGACACTTGTTTTTGAGAAAATTGGGTTTAAAATTTTGGGTTTTTGAAAAAGCATTCCATCTCATACTCATGCATTTTATTTCTGTAATTTAATGCTTTGAGGAGTTGTTTTTCAAAATTTGGTTTGTCTTTCAAAACTGTGATTTTTCTCAAAATTTAGTGAGCCTCTGCCCATTTCGATCGATCCAGTCTGATTTTCGATCAATCGAAAAAGTGCTTTCATTTGTCTCAAAATGACTGTGTGTTTCGATCAATCGAATCTGATTTTCGATCAATCGAATCTGATTTTCATTTGTCTCAAAATGACTGTGTGTTTCGATCAATCGAATCTGATTTTCGATCGATCGAACATCGTGAAAAAAGCTTTTTAAAAGGTACTTTTCTGACTTTTTCAAAGTTCCTATTTCAAAAACTTTTCAAACCTTTTTCCTCTCTCCGCGTTGGCAAGCTCAAATCTGTGATTTTTGTCGTTTTCTTCCGAAGTTTTTGCATATTCTCTCTCTCCTCAAGCCGGTAAGACACTTGTGCCCTTCCTTTTGAATTTATTTTCATGTTTTCTTGCATATATTCATTCATTTAAGGGTAATTTTCGGACTTTGAATAATTGGGATTTTCTGTTGATTCAAGCCTTATTTTATGAAATTGATCATTGGGTTTTTGTGGGGACACTTCATAAACATGATTATTACCTGTTAATTTGATCAAATTTGAGTTTGGTAAAAAAAAAAAAAAATTGAAAAATCTAGGGCTTGTTCTTGATCCGAATTGGGGCTTTTGTTAAATTGGGAAGATTTTGATGAAATTGACTTGTTGTGTAGTTGTAATTAAGCATTATAATCTATGTAATGTGTTTTGTAATGCTCAATTCATCTTTTTGGTAAAAATTTCAACAAGTGGTTTTCAATTTTTGGGATTTTTGATAAAAATTCCATGTTCAAGCCAATTTTGTCAATTCAATCTCAATTGAACTTATTTGTTTACTGCATTAGATCATGCATCACAACATTATTAATGTTCATGCATCATATAGATTTTTGTTCTATATTTTTTATTGTGCTAATTTGCAGTCTGCCCTTGGTTATGTTTTCTCTTGTTCTTTTTGGTTTTTCACTTTGTGTCTCTGTCCTTTCCTTAGCACTATGCCTAGGAAAACTAGAGCCCGTAGGACTGTTCCCTCACCTTCTCCTTCACCCCCTCCATCCTATGATCGTGAGAAGTTTTCGAGTGAGAAAAACCAAGAGATTTATGAGAAGCTGAATGTTAGGAGAAAGATTTGGGCTGAGCGTTCTGTTCACTTAGATGAACTTGATCCTACCATTAGGGCAAACTTTGAGCGTAGGGGCTGGTTACCCTTGGTGGATGTTTCTGATCCTCCTCCACCTTCTGCCTTGATTAGAGAGTTCTATTCGAACATCTCTATCCGCATCTATGATTCCAACACTCTAGTCAAGAGTTGGATACGAGGCGTAGAGTACTCCATTACTCCTGAGGTAGTGGCTGATGCTCTAGGGGTACCATTGGTTTGACATCCTGTCTATCCATATGACGTGTCTCCCGAGATTAGTGATGTCTTGTCTTACATCTCTGGGACTATTGTCCAGTGGGGTTCTGATCCTCGGATCACCTCTGCTGAGCTCTCCGGGTTACACTATCTCTTCTTTAGGATAGCGTGTCATTCTATCTGGCCCATTTCCCATGTTCACACCATTCCTCTTGAGAGGTGTGTATTTTTGTACGCTCTGGTTACTGATGCTCCTATTAGTTTTCCCCATCTTTTTCTTCGTTCTTTGAACGATGTTTATAGGAGTTCATCTTCTGCTCATGCTCTTGTACATCCTATTTTCATTCATAGGATTCTCCTTCATCTTGATCTTGGTGGCTTCCCTTCCTCTGAGCCCGTTCATGTTATTGCTCCTATAGGTGCGTCTTTTCTTAGACAAAGGGCTGCTCATCTTCGAGCTGGTTCTAAACACCCTAGGTCTGAGCCCTCTAGTAGCGCACCTCCTCCTTCTTCTTCTGCAGGTCTTGCTGGTGAGGATGTTCCTGATCCAGTTGGTGATGATGCTGCTGCTGCTGATGTTCCTCCACCTCCTTCGGCCGACTTCGATGTTCGTCGTACTTTGGAGACTGTCATGACCGTTCAGGCGGCTCATGGTCAGATTTTGGTGGACTTGCTAGATGAGTTTCGTGCTCTACGAGCTGACTTGACGCGTCTTCATTCACCCTCACCACCTCCTTTTGATGGCGACTTGTGATTGCTCTTTGGCATTCCGTCACAAAAAGGGGGAGTGGTATTTTTGAGTGGTATTTTTGACTTGTTGAGGAGTTTTTGTAGTTAGGGGGAGACTTTTTGTTTTTGAGGAGCTTGTGGAGTTTTTAGATTGTATCTAGGTGCTTCACTTTGTATATCTTTTTTTGGGGATATTCATGTTAGGGGGAGTAACATTGATTGATATACATGTTATTTTTTGTTGATTCTTGTTGCTTTATGATTCACTGCTTATTGATTTATATTTATGAGTTGATCATTCATATATGTCTTTATTTTGTATTGTATGAATCTTACAAGAATGTTATACCTGTTGTTTTACTCTTTTCTGTCACACATGCGTTTATGCGTTTGTTGAGTATTTCAGGAATATACAGGTTGATTCAACTAAAGCTGCTGTCTACACTTGCAACTGATGGATAGTAGTTAGGCTGAATTTGATTTTATGAGCATTACCTTTGTAAAGGGCTTTTACTTGTAAACTTTGAGCTTTTAATTTGTGTTTTGTCATGGATTGCCAAAGGGGGAGTTTGTTAGGTTCTAAGGTCTTAGGATTTTATGTATTTAGAACTCTAATTTGTAATGTTGGCAAACCATGATCAAAACATTGTATTTAGTCTTGTTTAGGCTTGCTCAAAGTTGGTTTATTATTGTACAGTTGGAATCGAGTGGCTGCAGAAGTACTTGGGACTTTTGGCCTGGCTCGATCGATCGAAGAATAGACTCGATCGATCGAAAATCGCACAGGTTGATTATTCTGCAGAATTTCCAACTCAGCCCTACTTCATTAAACGTTTAAGGTTTTATGTTTTTACCCTAGGTATATAAACAAAACCCTAGCCACGTTTTTGGAGGTTGTCCATATTGTTATGTTGCTCATATTTGCTGTTTGTGTGAATCTCTTGTGAGATCTTCGAGGAGCTTTCCTTCACATAAACTTAGGGTTGTCAATATCTTGATGATCAACATAGTTGCAACCATTGGAACTTAAAAGAAAAGCAAGAGGGGAGCTTGTAGCTGATTGAAGAATTCAAAAAAGAAGTAGTCCGTGGATTCGGAGCCTGCGCGTGGTCGTGTCAGGAAGTTCGTACTGGTGGGTAGCATTAGGAAGTCGAGCGGGGAGCTTGTAGTCCTTTTGTAAGAACTTCAATTCTTTCATAGTGAATTCTGTTATGCCTTGAGGATCGGTGGGTCAAATCCTCCCCAGGTTTTTACCGTGTGGTTTCCTGGGTGATCATATCTTGTGTTCTTTATTATTTCCGCTGCTTTATTTGTTTTATATACATGATATGATTATTTGATTGTTTTAACCTAGAATTGCTTAATTTGACTAAGTAACAACTTGGCTAATTAATCTAGGCTACGCAATCTGGTTGTTTAAGGGGTCTAAATTCCTATCACCAACGGATAGACCCATGAGTACAGTATGATGACCAACAACTTTGATGACCCTGAAACTGAAATTTTGCATTTTGATTGAACAATGAGAAAAACAGTATGAGACCACGATAAAAAATTAAATTTTTTTAAAAAAATTCATCGAATATTATAGAGTGAAACCATCACTTTAGAACCAAATACAGTCCTAAACAATAATAAATAAATAAATATATGAGACGAATATTATCTGAAAATAAAACTGAGTTAAAACACGGTAAAAACAAATTGTTCAAACTCAAAACTAATGATGATAACTTTACAATGCAACATAGAAGTAGCTATGGCGCTTATGAATGTCATATTTCACAAACGATATGCCACGATCTCACACAGCATTAATCTGTGCCTTCTAATATTCCTAATTCTTATGAGTAGTTTGTCTCCATTTGATATTATTTTATTTCATAATGCTGTAATTTTCTTCCACTTATAGTTCTCAATGTTTTAAATATAGTAAATTATTCCATGTTTTCAGATTATACCTGTTACATTAGCCACTCCATTAGTCCATCATCCACAAACTGACTTTGCAAGTTACAATGCCTCAACTCTTACTACGTCACCTTTGCCTTGCTCTCCCTTATTCATTGTCAAAAAAAATTTCCCCTATATCAATATTCATAAACCAAAAAAAAAAATAAAAAAAAAAAATAAAAAATCAGTTTGAAGTTTAAATGACATCACAAAGCATTAATTGTTAATACATGAAACAAATCAAACAAAACACACCAAAAAATTTATTTGAATTTTCTCAAAAACGAACCTCGAAACCCATTCTTTACTACCAATCTCTTCAATCAACAATAATTCCCACAATCACAATTCAAATAAGAAATACATACACACTTAGACAGCCATTGGTTTTTGCTTAGAGAATTTTGTAGGGGGATTTTTGGAACTATGACAAATCAATCAGAAGGGCAAAAACTTAGTACCTGATCCTAAAATCAATGGCAAAAAAAAAAAAAAAAGGAAAAAAAAGGAAAAAAATCAGTGAAAAAGGAAAGACGAAAAGAAGACTGCTCAACAGGTTTTCTGAATCGCAAGGTAACAGGGTGGTGAGACCGTTCTCTCAGCTTCTTCCTTCTTCTTCTTCTTCTACTCTTTCTCTAGAGGATGATTGATACAGTTTTCCCTTTTCTTTTCCCTCAATTTCTCACCAAACAAATAAAATCATAAGAAAATTGCAAAATAAAAATAAAAAGTTTTGGACTTACGGTGAACCTTTGGACTTGGTTTGGAACTTTGCTGGTCAAAGATTGTGAAGTGTTGCTTTGAGTGCTTTTGCAGATAGCACAAAATTTATATGGAGGGAAGTACAGAGAAAGGGTGAGAGAGAGGAAGAAGAGCGGATAGAGAGATAGAAAAAGTGTTTGTTTTTTTTGGGAAGGAATTCGATACTCGCAAAATTTATAACTACCCATGTAAGACTCTTTTATATATACGACGGTTTGGTTTTTAAAATAAACCGAATCAAGCCACCAACTGTAACAAAAATTGTAGTAAAACGGTTCGGTTAATTAAAAGATATAACTTCTCAGTTTTTTTTTTTTTTTTTTTAAATGGTAGTGTTTATTGACTGAAAAATGAAAAGATATATTTGTTCGGTAATTTTAAATGTGAATGTGTCAAAAATTTATGCAGCCACATGGCGCAATGAGAAGTGGTCAACAAAAAGTCAAACGTTTCGGCTATTAGTTAGTGAAACGGTTCGGTTAATTCAATAAAAGACATAACTTCTCGTTTTTTTTTTTTTTTTTAAATGGTAGTGTTTATTGACTGAAAATGTGTTTTTTGATAAATGAAAAGATACAATTGTTTGGTATTTTTAGATGTGAATGTGTCATAAATTTATGTAGCCATGTGGCGTAATGAGAAATGGTCAACAAAAAGTCAAACGTTTCGGCTATTAGTTATTATATAGATATAGATTATTAATTTTTTCTTCTACCAGAAAACGATATGGCTCTAACACTTAAGCCCCACCTTGATATTGAATTCAGAGGAAATTTCAATCGCCATGATAGATATATTTCGTGGACATTACATAATTGCAATTATTAATGTGCTTCCGCCAAATAATCCCCAAAGATTTACATCAAAATATAATAATTAATTATTACCAAAGAACACTTTTCTCTGCAAAATGACTGCTTATCGTGTTTGGCCAAGATTATTTTTGCCAACTTATTTTACTATTTAGCTTATTTTTACTACTATTATGAGTTTTACTACACTTTTTGGTACTATTCATAGATCTCATTGTATTATTTTAGCTAATTTTTACATTTATTTACAGTACTTTTAGCAAAAAGTTTTTAGTTTCAGCAAAATAAGTGAATCCCAAATAGACCCTTAGTGTCCGTTTAGCTAGCATGATTAATTTTGCCAACTTATTTTACTATTTAGCTTATTTTTGCCACTATTTATTGGTTCTACTGCACTTTTTTGGTATTATTCATAAGTCTCACTATACTATTTCAGCTAACTTTTACCTTTATCTACAATACTTTTAATAAAAAAATTTCAGTTTCAGCAAAATAAGTAGATTCCAAACAGACCCTTAAAACTTAATTCAAGTTTTCTATTCTGTGAGCCCAATGTAAGGGTTATATACTAAAGAATATTAAATTAACCGTAGACTAACTCATGCTTAGTTTGTTAAGTCTTCAAGTATATCGACCTTCAATAAGTTTTTAGGTTTGGGTCTCTTAGAACATGGTATCTCTAACAAAAATGAAAATTAAGAACGGTAATGTACAACTTGCAACTCAATTTCAATTTGGTTTCCTTTTATTTCTAAATAATGCTTTATTAGTACCCATAATACCTAAGTACTTCTCCAAATTAAAACAAATTGACCTTGACTGAGTTTCAAATTCAATTTCACTCATCCTCAAATTTAATGGATAGATTACCACCAAGAGGGGAGGCCTAGTGGTTTGCGTGTGCGATTGCTGCTATGAGGTCCCTAGTTCGAGCCCGGGCGAGAACCTAGGAAGGAATGTGGGAATCCTCTTGCAGCTAGCCCCTGGCTACCAGCTCTCTCGTGGTGCTAGGGTGAGGTCTGTGGTCACTCTAAATCACAGTAACTATGGCTCAATCCAACATTCCCTAACGGAGTGCCCCTATGGTCACGCCCAGGGGGGTGAGTCACAATGGTCGCCCCCGCCCCCCTTTCTTATTCAGCAAAAAAAATAAATAAATAAAAAATAAAAAAAATTAATGGATAGGAATTACAAGAGAAATCACATACAACACAGAACCCACTTTATTCTTCATTAATACTGCTCTCCAGAATCGAGAGTAAGCAACTTAGTGCTTAATTATTGCTGAACCATGGTGCTTTATATCGATCTCAAGGGGGTTTAGGTGAGCAAGGAATCCCATATGGGTAACGACCACATGGAGGCGCACTACAAGAAAAGAGTCTACTAGCGAGTGCCATATTCCCTCACAAAAATTCAAATATCATTGCAAAAGGTTATTAGCGAGGACATATAACCCTCGAAGACCGTCATATTTGCACTTGTCACTAAAAGAGATTTTGCGACCATACCTTCGCAAATAAATAATTTACGAGGGCAATCCACCGTCACTACTAAACAAATTCGCCCTCACAAATATATTACCAAATGACGAGAAAAGTCGACGAATTATTTTTAGCAAGGGGAAACAATCGTCGTTAACAAATATTTGTGAGGACCTTTATACCCTCGCAATTAATTATTTGCGAATTCCAAATTGACGACATACTTTTTAGTGAAAAATAATGGCGTCGCTAAAATTTATTTGTGAGGACTTTTAACCCCTCGCAACTTATTTTTAGCGAGAGGAAGCAGTCATCATTAACAACTATTTATGAGGACCTTTATACCCTCACAATAATGGCATTGCTAAAATTTATTTGTGAGAGCTTTTAACCCCTTGCAACTTATTTATAGCAAGGGGATGCAATCGTCGTTAATAACTATTTGTGAGGGCATTTATACCCTCGCAATAATGGCACTGCTAAAATTTATTTGTGAGAGTTTTTTAACCCCTCACAACTTATTTTTAGCGAGGGGAAACAATCGTCGTTAATAACTATACTATTTGTGAGGCCATTTATACCCTCGCAATAATGGCATCACTCAAATTTATTTATGAGGGCTTTTAACCCCTCACAACTTATTTTTAACGAGGAGAAACCGTCGTCGTTAATAACTATTTGTGGGGACATTTATACCCTCGCAATAATAACATCGCTAAAATTTATTTGTGAGGACCTTTAACCTCTCGCAACTTATTTTTAGCGAGGAGAAGCCGTCGTCATCAATAACTATTTGTGAGGACATTTATACCCTCGCAATAATAACATCGCTAAAATTTATTTGGGAGGACTTTTAACCCCTCACAACTCATTTTTAGCGAGAGGTTAGGGGTGTCGCTATTCTATTAATTGTGAGGGACTTCATCATCACTATAAAGTTATTTATGACCAAATTTTTATTTTATCGGTAGTAATATTTTATATAATTTTTGTTTAACTATTGTAAGTACAATAATTATTAAAAATTGATACAATAGTCCAATAATTACTAAAAATTGATCCATAGAAAGATAAAAATTCATATAAGTTCAAACTTTAAAAAATAAATATACAAAGAAATCTTGAAATTCAACTTTGTTTTAAACTTAAACAACTATTCTATGACAAGAAATATATTAGTCTTCCTCTGAGTCACTCTCCAAGTTGTTTTCAACCTCTATGTTATTGTCTGAGTTGTCCTCTTCATCTCTGCTAGTACCATCCTAAAAAATAAATAAAAAAAACATTAAACATGAGTTAAAATGAAACAATTGAATTGAATTCTAGTATCCCTAGACCGCTCAAGGTAACCTTTTTTTTTTTTTAATTTAACAATAACAACTTAATTTGATTACTTAAACCACTATAAAAATTAAATATAAATTAAAATAATATAACAATTATGAAAAAAGTAAACCACAAAACACATGATATACAAAATTAAATACAAAACCTATACACAGCTGTCAAGACTCAAAACAGTAGATAGTACCATAATAGTCCTATTATCATTTATCAAAACTCAATATAAAATAATATAATATTGTAATAGATGCAAGCTGTAAACCAGAACAAACCAATAGAAAGTTGGAGAAGATCCAAGAGGCAAAAGCATAAGTTTGAGATTGTACCATGATAGTTGGATCTATGTCAGATTGTTGTCGTATGCCCATCGACTGCAACTTTTGTGCAAACTTCTCCTCAAGCTTCTCCACAACTTTTGCAAGTTTGGAATCCATTTCCTCTCTAAGACGAGCCTCCAAATCCTCTTTTTCTTTTGTAAAATCTTCTCTGCAACGTTTGCTACAACCTTTACCAAATGAAGTTAAGCCGTACACATCCTTAGCCTTAATACCTATTCCCATGCCAAGAACACGACCATGTCTTGGTTCACCAACCACTTCACGAAAGATTTGATAATCATTTGTCTTAGTACCTTCAGACACAGCTTTGGCCTTTATGGCATCCATTTTTTCCTACACAAAAATAAAAACCACGTGGATGATCAAGACAACAAAAAAACTAAAGTTGATAACAAAATTAAAATTTTGGTATAAGTTGCATACATATAATGTCTTAGCATGATCAGTTGCCCATTCTTTGCCATCCTTCTTTGTGTGAAATTTCTTAAAGCAATCAATGGGGTTAGGCTCAGAGCCAATCTCAAGATACTGCAATATTTAAAAGAATAAAAAAACATTGGTAAAGTTATTAAACTATGTAAATACACAATAAAATGTAAAACTATTTGATGATAGTATAATATACCATTTCATATTTGTACTTGGCCATTGGTACAAAACCTGTAGTGGAGAAAATTTTAGACTTATTTCTGTTGTTCTTATTTATCAAACTTGTCTCCTGCACGCAAAATTCATACACTAGAACATTAGTTTCTATGAAAATATTAACAAATAATAATTAGAGAGAGAGAGTGAGAGAATTTATGACATGTATTTCATTTATACTCACCCCCCAATCTCCATTCATCCCTTTATCCACCATCTCTTTCCAAAAAGGTGTAGGAATGAAGGACGGCCCATTCTTGTAACGATCTTCTTTCGCTTCGTACTTCTGAAAAATAGGATTTCTAATGCGAAACATCCAAATCAGAATAGCGGTGTTTCACTGATTCTATAAATGCCTTCTTGACTTCCTCATCAGGCTGCTTATGCTTAAAGCATTGAGCTCTGTATCGAGCATATAAAGTCTTTAGCTCAGAATTTGGGTATTCCGTAAAAGTTGTCCAAGCTCCTTTAGTTTTTGGTGAAAAAGAATGGTAATCTCTCGAATGGCTTTTGGTGTAATAATTCTGAAAATTGAAATCAAACATGTTAACAATATCATATAGCTATGATACCATAATTAATTTCAATAAACCAACATAGCAATAAGTCACTCACTTGCCATCATAAATCTCAACTTCTATTTCACCATCTCCGGCATTGATGCCTTTAGCCTTTCCTCGACCCCTCTTTTTTCCAGCATTAGTACCTATTGATAAAACAAATAATAATAAAAATTTGATAAAGAACCTATTGTAATCGCTAATACGCATTTTTTTAGTAGTGGTGGCGTCTGAAAGAATGGAGGTGGCGACTTAAAGGGCTCAGTTGGCGGATAGGTCGTAGATGGTGGCTTCTGATGTGGATGATCCTTGACACAATCTCGAGAATATAAACAGTACATCTTTCTGAGATATGAGATAAACTTATCAGAATATGATCAAATTGAAGAAAGGAAAACATGGGACAGAACAAATGGGAACTAGAGTTCAATATGATGAAAACTTCAAAAAGTGAAAGTAGCAAATAACTAATTAACTAGTATTTAATTTGAATTTAAGAGAACCACACTAGCTTTTGGAGGTGAGTAAATAAATTATTATGTCAACAAGAAAGATAACTTCAATAACAATATATGAAAAATAATTTTGAATTCTTCATTCTAGAAACAACTATCTGAAACAAGCTGCTTAAATTCAAAATATTTTTAAATATTAATTAAGCTACTGCTGGCATATAAAATCTGACATCTGCTTCAGTAAATAAAATCAAAAGTTTAGTCTAATAAATAATAATATGCTGCAAATTAAACTTAAAACACAACACTAGAAACTAGTTATCTTATCTGAATGCTTGGATTTGTGTGAAAACACAAGAGCTTGTTTAGGCCCCTAATTAAAAATTACGGCTAGATTACTTTTACTCTAACTTATCTAAGTGTGGAACAAGAGTAAAAGAAGCGCAATAAACCGAAAACTACTCTAGTGCACAAACATGAATAACAAACAATAAAAGTAAAGCACAAGAGTAAGGGAAGAGAGATGCAAACACAAGATAACACCAAGACATGTTATTGAAGAGAAAATCGAAAAACTCGGCAAAAAACCTTTCTGTGACCCTTTAAGTTGAAATTGATCCACTAGAGAATAAAGTTGGAGTACACGAATAACAAAAAAGCCTCCAAGGGTTGTCTACCTAATGTACTTGAGCCCTCCAAGCTCCTACTACCAATGGATTTCTCGGAGTCATGTTTTCTCTAGCTTTTCGAATCCCGCAATACGCTCGATTGCATCTGCCAAGCCTCATCGGCTTCTTTTGGCAAATTCCCAAAACTTCCCAAGCTCCAAAACACTCTCTAGACTCTGAAAAAGTGTGGGTTGTGTTTGGGTACTATAAAGTTGTGATTTACAACTATTTTGTGTTGACTTTAATTTTGTGCAAAATTTGATTGTAATTATGTTCAATCTTATGTATCCTGTATTTTGTGTGGGATTTCATTGTAAGGGTTGTGTGTGAGAGAGAGTGTGAAGACTCAAAGCGAAGTGAAAAGCAAATAAGTTTTCACGGGTAGCTCATGAGAAGCCTTCCCATGAAGTGAAGCATGTGCTCAGCACATGACTAGAATGTGAAAAGTCATGACAGATGGTGACAGCTAGGTTTCGCGAGTGTCTCGCGAGTAAGGCCTTCTTGCGAGATACCCGTGAAACATTCTGTTTTGCCAATTTGTTATATCTGATACACCTTGTCCCTAACCACACTATATATACCCACATTACCCACAGATGTTGAAGAGTGTTTTTCAAAGAGAAAACCCTAGCCACTACCCTTGAGAGTGAGAGATTGTTATACCCATAATTCTCTACACAATCCATTGTGGTTTTCCTCAACTCCTACCTCTCCATTTCCATATCCTTGAGAGGTTGATAGCCCAAACACTTACCACACCCATTCTGAGTGTCAAGTAAGGTTTTGGTGTTGTTGGGAAGCATTGGAAGAAGCCAAGCTTTGGCAGATGCAATCGGGCGTATTGTGGGATTCGGAAAGCTAGACAAGACACGGTTTCGAGAAGCCTTGTTGGAGTAGGACCTTGGAGGGCTTAGGTGCATTGGGTAGATTAGGCTTGGAGAGTCTCTTGCTATTCATGTATCCCAACTGATTGTCTAGTGGATCGATTTACCGCTTGGAGGGCGGCGGAGAGGTTTTTCGCCGAGTACTTCGGTTTCCTCTTCAATAACACATCGCCATGTTATCTTGTGTTTGCATTCTTCTTTCCTACTCTTTTAGCTTTCATTTCACTGTTGTGATTTGTTGAATATGGCTTAGAGTAGTTTTATTGTCTGTTCGCTCGCATTTACTCTATTCTGAACTTAGTTTAAGTTATAGTAAAATCAACCGAGTCGTAATCTTTAATTGGGGGTCTAAACAGCTCTTGTGTTTTCACACATTTTCGAGCTTTCAAGTACAAATCTCCTTTCAAGGTATGACAACGGGAGAGGGAAGGAGAAGAGGCTACAATGATTTCTCATTAAGGATGAGTAGCTCTCTCTCTAAAAGATGGGTGTGTGTGTTGTAGAAAACCTATCTAAGATTTTTCTCTCTGAATGGCCTCTCATACTTTTGTGGATAATGAGCATATATAGAGTATGGGTGAAGGGTAAGAAAGTCACACTTAAAATCTTCCAAGTAGAGAGTTTCACGAGTATCTCGCAAGTTGGCTCTTCTCACGAAACACTCACGAAACACACAGCCTGACACGATTCTTCAGCTTCTAACATGTGCTTCTCACATGGCTCTTTCATGGGTAGGCTTCTCGCGAGACACTCGTGAAATCTACTAATTCTTCATTTTGTGCTCAATTCTTCACCAACTTAAATACTAAACCCAACATAATAAAATCCTATAAAATACAAGGAACAAAATTAAAGCAATTACAACACTTTTTGTCATGGAATAAAGCCAACATAAAACATAGTTGTAAATCATAACTTTACAATATCCCCCTTTGGCTATTCCGTGACAAAACACCTTATAATAGACTCTAGACTTAAACGTGAGTTTGGGAACAATGGAAAAACTCACTCACACCTAAATCTAAAACCTGTGATGAACTTGGAACATATATACCTATAACTTGAAACACTTGCACAAAACGCATTAGACCCTCAAGGTAAATCAAGTGATAAAAGGACAAGTATAATGTAACAAGTAAATTGCGATCAAGTAAATAACCACAATGATCATATAGCAAAGTAAATGATCATCCAAACATGCAACCAATGAAGCACAATGGCATAAAGATGTATGCATGTCCAACACATAAACACGATGCGATGAGAGTGACAAAGCATAGATACTCAATGTAACTCAAAGCACCATAAAAAAACGAGAAAACAAGCATAAGGTAAAACAAGACAAAACAAGGTTTTCTCATAAAAGATGTCTTCTCCCCCTTGATATATGCATTTCCCCTATAGCTTTCTCCCCTTATGAATGTGCACGAGGAAGAATTTCTCCTCCTAAGAATGTGCACATGATTCATATAGAAATGACGATACATTCCAGTATACTCATCCCCTTTTTGTCACAAACAGACAAATGAATCAAGAAGAAGGAGGGAAAGAAAAGAAGATATGAACAAGGGTAAAAGATTATACATGATGGGTGTAAGATGAATGAGAAAATGAAGCTCAAACGAAAGACAAAAACATCTAAAAAATGCTACAAAGTATAAAGTAAACATGACATACTAAGGATGATGGAACAAAGTATAGACCAAGGCATGACATAGACACAAGAACATGTTATATGTGCTAAAAGGTCTAAAAAGACTTAACTAGCATGAGTGAATGCAAAACATGTCAAGTGTTAGAGTGTGTGCATCAAATGTGCATCTAGTGTGCATGTGAGATGCATGACCAATGCATGAGTAAGCACTCACGGGGCAAAGTGTGTAAAACACACAACCAATGATCAAAACATGATAAAAATTAACAATTATGGTGATTCCCAAAAATTGGTACTCATCAGAGTCCAAAACAATGAGAAAATGTCATTTGGGCATTTTATCAAATACTCAGAGTGCACACACTACACATGTATGTTAAACAATGCATGAACATATGAAAAACTTGCCTAAATACATGTTATTTTTGCCACAAGGGGCCAACATCCAAAGAAAATCAACTTTAAAACGAAACCCAATAAAAAATATTGACAAAAATTAAGTTTTCCAACTCGCATTTGAGAAAATCCTAACTATGAACATAAAACCTCTAAAAACATAATGTAAGGATCAAAAGCAATGAAAAAAGTTAAAGATTACCTTAGAGATGTTTATGGAATGTAAAACACTTGAAATTAGTTGGGTTTTGATGTTGAAGCAGTAAAATAGGGGTTTGGGAGAAGATAGGAGACGTTTAAAACAAATGTCTCACGAAATGCCCTTTAAAAAGCTTATTTGGAAATTTTCGCTAGAAGTTGAGAATTTTCGCTGGTAAGCCTTACTAGCGAAATTTCGCGAGTAACTCGCTGGTAAGCCTTACTCGCGAAACAGTCTCGAAACTCTCTATCTAAAGTTGAAAAACTTGAGAATTGGACCATTTAACTCGCGACTGAGCTTACACATAAAATAAGTCACGAAAACACCCAGAAAACATGTTTTTCACACAAAAACAATTTGAAAAACTTTGAAAAACATAGGTGATACAAATCACTTCCAAAAGCAAACAAAAAGAACATTAAACTTGAACATGTACAAACACACAAATGAAATAGGCATTCATTGAACATTAAACTTGTGTGTTGTATGTGTGGATCAAGTATGAACTAGTCCATAGTCTAGTATGAAACTTCAATGATCAATTTAATCAAGTCATACATGACTAGTACGAAGTCAAGTGACCTATCTCACTTGTAGAAATGAACATATATGACCCCTCACCAATGTGATTACAATTGATTGAAAGCTTTTTGTTTTGCTTCCATTTACATACTTTTGATCAAAACAACTCAAATTTTTTATAAGTGATACCATAAACATTTTAAGATAACTTTGACAATTTAGCCTTTGGCTTTTGGCACCATACATTTTAGTACAAATCACTTTCTTTTTTTCCTAGTCAAATACTAGTATGTGTGATGACTTTTTCAGCTCAAAATTCTCTTTTCGAGATTGACATTTGTAGAACTCTTGAAAAAAAAAATGTGAGGAGATATATAGGCACAAGTCAATGCATGTATCAAGATCAAGCAAGTCTATTGACCAATCATTCATGACAAGCTTGAAGATCTATTTACAACAATCAAACATAGATTTTTAGATGTCGCTCACACTTGGAAACTGTGCATACATAACAAGCTAAGCTTGTAAATGCACTACACCATTAGTACGAAGGTACTAGGCCAAACTTACATGTGATATGTGCTCAAACATATACGATCAAACTTTTTAAATTTTTCACTTTTTATGTAGTTTTGGAATTTTTACTCACGGAAAACTAAAACATAAAAGTAAGATCAAAACAAAAACAATGCATATAAATAAGTGCAAGATGCATAAATGCATGAATATATAGCATCTAATGCATGAAGGGTCCTACAAAGATCGAAAGAATTAGATCAAGGACCAAAAAGAGTAAAAGCTCAACCATAAGAACCCTTCCTCATCCAAACGGAACAATTGTTTGGAATGAATATCTCATGAGAAGTGAGACAAGGGCTAGAAGAATGAGAACCGGAGATGCACATAAGCAAGGAAGTAAGAACATCAAAACTTTCTTCAACAACTTACCATTTTCCCCCAAATCCGGTTTAGCTTGCAAAATACAACTTCCAAGAAGCTCAAGTTTCTCTTTTCTTTTGATTCTTTTAAGAGCTTGAAACTTAGAGCAATGAGGTCTAAGATGACCAAAAACACCACAATGGTGACAAACAATGTATTTAGGTCCACTAGGCTTTTTGGGGAGGGATCTATTAACATGGTTTTGTTCTCTCTTTAACTTAGGATATTGAGGTCTTATATGACCGATCACACCACAATGGTGGCAAGTTAGAACATACTTAGATCCATCCAAAACCTTAGGTTGAGACCTAAACAAAGGCTTAGGCTTAGGAGCCTTTCTCTCCACTTTTTGGTTTCTTTTGTGTGGAGGAATGTACACTGATTTGTCTTTGGAGATAGAACTCACACTAGGCACAAAATCGAGCACCACAGCATGATTACAACAAAGATTTTCTTCATTTTTAGTAATAGGTTCAGCAATCAAACACTTGGCATGCATCTTAAGAGATTTATTTTCACATTTAAGATCATCAACTAGTTTGTTAGACAAGACAAATTTAGCATCCAAGTCCATATTTAAACATTCAAAATCCTTCAGTTTTTCAAGAGAATGTTCAACAAGTTTCTTATACATTTCAACCAATTTGTTGGATTCATTGAGCTTAGCAATCAAATCATCTTTTTCACAAAAGAACTTGCTCAAATTCTCATGAAACTTTTGTAAAGTTGTGATTTACAACTATTTTGTGTTGGCTTTAATTCCGTGTCAAATTTGATTGTAATTTTGTTCAATCTTATGTACCCTGTATTTTATGTGAGATTTTATTGTATGGGTTGTGTGTGAGAGAGAGTGAGAAGAATCAAGAAAAATTGAAGATCAAAGGAGTTTTCACGGATAGCTCGCGAGAAGCCTTCCCGCGAAGTGAAGCCATGTTCTCAGCACATGACTGGAATGTGAAGAGTCATGACAGATGGTGACAGCTGGTTTTCGCAAGTATTTTGTGGGTAAGGCTTTCCCGCGAGATACCTGCAAAACATTCTGTTTTGCTATTTTGTCATATCTGATATACCATGTATCTACCCACACTATATATACCCTCATTACCCACATATTGAATGAAGTGCTTTTCAGAGAGAAAGCCCTAGCCACAACTCTTAAGAGTTAGAGATTGTCATACCCACAATCCTCTATACAATCCATTGTGGTTTTCCTCAACTCCTACCTCTTCATATCCAAATCCTTGAGAGGTTGATAGCTCAAACACTTACCACACCCATTCTGAGTGTATAGTGAGGTTTTGGTGCTGCTGGGAAGCATTGGAAGAAGCCATTTGTTTGGTGGATGCAATCGGGTTAAATTGCATGATCCGGAGAGATAGAGAAGACAAGGCTTCGTTAAGTTAGTTGGTAGCAGGAGCTTGGAGGGCTCGAGTATATGGGGTAGACTAGGCTTGGAGGGTCTTTTGTTATTTGTGTACTCCAACTTATTCTCTAGTGGATCGATTTACCGCTTGGAAGGCAGCAGAGAGGTTTTTCGCTGAGTTCTTCGATTTCCTCTTTGATAACACATCGCAATGTTATCTTGTGTTTGCATTCTTTTTCCCTACTCTTTTAGCTTTCATTTTACTGCTGTGATTTGATAAATATGGCTTAGAGTAGTTTTATTGTTTGTTCGCTCACATTTACTTTATTCCACACTTAGTTTAAGTTAGAGTAAAATCAACCAAGCCGTAGGTTTTAATTTGGGGGTTTAAACAGCTCTTATGTTTTTACACATATTCGAGCTTTCAACTTTTTAGTCTTTTTCTTCAAGAGTTTGACATTTGGAATATCAATAATACCCATAGATTCATGTAACATGTCATCACAATTATGAGGATTAACACTCATAGAGGCATTTTCACAAACACATGGCATGTTACACTCAACAACATCCATAAAAGCATACAAAGCACTATCCATGGCAAAACACACAAGGGGTCAAAGATCACACTTAGGTAATAAAACCAAAACAAGTGTCCCCGCTCTGATACCAATTGAAAGCTCGGATTTGTGTGAAAACACAAGAGCTTTTTTAGACCCCTAATTAAAAATTACGGCTAGATTGTTTTTACTCTAACTTATCTAAGTGCAGAATAAGAGTAAAAGAAGTGCAATAAACCGAAAACTATTCTAGTGCACAAACATGAATAACAAACAATAAAAGTAACGCATAAGAGTAAGGGAAGAGAGATGAAAATACAAGATAACATCAAGACATGTTATCGAAGAGGAAACCGAAGAACTCGGCGAAAAACCTCTCCGCGACCCTCCAAGTTGAAATCGATTCACTAGAGAACAAAGTTGGAGTACACAAATAACAAAAGACCCTCCAAGTCTAGTCTACCCAATATACTTGAGCCCTCCAAGCTCCTGCTACCAACGGACTTCTTGGAGTTATGTTTTCTCTAGCTTTCCAGATCCCGCACCGATTGCATCCGCCAAGCCTCACCAGCTTCTTTTGGCAAATCCCTAAAATTTCCTAAGTTCCAAAACACTCTCTACACTTTGAAAAGGTGTGAGTTGTGTTTGGGTACAAATCTCCTCTCAAGATATGACAATGGGAGAGGGAATGAGAAAAGACTACAATGATTTCTCACTAAGGATGAGTAACTCTCTCTCTAAAAAATAGGTGTGTGTGTTGTAGAAAACCTATCTAGAGTGTTTCTCTCTGAATGGTCTCTCATACTTTTGTGGATAATGTGGGTATATATAGTATGGGTGAAGGGTAAGAAAGTCACGCTTAAAATCCTCAAAGTAGAGAGTTTTGCGGATATCTCGCAAGTTGGCCCTTCTCGTGAGACACTCGCGAAACTGACAACCTGGTACGACTCTTCAGCTTCTAGCATGTGCTTCTCACGTAGCTCTTTTGCGGGTAGGCTTCTCGCGAGACACTCGCGAAATCCACTGACTTTTCATTTGATGCTCGATTCTTCACCAACTTAAATACTAAACCCAATACAATAAAATCCCACAAAATACAAGGAACAAAATTAAAGCAATTACAATACTTTTTGTCATAGAATAAAGCTAACATAAAATATAGTTGTAAATCACAACTTTACATTATCACCACGTATTAACCCTACTGGGTAGTCTCTACCTGCATTTGAAGGAAAAATGAAAAATGTTGAAGTTAAGAGAAGGCAAATAATTAGAAAGACCTTCATTTTGGAACTTAGTGGTGCTAAGCTTCTCTACCCTGATTATTTATAGATGATTGAAACAAGACAAGAGTTTTTTTTTTTTTTTTTTTTGAATCGAAACAAGACAAAGTTAAGTGTGATATAATTGAAAAGTATTGCACTAAAAGCTAACACAAAACTAAAAAGTAAGACTTCAAAATTGATCACCAGGGCAAAGTTTTCTCTACTTTTAATTTTTTGTTTATTTGGTTTTGTATTTTTTGGTGAATACGATTGACATGAGTTGTCTTTAGCCCTTTACAATTCTTATTATATTAGTTATTATGAACTATCTTTAATTTACAAATCTTGAAATAATTTCATTTATACGCCAACGTATTTGGCATCATATATGCCTCACGTCCTTGAATTAGCTTAGTAACATTTGCATTTCCTTAATACCACTTTTTTTCTTTTTTGATAATCTCGTTTATACCTCTTTAAGAAGCTAGGATAATGAACAGAAGCGGAAATCAAGAATTGAACCATACTATAATTGTGGAAAGATGAACGCATTTGGCCAACTAGAATTGGTTTTTAAACAAATAATAATAATAATAATAATAATAATAATAATTGTGGGGGCCGGATAGCTAGAAGGTACTGTTAAAACTGTATATATTGGGCCTATGGCCCAGTCCGAGGATATTCACTTGTCCGAGGATGGTCAAACAATGTTATGATGGGAATGGTAGAAGAGGAAGAGATAAGGATTGTACATGATAGTCCAAAAGATGTCCGAGGAGAAAAGTCATATCGGAAATGTGGATCTGAGATCAGTAGGGATGTCCTACCGTCCTGAACATCCTATCAGGTTGCATCACGATTAGAAGTCAGACATTGGGTAGGAGAGGAGAAGAGGAAAACAACAAATATCTACAAAAGCTGCTACTTCCGTATTAAATGCTCTGCAACTAACTCCCTGACCGCATTAATGTGGATGTGATACCTGAACAGTGCATTTCAGCCTTACAGCTACTACATGGAGACTTATGGGAGGGGTTGATGAGACAAGTATCAACACCGACCATCCTGCACACACGTGGAAGGTGGAGATGAAAAAGAAAGGGGATATATAAGGGAAGGGTGGCAACCAAAAAGGAGATCGAGAATTCATGAGAGGAAACACTGTAGCATCTAATAAACAAACTTGTAACTAAACCTGAGATTAATACAGAAGATCAGACCTCCTTGAACTTTGCCAAGGATAATTTTTCTTCAATACGTTTCTTCTTCTTTTTACTCTCTTATCAGTTGGATCCATTTAGCAGTTGTTTGATCAACTACATCCAGTATTTAACTCATTCTCTACAAATTTATTGTTTTGGGCCTTTTTGGGCCTAGGTTCATTCACACAGTGGGCTTAGAATTTAAACTTGGTCCTTACAATTGGCGCCGTGTGTGGGAATACTGGTTTTTCAGTGAATCCAACTTTCAAAGATGGTAGGATCAGGTCCGCACCAGGTAGAGTCTATGGGGTCTCAATGTCAAGATCACTTCCGTGATCTTGAACGACAAAAGGACCGGGAAGGAAGTGTTCATACTACCCATACTAGTAGAAGCCAAGCTAGGGGTAAAAGCCACGTCTCTCAGGCGGAGAATGCCAGAAACATGCAGAAGGAAATTGACCATCTAAAGAGAAGCTTGCGTCGTGAACGACAAAGGCGAGTCCCATCCAATCCTCATTTTTCTTCTGGTAGTGAAGAGGATGATAGTTATAGGCGCAAGTCGAGAACTCCACCCAGTGAATCCTTTTCAAACGATGAGGATTATCATCATGAGCGCAGGGAGAGAAAGTTATCCCCGGTCGGCTTGGGAAATGATGCTATGAGTAAGGCACTCAACCATATTTTTAGGTCACATTTCACGCGTTGGATCGAGAGGGGGAAACTTCCTCAGCATCAAGGTCTTCCCGTCTAGTCTGGGGCCTATGGCGATGAGGTGGTTTGATAGTTTGAGGGCAAGTTCCATTGATTCTTTCAAAGATCTTACTCAAGCATTTGGATCACGCTTTGTCACGTGTAGAAGGGTTCCTCGGCCTTTGGCTTCTTCGTTGTCCTTATCCATATGAGAAGGAGAAACCCTGAAAACCTATTCGGACAGATATTGGGAAATGTTCAACGAAGTTGATGGTGATTTTGATGACGTGGCCATTAGTACTTTCAAGCTAGGCTTGCCAACTTGTCAGCGGTATACGCCAACTCATGGATCGGATTGACAAGTATAAGAGGGTGGAAGAGAACCAACAGCAAGACAAGGGAAAAGGCAAGGTTATCCCTCAAGAGAGGAGGGATTTTAGGTCAGATCATTACAACAACAACAGACCTTGTAGGGATTTTACTAGGTAATCTGAGTCTGCAGCTTCTCAGGTGGTGAATAATGTATTCAAAGATCCAGTGCATCAAGTGTTGGAAAAAATCAAGAACGAGCCATATTTCAAATGGCCAAACAAGATTAGCGGAGACCCTCTAAGGCGTAATCAAAGTCTTCACTGCTAGTACCATCAAGAACGAGGACATACCACCGAGGACTGCCGTACATTGTGGAATCATTTGGAGTAGCTGGTTAAAGAAGGGAGGTTGCAGCATCTCTTGTGCCACCCTAACAGGTGGAGAGACCGATCAAAGTCTGGGACTCAAGGGAATACTTCTTTAAGGCCCCCCTAGGCATCATCAATGTCATCTTTGCTGCACCAGGGAGGACTGGCTCCCAGCCCTCCAGAGTGATGTCTGTAGCTTGGTTGCATGCTGAGGACAATAATCCCGAATCAAAGAGGGCCAAGTTAGAGATTCGACCGACGCTGAGTTTCTCAGATGAAGATAAGACAGGAACCATCCAGCCGTACGTTGATGCTTGGGTGGTAACCCTCAAAATCGGTGGGTATGAAGTAAAAAGGGTATTGGTGGATCGGGGCAGTGGTGCAGAGATCATGTATCCTGATTTGTACAAGGGGCTTAACCTAACAACCGAGAATTTGACAGCCTATAATTCTCCTTTGGTAAGCTTTGATGGGAAAGTTGTCATTCCTAAGGGACAGATTTGGTTGCCCGTGCAAGCAAGCTCATAGGTAGTTGAAGTGGACTTCATTGTAGTTGATGCCTTCTCACCCTACACGGCCATAGTTGCCAGTCTGGCTTCACGCACTAGGGGTTGTTTCTTCCATTCTACATCAGAAGGTGAAATACCCGTTAGGAGACCGAATTAAAGAGCTGGTAAGAGACTGATCCATGGCTTGGCAATGCCTCGTGTCTACCATTTTACATCAGCCAACGGTTAAGTCCTCAACCTCAGTCAATGATGGTTTATAGCAATCAAAGTCTACGGAATTACTTGCTAAGGTGTTGGCCGAGGAGGCTAAATGTGAAGATTTAGAGAGATTCGCCACAAGTGACGATCCGGAAAGGTTTTTCCAAATTGGTGCTTAGTTACCATCTCAGGAAAAGGGGGAATTGGTGGAATTCCTTAAGGGAAACGCTGATGTGTTCGCCTGGAATGCCTACGAAGCTCCGGGAGTGGGTCCGAAATTCATATGCCATCATCTGAATGTCAATCCATCTGTCATTCCCAAGAAGCAACCACCTCGGCATTCATCCAAGGAACATTCTAATGCTGTCAAAGACGAGGTGACGAAGCTTAAACATGCTAGGACCATCAAAGAGGTTTTTTATCCGGAATAGTTAGCTTATACAGTGGTGGTAAAGAAGAAGACGGGGAAGTGGCGCGTATGCGTAGATTTTATGGATCTTAACAAGGCTTGCCCAAAAGACCCTTTTCCTATGCCCAGGATTGACTAGTTGGTGGATGCGACTGTGGGTCACCCTCGGATGAGCTTTCTGGACACCTTTCAAGGATATCATCAGATACCTCTGGCTGTGGATGACCAAGAGAAGATAGTTTTTGTCACTCCTACTGGAAATTAGCATTATAAGGTGATGTCCTTTGGTTTGAAAAATGCAGGAACTACCTATCAGCGGATGATGACCAGAATGTTCGAACCTCAGTTAGGGAAAAACATCGAAATCTACATTGATGATATGGTAGTAAAGAGCAGGGTGGAATCTGATCATGTTAGCAACCTCGAAAATATTTTCAACATCTTAAGGAGACACAAGCTGCGGCTTAATGCCTCAAAGTGTTCTTTTGATGTGGGATTAGGAAAGTTCCTGGGCTACATGGTCACGCATCGTGGAATTGAAGTAAATCCTAATCAAATTAAGGCAATTAACAACTTGCAACCACCTCGGAACCCCAAGGAGGTTCAGAGGCTTACAAGGATGACTGCCGCCCTAAACTGTTTTATCTCTCAATCAGCGGATAGATGCAGGCCTTTCTTTCAGTTGTTGAACAAATGGAAGAGATTTGAATGGACCGAGGAATGTGTTCTAGCTTTTCAGCAATTGAAGGAATATTTATCTCGGTCACCCATCATGTCTAGGCCCGAGGTAGATGAGGTTTTGTTTGCCTACATCGCAGTAGCCTCTCATGCGGTGAGTTTGGTGCTAATACGGGATGACAGTGGTGTACAGAGGCCGGTTTATTATGTGAGCAAGTCCTTGCATGAGGTCGAAGTCCGTTACTTGCCATTAGAGAGGGCCATTCTAGCTGTGGTGCATGCTACGCGCAAGCTCCCCCACTACTTTCAGTCACACACAGTTGTTGTCTTGACTCAACTCCCACTCAAATCTCCACTTCGGAGTGTCGATTATACAGGGAGAATTGCGAAATTAGGCACTATTCTAGGGGCTTTCGACATTAAATACATGCCTTGCACCTCGGTAAAGGGTCAAGTTCTAGTCGACCTAGTAGCCGAGTTCACAGAGATCCTAGTAGAAGAAAAGGCCGAGAAGCTGAACATGGATGGAAAATCGGTTGGGGTAGTCTCCACGCAAGACCCTTTATCTTAGAATGTCTACATAGATAGTGCAGCGAATCATAAGGGATCTGGTGTGGGGCTAGTCTTGATATCACCAGAGAGGATCATGATTGAAAAATCTTTAAGATTGGGCTTCTCGGCTACAAACAATAAAGCTGAATATGAAGCTCTGTTGGAAGGGATGATCATAGTACAGAAAATGGGTGGAAAGGAAGTTGCAATGTTCTTTGATTCTAGGTTGGTTGTTGGCCAAGTCCAAGGAGAGTTAGAAGCCAGAGATCCTAGAATGCAAGAATATTTAAACTAGGTTAGACATTTACAGTCTAAATTTGATTCTTTTTGTTTATCACATGTCTCTAGAAGTCAAAACACACATGCCGACTCTCTTGCCACATTGGCCACATCCTCGGCACAAAGTTTACCTCGGGTAATCCTTATAGAAGACTTGTGTAAACCTACCGAGGCAGGAAAAACCACGGCTCATATTCACCAAATAAGAGCAGGACCTAGCTAGATGGACCCCATTGTATTATTTCTCAAGGAAGATATTTTGCCCGAAGATAAGTCCGAGGCAGACAAAGTGCGAAGAAAAGCTCATCGGTTTTGGCTATCCGAGGACCAGAAGTTGTATAAAAGATCTTTTTCTGGCCCGTACCTGCTGTGTGTACACCCAAAAGCAGTTGAGCTAATCTTGGAAGAGTTGCCTGAAGGAATTTGTGGAAGCCACACGGGGGGCAGGTCCCTATCACATAGGGCTCTTTCACAAGGCTACTGGTGGCCGAAGATGCAGAAAGAAGCACAAGATTATGCAAAAAAGTGCGACCAGTGTCAAATATTTGCCCCGAACATTCACCAACCTGGGGGAGTCCTCAATCCTTTGTCTAGTCCTTGGCCTTTCGCACAATGGGGCTTGGATAGTGTGGGTCCTTTCCCTAAGGCAGTAGCGAATAAAAGGTACTTATTGGTCGGAACAGACTATTTCACCAAGTGGGTTAAAGCTGATCCGCTTGCGAATATCAGGGATGTGGATGCTAAACGGTTTATTTGGAAAAACATTATTACTAGGTTTAGAGTCCCCCATACTCTTATTTCGGGCAATGGGCTCCAATTTGACAGTAAAGCCTTCATGAGATATTGCTGTGATCTGGGGATAAAGAATAGGTATTCCACCCCGGCATATCCACAAGGAAATGGGCAGGCCGAAGCTGTTAATAAAGTCATAGTAAATGGACTCAAAAAAAGGTTGGATGATGCCAAAGGGAAATGGGTCGAAGAATTGTCACACGTTCTATGGACTTATCGGACCACGCCTCATAGGTCCACAGGGGAGACGCCTTTTTCAATGACGTATGGGGTTGAGGCTGTTATTCCTCTGGAAACCGGATTCCCCACCCTAAAAACCAGTTCATTCACTCTGAGCAGCAACGACGGGCTATTGGGGAAGAGTTTAGATTTAATTGAAGAACGAAGGGAAAATGCCATGGTCCAGTTGGCATATTATCAACATAAGCTCAAACAGGGGTATGATGCGAACGTGAAGCTAAGGCCGCTAGCAGTAGGAGATTTGGTCTTAAGAAAAGTTGTGGGAGCTGCCAAGAACCCAGCATGGGGGAAGTTAGGACCCAACTGGGAATGGCCATATTGTATAACATCAATGGCTGGTATAGGCGCGTATTATCTTGAAAATCTAGAGGAAAGGGTTGTACCTCGCCCCTGGAATGTAAACAATCTTAGGAAATATTATTATTAATACAAGTTTTCTTCGCCTTATTCGGGTTTGTGATATAACTTATTGGGCGTCTTTACCATCATTCTAAATATCAAACAGAACCTTGGTCATGCCTGGATCCTCGGACCACATACCTTGGGAAAATTTATATCTTTTAATTAATTTTCTAAGTGTTAAACAGAACCTTAGCTATGCCTGGTTCCTTAGACCATCTACTTTGGGAAAATTAACACAGTATGGCATCATTCTAAATATCAAACAGAACCTTGGTCATGCCTAGATCCTCGAACCACATACCTTGGGAAAATTGATATCTTTTAATTAATTTTCTAAGTGTTAAACAGATCCCAAGTCATATTAGGTTCCTCGGACTATAAACTTGGTGGAAATTAATACACTATGACATCTATTGAAATGTTGGTCAGACATTTGCCCAAGCATTAAAAAGAAGCAAACTCCTGATTCCCATCTTGGGTCACATGGTTTGTTATCACCCAATAAAGATATAAACCGAAGTAAATCCATGAGCATCACTTAAAGCATTTTAGGGTGCCCTGGACTTGGCTATTGTTTGATCAACGCTTGAATATTTTTCTCATAGTTAGAAAACTTGTTAAAGTTGGTAGACCCAAGATATGTATTGACAATACTGTGGATTTAGTAGTCTTGATCTACTCTGATTCTCAATTAAACATATGTGAAAACTGTGTTTTCCCTTGTGTAAGCAACCTCGCACTTTTATAACATATGGCTATGTTCAATCAAGGAATAGTAAAAATGAAAATTGCATAAGTAAAGAAAATAACCCGTATAAATTTGGGAAAGTAAAGTGCACATTTCATTAAAAACATGTCTTAGAGAAGGGAAATTCCATTACAGAAATTGCGACTACATTATAAACATAAGGATTCATTGTTTCAACTTTATCTGAAGCCCAGCCTTGAAGGTCTTGTTAGCCTAATTAGCTACTTCAGTAGGAGTCACCTTTTCTTTCTCCTTAGGATCTTCCTTTGCAAACATGGTAACTGAAGCTAAGACCAGTTCAAAACCTTGGGAAGCTGCCCCATCTTGTGGAATCTCTATAGTCTTATCCAAGGGCCTACCCACATTAGAGGAGGTTTCCTTGGGAGCTTCAGATTCTTTTGCTTGCTCCTGCTGATTGGGAAGAGGAGGATCCTGAGGTTGTGTCTCTCCAATAGGGTCAGTAACTATAGAGGCTACTTCACCTTGAGTGAAAGGAAGGTCTGAGGTTCGTATGGTTGGTGGGTAGTAGATTTTTTTTTGGTTTTCTTAGTTCAGAAGAAGCCTCAACCCCAGCTTGGTTGAAGGCTTCATCCCAAGACTGAGCGCAATAGGTTCGACACACTGCTGGGACCTCTGCCCTAAGGGTTTCCTCGGTCTCGGCTACTCCGACGTCATAACCGTGCTGCTCAGCCTCATTCTTAGCCTTCTCGGCCTCCTTTTTAGCTTTCTTGGCCTCATCTTTAGACCTCTCGGCTTGATCCCTCTGCTTTTGAACTTCTACTAACTTCTTCTGAAGAGCCGCTATTTGCTCTTTAGAAGTAGCCAGCTATTCCTTGGCATCACGCAAGAGCAGCCTCTGATCCTCGGCTTGCTTTTGAGCGCCCTCTGAAGCCGAGTCAGCACTTCTTCTTGCATGTTCCTCCTCTTTCAATTTCTTCCTTAGATCCTTGTTGGACTGATCGGCGATGTTAAACGACTCCACAGCTGCCACGCACCTAGTCCTCTCATCGTCCAGCTGCCGGTAGCAGGAATTAGTTATCTCCTCGACCCTAAAAGTAGCTTGGACAGCCTGAAAGAAAAGGATAGTAACCTTACCAAAAAAAAAAAAAAAAAAGAGGAGATGGCTACGTACCATGCCCAGATATCTTTTGAGGTTACGGAAAACCTCCTGCCTCCTGATAGACCGCAGCTTGGTCATATCAGTGGGGAGTAGTAAAGCCTCCTCCAAAGCCGAGGCCAAATGGCATCCATTGCCTCCATGGAAATCCCTGATGGATGCATTATCCCTCAAGGGCTCACCATTGAGCATTGGAGTTGGAAGCCAAGCCTGAGGCTCAGGTGGCTAATTGTCTCTCCTTTCTGAGCCCCTTTGCCCTGCTTGTCTAGTTTTTTGCTGCTTTGCAGCCCGTTGGGTCTCTTCTTCAGGCATAGGGCGAGATCTCCCAGCCTCCAATACATCCTTGCCTTTCTGCTCTCTCTTTCTCTTCGGATCAACAGGTTAAACTCTGGATGGCAAGGATGGCTAAGGAGGAGGAAGAGGAAGTTTCGGAGGAAGAGGAGGAAGTTTGGGCTGAGTTGGTTCCCCAGACGCATCCTTTCCGGGCTGGGACTCTATTAAGTCCAGCAAACTTCTCTTAGATTTCCTTTGGATGCCCATCTCATCCAAAGCGCTGATGCCCACTTCTTGTTGATGGTCAAGGTCAGCTGATGTACTCTCGGGAGATAGAGGTCGGTTGAACACCTCAAATTCGTCCTGGGATTCTGACAAATCTACAATCCCCTCTGGTTCTTCTTCTTCTTCCTCTTCTTGTTCTTCCTCCCCTCTCTTAACAATGGGTTGGGATGGGGATGCTTCTATTGAAGGGATGCCCACAAAGAGTGGCTGAGTAAAGGGTGTACCCTCTGGGATTGGAACGCCCTCAGAAACAACGAATCCTTTGAAGGCCACACTAATACGGGGAAGACGAGGATCTTTGGCTTTTATTACACACTTGGGAGCTTGGAATCCAAAGGAAATAGGTTTGTACCCAAGGATTATGTGTGCTGCTCGTAATTGACCGTCGGCTTCGTTTACAAACACCTCGAACCGTAGAATTTTGTCTAGACTCTCTCTGTTTACTAAGTTGAGCCAAGGTATGGTAGAACGTCTGTCTGCAAAATCATTAAAACGGAAAGAAAACTTGTCAGAAGCAAAAATAGTGTGAAACAAAGAGGAAACATAAGCCAAGTTGCATAAATTTGCGACTAGATCCCCACCTAGTGTTCCCTCTTGAGTCGGACAGGGTAGGCCATCATGCCATTCCCCAGAAAAGATTAAAAAATCTCCTTTTAGCCCCTTATTTGACGTAGGGAGACACTGGATCAGCCTTACTTCAGGATACCTTGACTTAAGGTAGTAACCCTGCCCCTTCAAATGATGTAGGTTGTATACCCAGTTGACATCATGGTTTGTCAATTCCAGGTTCATTCTCTCATTTAGGGCTTCTATACTCCCTAATACTCTGAACATATTTGGGGCGCATTGTGTGGGGGATAGTCTAAAGAACCTAAGGTAGTTCCTTGTGATATTACCCATAGGGATGGTCATCCCTCCCTCTATGAAGGCGATCATTGGGATGACCACCTCTCCCTCTTTCCTATTGTCTGCCCATTTCCCTTGGGCAGCGTATCTCATGCCCACTGTGGGTGGGATCTTGTACTTAGCCCTAACCTCTCCCTATCCTCCTCAGATTCAACTTAATGCTTGAACCTACCCATTTTCTAAGAAGTTTTGGAGAGAAATTAACAAATTTGAAATGAAAAATAGAGCCAAGAAGAAATAAGTGTGATGAAAAGAGAATATATGGAAAGAAACAAAACTGAGAGGGTTCGAGGAAACTTACGAGTTTGAAATAAGGTCCTCGGATAAATTTTTGGTATTTGTAGACGCACAAGGAAGTGAGAGAAAGTGACAAATTCAATGTATGAACTCTGGAACTGTGTGATTGATGGAAGTAGGGAAAGGAGTTGATCTGAGAAGCTATTTATAATGACATAGAAGTTACAAGCGGGAAAATTCCCGCTCGTAACCGCAGGAAATTTTCCACCGTTAGATTTGCATCGTGCTGTTGAATGTGGGGGACAAAAGTGCCGTCAAAATTTAATGAGGGCGCGCTCTAGACGCCAAAGCGTCAGGAGCGTGCCTTGAGCAGGTAAAAAGGCATTTAGGAGTTTGTATAGATGGGCTATTGTGGGGGCCGGATAGCTAGAAGGTACTTTTAAAACGGTATATATTAGGCCTATGCCCAGTCCGAGGATATTCACTTGTCCGAGGATGGTCAAACAATGTTATGATGGGAATGGTAGAAGAGGAAGAGATAAGGATTGTACATGATAGTCCAAACGATGTCCGAGGAGAGAAGTCATATCGGAAATGTGGATCCGAGATCAATAGGGATGTCCTACCGTCCTAAACATCCTATCAAGTTGCATCACGGTTAGAAGTCAAACATTGGGTAGGAAAGGAGAAGAGGAAAACAACAAATATCTACAAAAGCTGCTACCTCCGCATTAAATGCTCTGCAGCTAACTCCCTGGCCCCATTAATGTGGAGGTGATACTTGAACAGTACATTTTAGCCTTATAGCTACTACATGGAGACTTATAGGAGGGGTTGATGGGACAAGTATCAACACTGACCATCCTGCACACACGTGGAAGGTGGAGATGAAAAAGAAAGGGGATATATAAGGGAAGGGTGGCAACCAGAAAGGAGATCGAGAATTCATGAAAGGAAACACTTTAGCATCTAATAAAAAAACTTGTAACTGAACTTGAGATTAATACAGAAGATCAGACCTCCTCGGACTTTGCCGAGGATAATTTTTCTTCAATACGTTTCTTCTTCTTTTTACTCTCTTATCAGTTGGATCCATTTAGCGGTTGTTTGATCAACTACATCTAGTATTTAACCCATTATCTACAAATTTATTGTTTTGGGCCTAGGTTCGTTCACACAGTGGGCTTAGAATTCAAACTTGGTCCTTACAATAATAATAATTTCCTCAATGAACTTAAATTTTTTTTTATTTATTCATAGTTAAATATTTTGGTTTTCTTTTTTAAAGACATTCCAAAATATCTGTATTTATTTTACAACAAATTTTACAAACTACTAATGTAATGAGTAGTTATTGGTAAATGAAAAAGTGATATAAATGGTGAACCTAGATGAAAACCAATAAGAAGTTAATCACATCAACAATTTGTAAAAATGTAGTAAAATAGTTTGTATCTCCAACATTACTTAAATAAAAGAGATTTATATTCACATGTTAGTGAAGTAGACTCAATCTCTCTTCCTCATAGGCATAGCACAATATAAATATTTTTTTGGTGGTATCTAAAGAAAAATAGCACTATTTTAGAAAGTATGAGCATAATAAATTTCACAACGTTTACACAAAATTCTTCGTTTTTAGTTGTGTTCAGCCTAGTCTAATTTTTTTTTTTAAAAAAATTTTGACATATGAAATATTGACACTTCAGCTGTTGGGAAAATTTTGTGATAATTTGCTGTGGCTAAACATAATTTTTATTTTTATTTTTGTAAATTCACTTACATGAGACACATATCCCACCCAAACATCCTTATTTTTTTCCTTCTCTTTTTTTTCTCATCCACTAGTTTCTTTTCAATTCCTATCAAATATTTTTTCTTTATTTTCCTCCACCTAGAGGTCTTCACATATTCTTTACCCATATCCAACTCTTCTCTCTCTCTCTCCGTAACCCCAAAAGCCTCCAATACCTCTCTCTCTCTCTCTCTCTCTCTCTCTCCATAACCCCAAGACCAATTCCAATTTCTCTCTGTAACCTCCAAAACCAATTCCAAAACCCAAATCGTTGCACTTCTCTCTATGTATGATTCTTTATGTGTGTATTATTTTACGGTTAGAGAGTGGGGTAAAATAGAGAGTTCATGAGAAAGCTGAGGGTATTTTACAGATAAAAAATAAAATTCCAATGGTCAAGTTTTCTATTTCTTGCATTTTGCAATTGCAGCTCAGTGGGTGTCATATGAAAACATAGGATTTCAAGTTTAGGGGACCAAAAAGCACGATGGAAAATTTTTACCAAACATTGAAATCATGTTTTGTAATAGCAAACATGCTTTTTGGGCCTGAAAAAGTTGAACCAACCAGGCACTAAAACGTAAAAGATCACAATAAATACCCCAAACTTTAAGGGCCGAATGTATACTCTAGTTAATATATTATAATAACTTAAGCTTGTCATTTTATGGCAATTACAGTTTGAAAGTTTATTTAAATTTGGTAGATGGAGAAAACTAATAAGATGTGGAGATCGTGCCCCCAAACTCAAAACCTTTCAGAATTCTGGTTTGGCATAACCCACGAGAAAAAGTGGAGTCGGTTCGTATTTTTTAAAAGACAGTTTAGGTTTTACTGATGTTATCATATCCCTCCTAAGTCAAAAGTTTTATAATAGAATCGTCACTTATTTAATTGAAAAAAATTAGAAAACCAAAAATTGAAAAAGTACATCTTTATTAATGAATTGAAATTGAATATACATCTATTTTTCAAAAAAATTACATGGCTTCAGTCCTAGATACAATCTAAGAAAAGCACATGGTTTTGATTCCTACTTATAATTTAGAAATTGAAAATTACAAGGAAAAGCATATCTACTAACCCTTCGTCTAAGTTCAGAGGCTAAGTTACAAGATGGGAAAGTGTTTAGCACCAATCCTGCTTGGTGAAACTAGTCTTCTAGGCTTTAGTGACCAATGATCATATCACACCATTCAAACAATTTATATCATCCAAGAACATGTGATTATAAAGTGAAACAAGCATTCAAGAGCATGATAAAACCTTATTCAAGGCATGCAAAGATAGATCAAAATAATTGAAAATGAAAGACATGGTAAATATGTGTGTGATGTGTGATAAACTCTAATCTAAGAGCATGTGAATATGTTATATTTGAATTAAACCCGAAAACATGAGAAAGCTAAGGATCAGCTTGATCTAGCATGCTAAAAAATCAAGAACATGTGAAGAATTTGAAAATAAAACATGCTTGAATCAAAATAACCATGGTATAATTAAAAAAAAAAAATAGAAACCTTATATGCATGCCTCTTGAGCACTACAAGTAAGAAAGTTTCTCTAGAAGGGGATTTGTTAATAGGAAGTAGATAGTTTGAGATCAAGAGTACCAAGCTACCCCTTCTAGTGAATTAAAACTGAGAAGACCAATACACCAAAACGAAAAAGTAGTAGAAAATATGTTTGAGAGATGAGAAAATACGAAAAAGTAGTAGAAAATATGTTTTCCATAACATTTTTAGGAATCCAAGCAAAGACTTGAAAATTTTTCTTTAACATTCTAAAGATACAATCAAACGTACACTTAAAAACATTTTCACCAAAAGACGAAAAGAGCCACTAGAGTTCATAACAAGGAATACACACTGAGAGTTCCTAAAATAAATTGACAGTCATCTAATAGAGACGTGAATAAGAAGAATAATAATATTTACAAACTATAAGGGCTAGAAGGGACTCATATCTTGCAAAAACAAGAAACTCTCCATTTCACATGAAATGAAGAGAGTTAATTTCATGATTAAGATTTTATTTTCCTAAATCTGATAGTGTCAAAATATCACATCATTTAAAATTTTAAATGACATGATATTGATTTATATACCTTTAAATCTATAATATTTAATATTAATCATGAAATTAATCGATTTCAAGTGGAGAGAATCCTATTACAATCTTGCGAATCAACTTTGACTGACTCTGGAACAAGGCTTCTTGTTGGAGGGGTCATACTTCATAGCATACTTGGCAAGAGCTTCCTTATCACCAGCATGTGTCACAGCAACTAAATGGTCAAAATATTTACCTTTAGCCCCTCTCAAAGTATCGTGCATCAAACAGCCAAAAGGTTGGAGGTTGCAAATCCTCTTACATAATAGTGGTATGGGTCGATTCCCATTAATTATGCAATACCGTGTCAGTATATTCTGGGAGTCCTAAATAATTCGATTCTTGTGATAAAGAGGAATCTGATGAATTAATAGTTTAATTCTACATTCCTTAATGTCTGTTCATGAATGGTGCAAATAAGGACATCATGTAAGTGTGTTATCGGCTACTATATATAACATGATTATTATGCGTGACTTTCCTTGGTATCTACTCTTGATTCTTCCAGTTACTAATTCTAGATTGAATGTGCCGATAGTCGCTGCTTTACTTCTCATTTTTTGACTACTTGGACTTCTGCTCAAAATCTTTTTCTCGACAATCCAACTGAGACAAGATTCACACCAGAACTTTAATCAAAAGGCTAGTCGCTACATAATTAGAATTTGTATAAAAGTCTCTCAAACAAGCCAACAGCTCTTTAATTTCGCAAACAATATTGCATCAAATTATTATGGTGTGCATGACAAACTCCATAATATATCACACAAACTTCGAGCCTACAGCTCTCTTATTTTGCAAAAATTACATCAAACTATGATAGAGTCCATCACGAACCCCAAACTATATATCACAAAAAACACACTTTATTAATTCTTAATTACTACTCTCCACGAGAATAAGCAACTTTATCCTTGTTTATTGATGAACTATGCATGGTGCATCATATCTCAAGGGGTTGGAGGTGGAGATGGCTTATGGAATATTGGTGGACTTGGCCGCCTATGGAAGGGCGGAGGTGGTGCTGAAGGCAGAGGTGGCAGATTCGGAACTCTTGGCCTCCGACAATTTCGTGTATATGGATTACAGACCCTGCCACCTGAGATAAGAGATAAAGTTATCAGCGTTTGATCACATTGAAGAAATTAACAAGGAAAACATATATAGGCCACAGCAATGGGAACTAAAGTTCAAGTTATTGAAAATCTCAAAAAATGAAAGTAGGCGATAGCTAGTTAGTAGTTGGTTAGAATTTATCAGAAGCACACTAGTTTTTTGAGGTGAATAAGTGGTTATTTTTAAGGTGATTAAAAACAAGAGAACTCATTTCAATATCAGCACATAGAAAACTAATTTTGAATTACTTTCATTTTAGATCAACTATTTGAAACAAGCTTATATTCAAAATATTTATCAACATAAATGAGCAACTGTGCTAGTCTGTAAAATCTTACTCAACGAAGTGCCTTTTGTATTAAAAAAAAAAAAAAAATCAGAAGTCTAGTTTAAAATATGTGCTGGAATTTAAATTTAAAACAGAACTATCTACTAGAAAGTAGAAATTAGTGCTCTCATTACCAGGTTTTGGTTTTAATTTTGGTATTGGAGTCCTATAGGTAACACTTGAAGAAGGAATGAAAAAAGTGGAAACCAAGAGAAGGCAAACAATTAGAAAGGCCTTCATTTTGATTTTTGAGAGTTAGGGGTGCCAAGCTTCTCTACCTTGATCTTATTTATGGACAATCCAAGCAGGAGCATGTGTGGACTATTAAACTCACTGGAACAAGACAAAATATCAACTGGGATATAATTGAAAAGTATTACAGTAATAAAAGGGTAACGCAAAATCAAAAAAGAAGACTTAGAAAAAGTTGACTAGAAGACTTAAAAATTGACAAGGGCAAAGTTTTCTCTTAAGTTTGTTTATTTATTTTCGAAAACAATTGAAATGCATTGCCTTTACTATTCTTTTTACGTGCTATCATTAGTTCACAAATCTTGACATAAAAGCAGAAATAAAATAAATAAATAAATAAAATTGAACCTTACTTTAACTGTGGAGAGTGCATTTGTTTGTTTGTTTTTTTTTTTTTTTTTCATTTTTACAATGAACTTAATTTTTATTCTTTGTTCAAATTTAAATATTTTGGTTTTCCTTTTGAAGACATCCCAAAATACATGTAAAGTAGATAAATTTATTTCCTCACAATTCTATGTTATTCTGCACTTTTGTAAAACTAAAGAACAAAGAAAATTATTTCAAATTAAAACGTATAACTTAGGATGCGGAATAAATAGATTATATGAGATTGAAACTATCAAAATAAAAGAAAATTCATTGGAATTGTGCTTCTCCTATTTCTACTTAAATATCAGTGAAGTATGACTCAATCTGTCTTCTCCGTTCCAGCACTACTTCAATGGAGTTCTCATTTTGGTGAATTTTTAATTTTGGTTTCAATGCGCAAAATATTTTTAGCAAAATAAACACATGCATCCTTATAAGTCATAACCCCGCTAATTAGTAACCTCATTAATCTAGCAAATTATGGTCTACTTTTCTATATAATATTGTTTGAAATGTCTATCTAAATAATGTAAATTGAGAAAACTAACATAATAGTTCAACCTGTAGTTGACGACCTTAAGTCTTCACCAAGTCGAAACACCGAAACATTTGGAAGTGATCAACCAATTCTTCATTAAGAGTCAAAGTGAATATTTTGAAGTGTAAAAGACCAAAATAAAATTTTCCTTGAGGGCCAAATGTGTACTCTAGTTAAAATATTACAATAACTTAAAAAGCTTGTCTTTTTTTATTTTTTTTTTATTTTTTTTTTTTTTTGAGATTACAGTTTGAAAAGTCTCTCTAAATTTGGTAAATAGAGAAAGAAAACTAACAAAATAGGAATTTTTATTTTATTTTATTTTATTTTAGATTGGAACATTTATTAATCACCCGAGTCTTCACTAATTCCAAAAATAATAGAAAAAAGAGGTACCACTTTTTTGTCTGCTTAACAATGACTTATAATTGCCCAAAAATAAAACAATGACTTTTATATAAAAATCTTCTACGGGTCCCAATTCAGACAGCTTTGAATTGGGTGGCTCCAAATTTTGCAATGTGCGTGCAATGACTGCAAACTAAAGTACTGGCCTGGTGTCGTTATTTTATCAACTTTTTTTTCTTAGAGCTTAATACTTTTTCTTTTCCTCTCAGGAAAAAATAAATAAAATAAATAATAAATAAATAATAAAAATAAAAAAAAGCCTTGACATTGAATTAAAAAGAAATTTCAAGGCAATGGTCCGATCAATGGGTTTTCCTCGGACATATTTCGTGGATATTGCATGGTAGCAATATGTCTACCTCAATTCAACGTCATTGAATTCTGTCGTTTCGTCTTCAAACAGGGGATTAGTCTTCAGACAAAGAAAAATCAATAACCCTAGGAACAAGGCACATGAATAAAGAATAAGTAAAACTTATATACAATTTCTTAGGAATAATACATATTAGATTTTCAATTGAAATTAAGATTAAATTAAATTTATACCCTTAATTAAAGCTATTTTTTATTTTTTCCACTAAAGTTTAAAATTTGGGATTGGGATCATACCCTTAACAAAACTTGAAATTGTGACGAAAAAAAAAAATCTTTTCATTCATATTTACTACTAACATATCCGTTAAATGTCACATGAACTTTTTCTTTTGAGAAGAATGTCACACCAACTTATATAAAACAATGTAAGTTTTAATGTATTAAAATTATGTCCTTTTGTTCACATTAGGGAAGAAAAATATTGCTAATAGTTTGTAACTCAACTAGTTAGCACATTCTTCTTCAAAATAAAAAATAAAAAATTGTTAGCACCTCCTCATGTTTTTATTTATTAAAAGACATACATGGAACAAATCTTTCATCTTCATTGTAACTATCAAATTATAAAATTCAAAAAAAAAATTGTGACTATATATATATATATATATATTCAAAACGGTTTTTTAAAACTTTTTTGCCCTTTTTTTCCATACAAAATCACATTTTTCCAGTTTTGTTCCCCAACGGAGGTGAGATCACATCCAACACTAGTTGCTAGGATTTTCTCATTCCTCCAACAAAATCAAACACACAATATAGATTTTCGTTACAAATAAATCAAAATTATTGAGAGAGAGAGAGAGAGAGAGAGAGAGAGAGAGAGGAAACAAAATTTATCCCCACACCACATATGGAATGCTTTGTTAAAAAAAAAAAAAATTACATTTTTCCTCATGTCTTTTTATTAAAAGACATACATAGATCAGATCTCTCATCTTCGTTGTAACTATCAAATTATAAAATTCAAAAAAAAAATTGTGACTATATATATATATATATATATTCAAAACGGTTTTTTAAAACTTTTTTGCCCTTTTTTTCCATACAAAATCACATTTTTCCAGTTTTGTTCCCCAACGGAGGTGAGATCACATCCAACACTAATTGCTAGGATTTTCTCATTCCTCCAACAAAATCAAACACACAATATAGATTTTTGTTACAAATAAAGCAAAATTATTGAGAGAGAGAGAGAGGAAACAAAATTTATCCCCACACCACATATGGAATGCTTTGTAAAAAAAAAAAAAAAAAAATCTATGAGGAAATCCTGAATTTCCCCGTTTCCATGGCTGTGATAAACATTTAAAATGCTAAAGTGATAGCAAAAGGAGCTGATTAGAATATATTGTCTTAGGCCTCTAAATCTATTGGGTCGGCCCAGCGTTGTCATTGCTAACAACCTTCTCTCAAAACATTTGTTAGATAGTTTAGACCCAATTGATTGATTATGATTTTAATCCAATTGACCCAATTCAGTCACAGAGCAGTAATAAAATGCGGAAAGATAAACGACACCACAAATTAGCCAACTAACTAAATTTTAGTCAAAGACTTCTCTTTTGCAAACATTGGATTGCATGAAACTACTATGGAATGCATAATGCGTGACTAGGAATTATAAGAGGCATCGCAAACCCCAAAACATATATTATATATTAAGGGTAGGATTGATATTGGTCAGGTCGGGTCGGTGTTCATAGCCACTCGCAACCTGACTTGATAAATGTCAGGTTTGCCAGGCAAAAGCCCGACCCAAGCCCAAATATTTGGGTCTAAGTCGATCGGGTTGGTTTCTCAGGTGTCGGGTAGGACTGTCTTTTATTATTATTATTTTTTGTTTCATATTCCCCCGCCCATGTTGTTTTGGGCCTCCATGACATGGCACACTAGGTTAAAATCTGTTGACTCAACCTGAACCTGCTTGTTTTGACCAAGTCCAAATCCGATTTTTTTGGCCCAAATAAAAAAACAAGCCAACCCATAGCTTGCCTTTTATTTTATTTTTTTTGCGGGCCAACCCGACGCATTTTTTTAAACTTTTTTTTTTCCTCTAAAAACTATTTAGACTACATGCCAAGGTGCTACATGCATAAACATAAAGGCACTAACTAGACATTATTAACCATTTAGTAGCCACCAGTGGTAGTGTTCATGCCCCCATTTTTTTTTTTTTAAAAGTTAATTAAAAGGAAAAAAATACAAAAAGCAAAAGCATCTATAATTACACGTCTACACTACTAAACATCTTAAACTAAGTTAAATACTAAAGTAGTAGAGTAAAATACTACGACTAAGTTATTAACACTTAGGGCCCGTTTGTTTAGGCGTTTACATTGCACAGAACGGGAGTTTCGCGAATCGTGATTCTGGGATTGCATTTGGCTAGGCGATATCTGCGGGATTGCGTTTTCAATTCCGCAGATTTTCGCGATTCCGAAAATGAAATTTCCTAGTGCTTTTTCAGCATCGCGCGGTTGGGACGATTGGGTTGCCGCTAATTGTTTCGCGCGGTTCAGGAAATTTTTTACCGAAATCCCAGCCTATCCCTCTCCGTATATATATATCTCATCAGTCTTGGTTCTCTCCGCATAAATTTCACGATATTCATTTCTTTCTTCTCTGTTATTGCTCAGTTACTCTCTCCGATTGGCGTTGTTGTTCTGCATCACGATTTCCAGGTAAACATTCTCATATCTCATCAGTCATGGTTCTTTCCTCATCAATTTCACGATATTCACTTCTTTCTTCTCTGTTATTGCTCAGTTGCTCTCTCTGATTGCCGTCGTTGTACTGCATCACGATTTCCGGGTAAACATTCTCCATTACCCATCTCTGAAATAATTATATTGATTTGGGTTTTTGCATGTTAGTTTAGATGACTGAATAAACTCAAAATGTTAGAACTTACATGACTAAGGGATTTGTTGTTGCTGCTGTTGTTTCTTTACTGGTTGTGAAGTTTTTAAAACAATTTCAGACAGATGAGGTTGATCAAAACCATTTGGATTGGATGGGATTCGTTTTTTCTTGTTGAAAAGTATATGGGTTTGAAGAATATTTCAGGTTGTTGTTGCTGTAGTTGTTTATTTACTGCTGTTTTCTATTATAATGTTGTTCTGAAGTGGTGTCTATTATAATATGTCCTTTTTGCATGTGTTTTTTTTATTTTATTATCATCAATTAAATTTATGATTCATTAAAAAATTTAGGCATTTGTTTCATCCAATTTGTTCTTGCTGCCTTTTAAATTGAACCTACACTTAAGCTGAACTTAGAATGTGGCGAGAACAGAATTTAGCTTTCTATGATGAATAGGCAGGGGAGTGTGGCTGCTCACATGCTTTCTAAGTGGGGTAAATTCTCAGTTTTTTTTTTTTTTTAATTTGTCTATGGAATCCTCCTCATTGTGTTTCTAGCTTAGTGCGCTCAAAGAGGCCTTAAGTAATTTCGTTTGTTCTTATGTCTTTTGTTTTTGCCTTTTGCTTTGGGCAGCTAGTTTATTGTGTTGTTGTTTCTTTTCAATTTTACGATTCAGCCAAAAAAAGAATAAAAAACAAAAAATGGTTCACGCATGCCCATCTACAAAAACAATGAGAAACAACAAGATGGTTCTCAAACACATGCAGCACCGGTCAGTCATGAGTCATGATGCTTTAGATCATCTTATTTCTGACCCAAAAAATTTATTTATATATTCTTACTTAATAGAAGGCTCCAACCACTAACTTATTCTATTGCTAGTTTTGCCGTTTACTAATTTTTAACTAAAATGTATTGCTAGTTTATTACGTGTGAGATTGTTTTACCTATAACAAAGTATTGTTTGTAAGAGCATTGGAATTTTTACATATTTGGTTGAACATTGTTATTAATAAACCTATATTTTGTTTAGATGGTTAAGAACAAGGAGAATTCAAATCCCAACACCAAACAATCCCAAAATAGCTCAAATGTTAGAGTTCAATGACCATCAAGAGTAACGACTATCTTTTGTGAAGCTTGTGTGGATGAGGTATTTAAGGGTAATCGACTTAATACCTACTTTAGTAAAAAGGGTTGGACAAATATTATAGCAACTTTTGAAAAGAAAACTGGAAAGGAATATCCTAGGGCGCAGTATAAGCATAAATGGGATAGTTTGAAAAAAGATTGGGTACTTTGGAATAAGTTGAAGGGAAGTGAAACTGGATTGGGATAGGATGCGGCCAAAGGAACAATAGCTGCAATGATGAGTGGTGGGGAAACTAATGGTATGTTTTGTATAACCCATTGTACATATTTTGTATTAGTAGATAAACCATGCTATTTGAGTTATTAATGAAAATATTCAAAATTGTAGGAGGTTCCTGAAGCTGCAAAATTTTGAGAGAAAGGTTTGGAGAATGTTGACTTATTAGACATTATGTTTAAGGGCATTGTGGCCACAGGAGATTTAGCATGGGCCCCCACTTCAAGTGTGTTACCTGATGATCTTGAGACACCTAAGGAGGGGTTAGGTGATACTTCTGCTAACTCATCTTCTCCAAATGATGATAATGACGTTCATGAAGATGAGACTCCTAACCTCACACAACCACCTAACCCAACACAAAACAAAGGAAAGAAGCGAGTTTTACCATCATCCACACAGAGCAAAGGGAAGAAAGGAGGAACGGCATTACAGTTGACACAACAGCTTAGTCGTATCTGTGATGTTGTGGAGTTAAGGAACTCAGCTTTTTCAGTGGAGCCTAGTAGTACTATTCGTAATGTCATGGAACGTGTGTGCACCTTAGATGGCATTGAGAAGGGTTCCGAACTCTACCTCATGGCAGCACGTATTTTTCAGAAACGAGAGAAGAGAGAGATGTTTGTTGTGATGGAAGAACCATATTTAGAAACTTCAGTTTCTGCAAGAGGAAGCAAGATTGTTAGGAGGGCACTACTTTGGCACTTAGGGTGTTTTATGTTTTATCCTATGAATAATGTTTTATGGAAGAGAGATATTTAATGTTTTATTGTTTTATCCTTTGAATAATGTGGCTATTAGGGAGGTCACTACTTTGGCACTTAGGGTGTTTTATGTTTTATCCTTTGAATAATGTTTTATGGAAGAGAGATGTTTTTGATAATTTATTGTTTTATCCTTTGAATAATTTATTGTTTTATTCTAGATGGCATTTTTTTGGGTAAAATCTTTATAGTGGTCCAATTGACCTTTTTTCTCATAATTGTTAACACATAGCAATTTCAGCTTTGCAGACAGTACTGAAAAAATGATATAGTTGGTTGTTTCTAGTGGAATTCAAGAAAGAAGAAGGTTATGAAAAAAGGGTTAAGTTGGACCCAATTGTTACTGGTATATCTTGTTTTAGTTGTAGCTCTTAAATTTATTGTACTAAACTTGAACCTCTAGTCTCTAACTGACTGATGCCATTGTTTCTGGAAGTGTGAATTATTGGCCTACATGTATTTCACTTTCTGCTAGAATTGGTGTTGGTTTTAATTTTGAATATAAAGCTAGAAGTTAATTCTTTTTCTTTTTCTTTTTTCAATTAGTTGTTCTTAACAGGGGTGATTGATTGTGACCAGCACAACATATTTTTTGGTCACCTAAAGCTGATCAAATTTTTAATGGAGAGTTGCTTTGCAGTTCTGCAGCTTTGTTCTCTTTGCTTTTTGATTATTACAAATGACTATCTGCTGCAAACTTACTGATGATTTGTTGGTTCTTATTGTGGATCATGGAGGGGTTCTATTAGTTCTCTTTGCTTGACATAGATGTTTGCTTTGCACTTTAAAAGTCTGTTAGTGTGTTCTTTTTAATAACAAATACAAAACTGACAGTCTTGTCTTAATTTTGTAGAAAGCCTAGTGGCTTTAGTTGCATCTTTTTTTTCAATTTTATGGTATAATTTTGTTGTTTACAGTGAAAGTACGAGAATATGCTTTAGCTAGCATCACACTTGCTTTTTAACTCATATTATGTCAAACCTTGTCATACTGGTTACTGGTTACTGGTTACACTTGCCATACTGGTTACAATATGCTTTAGCTAGCATCACACTTGCTTTTTAACTCATATTATGTCAAACCTTTGACCTTTGGTCTCTTGTTAATTGCAGGTGAATGCTGCAGCAGAGGTTATATATGACATAGTGGATCCCAGTGCAAACTTGATATTTGGAGCAGTGATAGATCAATCACTAAGCGGCCAGGTAAGTTTGGAAGGGTTGGAAATATATATATATATATATATATATATATATCTAGATTGTCACCATTTCATTGGTTCTAAAATCTAGATGTACTTGGTGGACTTCTAGCAGGTCCATTGAAAAATTAGACATCCTTGGATGAAGCTATGCTGACATGACTAATATAAAAAAAATCCAATTTTTGTGAATCTTCTGGAACTTGATAAATTTAGTAGGATCCATAGTTGTTGGATTGAGAGGCTTAAACAGAGGCCCATACAATAAATTCCTACTTTCTTGCATTGATGATGATACTTGAAATTTGTTGTTTGGTTGTGAAAGCAGTACAATCCATACTGTCACACCTACACACACACAGCTGCAGCAATATACGCACCACCTGTGCACACCCTTACACATACTTACAAATATCTACAAATATCAAGCCTACAATTGTTACAATGCCTATTTACAAATACCTGCAAATATCCACATTGTCACACTACAGTACTTATCATTTAAATGTTTACTCATTTTCTTTATTGTGATTTATCTAATTTATTGCTATAATATTTTAGGTGATATTCCTATGGATTACAATGATCATATTGATAATAGTGATGACAATCATTCTTATGATGTGGAAAATGATGAATATGATGATGAGGAATTATATGATCTTGCTGTTGCTGGATGTCATGTTGCAGTGACATATTTTATGAAATATATTGATAAACAACCTTGTAGAGATTCTGAACAAACTGGCTATATGTGGTTGATGGATTGTTTGACGGGTAATGAAACGAAATGTTACGAAATGTTTAGAATGAAGCCACATGTTTTCCTTCAATTGTGTAATGTTTTACAACATACATATGGACTTCAGCACAAAAGGCATATTAGGCTTGAAGAGTTAGTATATATATGTTTAATGATACTTGGACAAGGAGCTTGTTATAGGATGGTTCAAGAAAGATTCCAACATTCTGGTGAGACTATACACAGACATTTTCATAGAGTTCTAAAACGCCTTAACATAATGTCAATGGATATCTTCAAGCCTTCTGACCCTACATTTAGTGTAGTTCCAAGACATATACAGAAGAATCCATTGTACATGCCACACTTTCAGGTATTCATTTCATACATTCTAATTTGTTTCTAATATTTGTTAGGAATATTTCCTAAGTAACTAAAATTTATATTCTATTTTAGGACTGCATTGGTGCCATTGACGGTACACATATCCAAGTTGTTGTTGGAGATGACAAGAAAGCTCCATATTATAATAGAAAAGGTGTGACATCTTTTAATGTGATGGCAGCATGCGATTTTGATTTACTTTTCACATTTGTTATGGCTGGATGGGAGGGTGCAGCACATGAGACACGTATTTTCTTAGATGCTATCCGTCGACAATCTGTCAACTTTCCAAAATCACCACCAGGTATATAAAAATTTTATATATTAAATATGTATGAAGGATATTACTTATGTACATCTTACATTTTTTTTCTTTTACTAGGAAAATATTATTTAGTTGATGCTGGATACCCCTCAAGGAAAGGATATTTGCCACCTTATAAGGGACAGAGGTATCATCTTTCAGATTTTCGACGAGCTGGTCAAGGGAATCACATAGAAGAGAGGTTTAATTATGTTCACTCATCACTTAGAAGTGCAATTGAGCGAACTTTTGGAGTGTGGAAGAATAAATGGAAAATTTTGAAGCAAATGCCACCTTATGACATTAAGCACCAAAGAAACATTATAGTTACTACTTGTGTTTTGCATAATTTTATTAGAAAACATGATAGGGAAGATGAGGGATTCAATTGGGATGAACATGACTTAGACAGACCAAGAAGCAATAGTAGTGGAGAAGGTAGTAGCAGACAGGCAAACGTTGAAAATATACAAGATGAGGAGATGAAATTTGTTCGTGACAAAATAGCTCGATCCATTTGTGGGTTTTTATTATTTCTGTTTTGGTGTTTTGGTTTTTAATTTATTCAGATAAGAACTTTTTTATTATTATAATGGATTGTCTAGTATTGATATTGTTAGCAATTAACATTTTAATATAATTATTTTCCTAATCATTTTAATATCTTTTTCTTGATGAGTTATTTTTAATATTTTAAATTTGATAAACTTCTCTCCAAGAATTTCAACAAAGAAAACATCATTATTGTTGCTATTATTAATGTAATTATTAAGCTTAATTACATATTTTCAATAATAAAAAAACACTGATTCCAAGAAAAATGGCAATATAACCTTGAAAAAATAGGTAAATCCTTTTTTGGAATTTACACTCATAACAGCTTTTTTTAAAACAGCTTATCCAAACGCTTAATATGGCTTTAAAAATAGAAAACACATTTTTTCACATTTTTACCAAACACTTATCTGTGGCTTTTAAAATTGAGTTTTAAAAACGCACGTTTTTAAAACGCTAGTTTTTAAAACGCACATTTTGAAACAGCTTATCCAAACAGACCCTTAGTCTGCTAGTTTTTAAAACGCACATTTTGAAACAGCTTATCCAAACAGACCCTTAGTCTAACTAGCACAAAACTAAAGTAATGGAAAAAATCCAAAAATTCATATCATTAGTGAACTTTGAATCTGAAGTGTGCAAACTTAAAATATATATATATATTTTTTGTGCTCCTTATAGTTTATCTCTCTCTCAAGTTGTAAATTTGTAATTAAAAGCATTCTGGCTGTGCGTTATTAATATGGAAAATTTTGTTATCATGATTGTAAAAAATTTTAGTCATGCTCAAAACTATTAAAATTGGAAGAATATGAAAGTTTTATGTTTTTTGGTTTTTGGTTCCCCCCCCCCCCCCCCCCCCCTTCACATGTATAATAGTAACATAGATAGTCTAATAATAGTAGGTGTTCACTTAACGAAAAAAAAAAAAAAAAAAAAGGAGGGATATTAAGTGCAATTTCATTCCTTGATTGATTTGATTGTTCTCCCTAAAAATGTGACATTTATTTTTATATTTTTTTGTTTTTTTTCATGTGAAAATATGGGTCAGCTCGACCCGCCTGCAACCCGATTAGTTTGACTTGTTTAAAATGACTCATTTTTTAACCCAACCCATTTTGACCCACAACCTAATTGATTTGATCCGACCGTTTGCCATGTCTAAGACCCGAACCTAACCCAATCTATCGAGCCTCAAGAAATTTGAAATTGTAAAGTTGTGATTTACAACTGTGTTTTATGTTGGCTTTATTCCATGACAAAAAGTGTTGTAATTGCTTTAATTTTGTTCCTTGTATTTTGTGGGATTTTATTGTATTGGGTTTAGTATTAAGTTGGTGAAGACTCAAGCTGAAATGAAGAATCAGTGGATTTCACGAGAAGCTTGCGAGAAGCTACCCGTGAAAGAGCCATGTGAGGAGCACATGACTAGAAGCTAAAAAGTCGTGCCAGACTGTCGTTTTCGCGAGTGTCTCGTGGGTAAGGCCTTCCCGCAAGGTAGTCGCAAAACATTCTGCCTGGTGGTTTTTAAAGAGTGACTTTCTTACCCTTCACCCATACTATATATACTTATAGGCCACAATCTGAATGACCCCTTGTGATTATACCCATTAATTAATTAGCCAAGTTATTAATTAATCAATTAATCATGCAATTGCGTGGAAGCACAAACAAATCACTAAAAACTAAATATGCAGCGGAAATTAAATAACACGGTGATTTGTTTACGAATGGGGAAAACCCTAACGGCAAAAACCCCACCGGGTGATTTTCAGGTCACCACTCCCGAAACTCCACTATTATCAAATCAAGCGGTTACAAGTAAAGGAATCCCAAGTACCTTACCAACCTACAGTTGAACCCTTACCCCAATACCCAATTGGACTTGATCTGTAGTGACAATTTCCACCTTTGATGCACGGCTCCCAAGTACGTGACTAACCAATGCGCGAATCCCAGTACGCGACTTCAAACACCAACTAAAGAAGAGAGGTTGGCTGCAAAGTTCTTCAGTTCATACTATACGATGAAGACCAGGAAGATTGGTTACAAAACCCTATGGTGCAAATACACAGCAACTTCTTCAGAGAAGATGAACTAGGTCAAGAACTTCGTCTTTTGATCACAATTTGCTTGAACAAAGATTGCTCAATGCTTTTTCAACTTGTGTACCATTTGACGGCTCTTAAAACAATCCTTTTATATGTTTAAGGTTAGAAGAAAAGAAGACCCAAAAACATATTCACGGATCCCAAGAAAATCAGATCAGAAAATCTGAAATTATAAATCTCGACAGATAGCAGGTGTCGAGGTAGCTATCGAGCAGGTGTCGAGCTTTAATGAAATTGCACTTCAGCTTGCTTTTTCTTGGACAAACTTGATGACTTCAACACTTGACCTTGAAACCTTGTTTTTTGAAGTATTAAAAACACCTAGAACTACCCAATTACAAGTAGAGTGCATTTTGTCAAAGGATTAGCCAATTTACATAAATAAGTGACATATGTTCTTAACAAGTGAAAAAACATATGTCCTAACAATCTTCCCCTTTGGCAATCCGTGACAAAACCACAACAAACAAATGAACATATGAGAGAAGTCATAAATCACTCAACTCATATTCACTTGTTGAATACAATAAAATCTATCCTAACACAAACTCTTGAAAAACTTTGCAAGAAGAGAGTTTATGGCAAGTAGACTTTGACAACCTGTATTTCTGAAACACTTTAAACAAAACTCATCAAGGCATCTTGTGTGAAACAGAAATAATAGATTGCATACAAGTATAAAGAACATGTGTATAAAGATAGAGAAGAAACAACACATGAAAAGAGAGGTGAAAGAAACATACATCCACATATATAGAAAATAAGTACAATGTATGTAAAACTGGTCAAAAGACCTCATATACAAGATCAATGTATCTATAAAGAATAGAAAAGAAAAGATACATCAAAACCTCACTACATCCCTAAAAAATATCAACACTCCCCCTATCAAAATGTCCTATACTAATTCTCCCCCTAAGATGACTACTCTCATAACCCAAAACTACTCTCCCTTTTTATCACGAGTGACAAAGGGTAGAGTGTCATGTAGACATCTCATCAGTAGAGCTAGCATCTCCATCATCATCATCCGAAGCATCATCATCATCCTCAGAATCTGAAGCCACTGGAGTAGGTGGTGAAGGAGTAGCCTCTGGAGCAAAACCACCCATGGTCGCTTGCCATCGTACAATACGACCAATACGAACATTCACCTGATATAACTCAAAAGAAAGTGTATCGAGGCGAATGTCCATGCACTGCAGCTACGCCATAATGTCTCCTAGAGATACATTGCCCGTAGAGGAAGAAGGAGCAGATGTAGATGGAGCTGATCTAGATGGAGCTGAACGGGAGGGAGGAGTGGAATCCGTCTGTCGCAACCTAAACTGAGCCTCACTACGTTTTACGGTAACGGCATCTATGGCACATATGTGTGTGAAGTGGTCGGACACAGGAAAGGAAATAGAAAAATGGCGTAAGATCCTCGTGATAGCGGAAGGAAAGATGAGCTTATCACGGGACGCCGAATCTAAATGAACATCTATGATAGAAAGAATGAAATGAGAAGTGAAATCTATAGTCAGATGCTCAAGAAAAGATAACAAGAATCGAGCACGAGGCTCTGTGATGGAGTTGTAGTGAGAGAGTGGATGGAGCACAAAAGTCATCACCATGTTTAAGAATCTAGGACCTTTAGCAAAAGGCCTACATGATGTGTACAGATGTTCACCCCAATCAGCAGGGCGCTCACAAAACGCAGAAATGAGCTCTTCTTTGGACACAGTCCTCAGACGCTCACAGGAAGGATAGTCAGGAAACTCTATCCTAGGAACCCTAAGTACATCCGCAACTAGCTGTGGTGTGACAGAGATGCGCGTACCTCGAACGTGAGTGAAAAAGAGAGGTACTGAACGATCTATCCCGTGCATGTTGGAGTAGAACTCCTGAATGAGCACGAGAGGACAAGTGACTGAGACGTCACACAGTGACTCCCATCCCCTACTGTGAATGACAGAAGGAAGGTCAGTGTTGGCGAAATCCGTCAAAATGACTTGGCGTTCCGAATGAACACCTCATCTAGAAAAGTACTCAGTAAATGCCTTATGGGCATCTCCATCACGAAACCGAAGGTTAAAAGGAGCAGAGTTAGAAAAAGAGGAAGCTCTAGAACGCAGAGGGTTCTGAGCCGGAGTGGATTTACGTTTGGGTGCCATAGATACTACTAACGTAAAAGAATGAGAAGGAGATAGAGAGGGAGACAATCAGAAAAGTCCCAACACAGTTCATATATATCAAAAATAATGAACAAGAAGTACGTATGCATGGGGATGCATGAACATGTGATATGCAAAACAAAATGCATCATGGGCTCAGCCCAATCCAATCCTACCAGCACACAAACATAAAGCACACATCTAAATGCATGTAAATACCATTCTAATGCACATGAAATGCAATGTATGACATTTTGAAAACATTTTAGTGAAAAACCAACCCAAAATTTCAAGAAAAACTCATTAATTTTGAAAAACCCCAAAAATTTTCAAAAACCCCAAAACCTAGGTTTCAAAACATGAAATGCATGAAAAAGGAAGGGAAAAGTGATCTTACCAAGTGATTAGAAGCAAGGAATGATCAAGATCCAAGTGGGTTGGAAGATTTGAGTGAGAAAAAGATGTTTGGGAGAGGAACCGCCTCAGACAGATCGAGAGAGATCGAGTGAAATGAGAGAAAATCGCGACAGATCCTTAAATAGATACCTCAATACATCTCGACAGATGAGGTGTCAAGAGGTATCGAGGAAGCTGTCGAGGAAGGTATCGAGGAAATGGCTGTTGATAGCTGAAGTTGTCGAGAATGTGTCGAGGAATGAACACCAGAACCAAGAACAGAAGCTCGATCAATCGACAAGGTATCGAGAAGGTATCGAGGAGACAGGAGATTTCTCGATCGATCCACCAGGTGTCGAGACAAGTGTCGAGATTGCGATAAGAAAAGGCTTAAAAAGCTCGACAACTAACTAGGTATCAGGGAGGTGTCAAGGAGGTGTCGAGCAAGCAGTTAAAAGCAGTTTTTCGAGAAGAGAAAAACACAAACATGAATGCAATCCAACATACACCTCAACCAAAGATCCACTCAACATATAAAGCTCTCAAAATCATCTCTCAATCAAGAATTAAGCACATGGATCCTCAAAAACACACACACACACTAAACAAGTCTAACCAATTTTATTTTTCAAAAACAAGTCAAGACAGTTTAGTGAGCATACATTAGCACATGTAAACACTTGTGATGGCCAAATCACATTGTACCTGCATATGTATCAATAGTAGCAAAGAATATTGCGTGTTGTGTGTGAAAAACATTGCAAGATTGCATATGTGTATACATGTTATGATGATCTGAGATATGAGAAAGTAACTTTAACTCACACACAATCATAACTGTTTGATGGAGACTATCACCTTTGAGGTACATCCTATGACTCCCACATCTCCTAGAAAACACGCTTGCAATCATATTTAAAGCATTTTTGATCTTTTTGCTTTTTATTTTCTTTGCATATTTTCTTTTAAGCATATCATGCATGGGCATATAAAGAGAGAAAAGAAATACCCAACATGTTAAGTATAGACATTGCACTTTTGCTATGCCGAAGCATACGGATGTCTTTGACACTGCACTTTTGCTATGCCGAAGCATACATGTGTCATACATGATTGGCGGGCAACAGTGGTGAGATGGTCATTTATGCCTTTCTCTTAGGATTTTCTAGTCCTACCCGTCAAAAATAGTGATATGAGTGTTAAGTTTTAAGAGATAACTTAATCTTACTCATCACAAACAAGAGCCACAAAGCTCACTTGCTTAGTTGTGCATAAAGATGCTCATCTAAGCTACAAAAGATACAAAGTTTTAGAAAACTCTGTTTCATTGGCCATCCAAGGTACACAAATACCAAAGTACACAAAACACACTGTTTTTGTATTTTTCTGATTTTTCAATTTTTTTTTTTTTTTTTTTTTTTATATCAAAAACATAATAAACAAAATTGAAAATAAACAAACAAAAACATGTTATCACAGCAAAGCATAAAACTAGATGCAAATGCATGAGGAAGAAGGACAAGAGAAGGAGATCAATCCATGGAGATGACACCAATGTTTTGACGAAGGAATTCAAAACATTTGCTGTCAAGAGGTTTGGTGAACAAATCAGCATTCTGATCATCAGTGTGGATAAACTCAAGAGTGAGAGTACCATCTTCGACAAGCTCCCTAATGAAGTGATGTCGAATCTCTATGTGTTTGGTTCGAGAATGCTGAACCAGGTTCTTAGAGATATTTATGGCACTAGTATTGTCACAGTAAATAGTGAGATGCTTTTGACAAATACCATAATCATGAAGGAGTTTTTGCATCCAGAGGAGTTGGGTGCAGCAACTATCGGCAGCGATGTATTCAACTTCTGCAGTGGATAAAGAAATGGAGTTCTGCTTTTTACTCATCCAAGAAACAAGATTGTTACCCACACAAAAACAACCCCCCGAAGTACTCTTTCTATCATCAGCATTACTAGCCCAATCAGCATCAGAGTACCCAGCTAAGACACCATTAGTGTCCTTGCTATACCACATACCGAACTCAGCAGTGGTTTTGACATACTTTATAATTCTTTTTAAAGCAGTCATGTGGGATTCTTTGGGATTAGCTTGATATCTAGCACATACTCCAACACTGTAACTAATGTCAGGTCTACTAGCAGTAAGGTAAAGAAGACTACCTATCATGCTTCTATAAAGAGAGGGGTCAACACTCTTACCTAACAAGTCTACAGTGAGTTTAACATTTGGACTCATAGCGGTTCTAACAGAACTAGCAAATTCCAAACCAAACTTTTTCACAAGATTCTTAGCATATTTAGATTGAGAAAGGAATATACCTGAATCTTGTTGGCAAATCTGCAATCCTAGGAAGTGAGTCAGCTCTCCAATCATGCTCATCTCGAACTCGGCTTGCATGAGTTTTGAGAAGCCATGAGCAAGTTCATCCTTAGTCGACCCAAAGATGATATCATCAACATAGACTTGAGCTACTATCAACTCACCATCTTCCTTTTTGATGAAGAGAGTTTGATCAGCCTTTCCTCTTGTGAACCCATGTGACACCAGATATTGTGTGAGTCTATCATACCAGGCTCTAGGAGCTTGCTTCAACCCATAAAGTGCCTTTTTAAGGTACAGCACATGATCCGGAAAGTGTGGATCAATGAATCCTTTTGGTTGAGCCACATAAACATCCTCTTTAAGTAACCCATTCAAGAAGGCAGTCTTTACATCCATCTAATAGAGTTTGAAATTCAGCTGACATGCTAGGGCAAGCAAAATTCTGATTGACTCCATTCGGGCAACTGGAGCAAATGTTTCATCATATTCTACTCCTTCCATTTGCGAGTATCCTTGAGCCACAAGTCGAGCCTTGTTGCGAATCACATTGCCTTCTTCATCAGTCTTGTTGCGGAATATCCACTTTGTACTGATGATGTGCTCACCTTTTGGTCTAGGTACTAGAGTCCAAACATCATTCCTCTGAAACTGAAGTAGTTTATCATGCATTGCTTCGACCCAGCTTTCATCTTGTAATGCTTCCTCAACTTTCTTGGGTTCATCCTGTGACAAGTAGCAAGAATAAGACACAAAGTTAGCAACACATTTATCAACTGTACGTTTTCTTAATGTAAGTTCATTCATGTTTCCCATAATGACTTTAGGAGGATCATTTAATTTGATTCTAGAGGAGGGTCCTTTTTCTTCATGAGACTCAGAATCTGGTGAAGTAGGAGCATCTACAGAGTCTTCCACAATACTAGAAGTACTTGGGGACACAGGTTCTGGTTCAACAATATTTTGAACTTCCCTAGGCTCAGGAGGAAGAGTTTCTTTAGAGAGTTCCTCAATGCCTTTCCCAGAACTGGAATCTGAAGACTCATCAATGATGACATTTACTGTTTTCATTACCTTTAGAGTTCTCTTGTTGTATACCCGATAAGCCTTGCTTGTAGACGAGTATCCCAGAAATATGCCTTCATCGCTTCGAGAGTCAAACTTTCCCACATTCTCTCCATCCTTACGAATGAAGCAAGTACTTCCAAAGATCCTGAAATACTTCACATTTGGCTTTCTACCTTTCCATAACTCATAGGGAGTCTTTTTGGTACCGGGTCTGAAGTACACCTTATTAACCGTATGACATGCAGTGTTTACGGCTTCTCCCCATAAGTTTTGAGCCACATCTTTGTTATGCAGTATGGCTCTGGCCATCTCTTGAATAACCCTATTCTTTCTTTCTACCACACCATTCTGCTGAGGCGTAATAGGAGCAGAGAATTCTTGAGATATACCTGATCTTATGCAGAAAGACTCCATGTATGAGTTCTAGAATTCTTTACCATGGTCACTTCGAATTCGATCAATCTTTAAGCTCTTTTCATTCTGCAGTCTTGTGCACAATGCCTCAATGTGCTCAAGAGCATCAGACTTGGATCGGAGTAAGATGACCTAAGTGTATCTAGTGAAGTCATCTACCACAACAATGATGTATCTCTTACCACCAAGAGACTCGGTTCTGGTTGGACCCATAAGATCTAAATGCAAAAGCTCCAATGGTCTGGAGGTAACTGATGTTTGAGTGCCCGGATGCTTAGCTTTCGTTTGTTTCCCAAGCTGACATGGTCCACACACCACATTGCTCACTCTACTAAGCTTTGGTATCCTCAAGACTGATTCATGCTTAGATACAATTGATAGATGCTTGTAACTAGCATGTCCCATTCGTTGATGCCATAGATCTTCATTAGGCAAACGAATGCTATTGCACACTATGTCGGCATCAGGAACCAATCCATAGCAGTTGTCCAGAGTGCGAACCCCACTAATGAGCTTCTTTCTAGACTCATCCATGACGAGACACTTTCCTTTTGAGAATAGCACCATGAAGTCTTGATCACATATCTGACTTATGCTCAATAGGTTCACCCTTAGACCTTCTACATAAAGAACATTTACAATGTCTGGCAGTCCTGGTAGAGATATGATTCCTTTCCCTTTAATCTGTGACTTGCTTCCATCACCAAAAGTCACATTACCACCTTTCTTAGGCTCAAAGATCTTGAAGAGAGATCGGTCTCCAGTCATGTGTCTTGAGCAACCACTGTCAAGATACCATAGACATGTATCCATTACTTTGAATGCAGACTTCATCATGAAACACACTTCATGCTTGGATGACAAATCAGAGGGAATGGTTCTTTCACTCAACTGCCTTTGATAAGCTAAGCTTTTAACCTTTACTCTTCTCAGACGAACTCCTTTGCACATTTTCATTCTGAGACAGTCTAGTTTCTTTTTAACCAAACTGAGATCCTTTCTAATAGTCATTATAGAAGAATTCAAACAACTTTTAGACTTGAGTTTTCTGAGACACTCAAACAAATAGTGATTAGAAAAACAAGATGTATTTGAAAACAAGGATCTCTTCAAGTTGGTAATAGCCATGACAACAGGGGTCAATGGATCAACACAGCAAAGATTAAACCTAATCAGAGTGTGCCCGCTCTGATACCACTTGATAGGCCACAATCTGAATGACCCTTTGTGATTATACCAATTAATTAATTAGCTAAGTTATTAATTAATCAATTAATCATGCAATTGCGTGGAAGCACAAACAAATCACCAAAAACTAAATATGCAGCGGAAATTAAATAACACGGTGATTTGTTTACGAATGGGGAAAACCCTAACGGCAAAAACCCCACCGGGTGATTTTCAGGTCACCACTCCCGAAACTCCACTATTATCAAATCAAGCGGTTACAAGTAAAGGAATCCCAAGTACCTTACCAACCTACAGTTGAACCCTTACCCCAATACCCAATTGGACTTGATCTGTAGTGACAGTTCCCCCTTTTGATGCACGGCTCCCAAGTACGTGACTAACCAATGCGCGGATCCCAGTACGCGACTTCAAACACCAACTAAAGAGGAGAGGTTGGCTGCAAAGTTCTTCAGTTCATCATACACGATGAAAATCAGGAAGATGCTTGGTTACAAAACCCTATGGTGCAAATACACAGCAACTTCTTCAGAGAAGATGAACTAGGTCAAGAACTTCGTCTTTTGATCACAATTTGCTTGAACAAAGATTGCTCAATGCTTTTGCAACTTGTGTACAATTTGACGGCTCTTAAAACAATCCTTTTATATGTTTAGGGCTAGAAGAAAAGAAGGCCCAAAAACATATTCACGGATCCCAAGGAAATCAGATCAGAAAATTTGAAATTATAAATCTCGACAGATAGCAGGTGTTGAGGTAGCTATCGAGCAGGTGTCGAGCTTTAATGAAATTGCTCTTCAGCTTGCTTTTTCTTGGATAGACTTGATGACTTCAACAGTTGACCTTGAAAACCTTGTTTCTTGAAGTATTAAAAACACCTAGAACTACCCAATTACAAGTAGAGTGCGTTTTGTCAAAGGATTAGCCAATTTACATAAATAAGTGACATATGTTCTTTAACAAGTGAAAACACATATGTCCTAACATATACCCTCTTTATCCACAAATGTAAATAGGCCATTTTAGAGAGAAAAACCCTAGATATGTTTTCTACAACACACACGCCCATCTTTTTGAGAGAGAGCTACTCATCCTTAGTGAGAAATCATTGTAGCCTCTTCTCCATCCCTCTCCCATTGTCATACCTTGAGAGGAGATTTGTACCCAAACACAACCCACACCTATTTAGTGTGTTGAGAGTGTTTTGGAGCTGCTGAGAAGCATTGGAAGAAGCCAAGGATGGCAAATGCAACATGGAGCTTGTTGCGGGATTTGGAGAGTTAGACAAGACACGGTTCTGAGAAGCCTTGTTGGAGTAGGAGCTTGGAGGGCTTAGGTACATCATGTAGATTAGGCTTGGAGGGTCTCTTGCTAACCCATGTATCCCAACTGATTGTCTAGTGGATCGATTTCTTCTTGGAGGGCGGCGAAGAGGTTTTTCTCCGAGTTCTTCGATAACACATCAGCGTGTTATCTTGTGTTTGCATCTTTCTTTCCTACTCTTTTACATTCCATTTTACTGCTGTGTTGCTTAGATTATGGATTAGAGCAGTTTGTTTGTTTATTCGCTCGCTTTTACACCATTCCGCACTTAGTATTAAGTTAGTGTAAAATCAATCGAGCCGTAACTTTAATTTGGGGGTCTAAACAGCTCTTGTGTTTTCAACACATTTTCGATCTTTCAGAAATCCAAGATCTATTTTCAGCCCATGATAACAACGCTTTCCTAGGGTTTTGTGCACTAGGGTTCCGAGCATATAAAAGCTATATTTTATAGTCGTCCATAGAGATATAAAAAGATACACGCTTTACAAGAGTTGCTAAGACTTTTTGTGCGCCTTACGTTTTTGTGCCAAGCTGCTTCCAGATCTATAAGCGTGGATTGAATACCTCTATCAAACAACAATAATCAATTGTTGCTGTGCTATTAGTCACATATAAGGTGCAAAGAAAAATTCTCTACAAGAACAAGTTCGATTGGATATTAGAGTTGATATTGGTATATGTCAATAGTTTTAACTATAGGTTAATATTTTGGAATAGTCCAGTTCGATCAAGATTTATTATACTTGTAACCGCTTGATTCTTGATTTGTGAATTATTCTGGAGTGGTGACCTAAAATTCACCTTGTGGGGTTTTTGCTTACGAAGAATTTCCCCTTCATGGTCAAATTATCATGTCAGATTTATTTTCCGCCGCACTTTATTTAGTTTGGTAATTTGATTGTGCCTCCACTTGATTTGCATGTAATTTTTTGACTAATTAATCAATTTGAGTAATTGAATTTATTAATTGGTGGCGGAAATATATAACGCAACACCTTCTAAAATAGTAAAATAAAACAAGATGAAAATCCTGATTATGAGTGAATTCAAAATCAATTTCACACTTCCTGATTTCCTCAATCTAATAAATAGAATTCCTATTAATATATATATATATATTTCTTTTGTAAAGTGTCATAAGGACATAACTCACATAAGTATGACAGAAGGTTAATAGATATGATGTAATAGAAATGGTAAAATGATTTTTTTTTTTTTTTTTGGAATACTTGTAAATGAAAAGTGTGACTGGGATTGATATCATTCATTTAAGTTACTTTGCCCCATTCCTCTCAACATTCATATGTTTCTTTACCTCGAAAGTCATTATACCTTTTTTCCTGTCGGATCTGTGAATAGTTTATATGACTTCTTTTGATTTGTATGTTTTTCTCGTAAATGTGACAAAATAAATAAATAAATAATCTTATAACTCCGAACAATTTCGGAAAGGGAGACAAGATAGTATTTGAAATTTGCATGGAATTGCATCAAATTAGCCAACTGACTAACTTTTAGTCCGATTTTATACACGTTACATCTAATAATTATGGAGTGCATAGTATAGTACATGACAAGGAATTATAAGCCACTAACCATATATCAAACCAGATTCACTTTATTCTTAAATACAGCTCTTTTGGATCACACCTACCTGGTATATGAGAAAAAGTTATCAGAATATGAACAAATTAAGGAAATTAACTAGGAACAGATAGGCCCTAACAATGGGAGCTTGAGTTTTATTATATATTGAAAATATCAAAAACTGAAGTACCAGATAACTAATAACTAGTATTTGGTCACACTTTATTAGAAAAATACTAACTTTTGTACGTGAATAAGTGATAATCTTTTAGGCCTTTTTCCCAAAAAAAAAAAAAAAAAAAAAACCTTATTTCAATCTAACAAAATATTGAATTATTCATTCTTGACCAACTTTTTTCAACATAATTGAGCAACTGCTAGCATGCAAATTCAAAATCTTGATCAATGAACTTTTTTTATAAGTAAAAAACAAAATGATTATATTAATAAGAATGCTGCAACTTGAATGTAAAACACAACCATCTACTACTACTAGAAACTAGTTCTCCCATCACTACCTGTCGGGACTCTTGGTTTGTCCCTGCTGTAAAGAAGGATGGTGATTCTGTCAAAACAGAGCTTGAACGACTTGTAGTTTAGCAATAATATTGTAATCTTGTATGTAGCTTAGCATCACAGGCTTAAGTATAGAATTAGTTGTAATGCAGTACACGTGTATGTATTCTGTTAGAGTAGTTAGTTTCAAATCAGTTAGGATTAATTACCCTATATAATTGGGGATCTGATGTAATCTATTTCATTGAATGAAATTCATTTTTTCTATTCTTTCTTCTTCTAGAATTTCTCTCTAAGAATATCAGAGCTCTTTCACATTTCTCTCTAAGAATATCAGAGCTCTTTCATGGTATCAGAGCCTACAATGGCATCTTCTACAATTCCTTCATCGTCTTCATCCTCTGCAACAACAGGATCAACCAGGAGTTCTTCAATTACTCATGGTGTCAATCCTTCGTTGCTGCTATTGTCAAATATGGCAAGTATGGCTACTGTGAAGCTTGATTACAACAACTATATGGTGTGGAGACATCAGATTGAAGTGATCTTGGTAGCATATTCAATGATCAATTTCATCAATGATGATGATCAAGCTCCAGATCCATTTCTCGCAAGGATAGCTCAGGTAATTTTACAACTGTGGCTAATCCAGAGTATTTTCAATGGAAGAGTCGTGAGCAAGCCTTATTCACCTTCCTTAATTCAACTCTTTCTCCGTCAGTCTTGGCACTTACTGTGGGTCAGAAGTCTGGGAGAGGTGTCTGGAAGGTGCTTGAGAAAATGTTTGCATCAGTATCACGATCTCATGTGCTCAGTTTGAGGGATGAGTTAATGAGTATCAAGAAGGGTTTAGAATCAATGGATTCTTTCTTCCAACAAATTAAGGAGGTTAGAGATAAACTGGGGGCTGTAGCAGTTTGTGTTGATGAGGAAGAGCTAATTCATCTAGCTCTTGAAGCTCTGCCTCCGGAATATGATGCATTCTGTTCTGCGATTAGAACCAGAAATGATATTCTTACTATTGAAGAGTTGAATACACTTTTAAATGCTGAAGAGAGGTCATTCAAGAAAAGGTCTAATCATTCTGTTCTTAGAGATTCTGCATCATTTGCTATGGCAGCCAATCAATTCAATCAAAACTTTGCAAAAGGAAGAGGCAAGACTGGGAATTACAGAGGTCGTGGCAATGGAAGAGGTGATGGAAATCAATTTTCTGGTGGTGGTCAATTCTATCACAATCAGTTTCCTGGTAATGGTAGTGGTCAGTTTCAGAACACCAATAATCTAGTGGAACCTCAATTCTTTCCACAGAACAAGCCTTCTTTTCCTCAAGGACAGAAAGTTGCCTGTTAGATTTGTGGCAAGAATGGCCATTCTACTTTGGACTGTTATCACAGAATGAACTTTGCTTATCAAGGTAGGCATGCTCCAGCTAAGCTTGCTTCCATGGCTGCAAGATCAATGGTTGCAACTTCAGGTGCTAATTAGAATCAGTATTGGTTGACTGACACTGGTGCCTCTGATCACATCACACTAGATTTGTCCCAACTTTCTCTTGCTCAACAACCTACAACTGGTGAGTCTGTAACAGTTGGCAATGGGAAAGATTTACCAGTGACACACATTGGCAATGGTAAGCTCATCACTTCCTCTCATAATTTCTGTTTAAACAATATCCTTAGAGTTTCTAGTATTGCTTCCAATTTGCTATCTGTTCACAAACTATGCCTTCAAAATAATGCATTTTGTTATTTTGATGCATATCAATTCTTAATTCTGGATTTACCTACGGGGAAGGTTCTTTACAGAGGGCTGAGTAAGGATGGAGTTTATCCTATACCCTCTTCCACTCTGCCTTCCTCATCTTCTCCTCATTCAAATTCCAGTGGTTTTGCTGCACTGTCTCCACAGTCCTTACTCTGGCATAATAGGCTTGGTCACCCTTGTGCTAAGATTTTACTTTCAGCTATGTCTTCTTTTCCTTCAGTTAAAGTGTCTTGTGTTAGCGACATTTGTTCTAAGTGTACTTCTTGTATAAGTGCTAAAATGCACAAGACTCCTTTTCCTACTCATGTATCAAATACTAAATATCATTTTCAATTAGTGCACTCTGATGTATGGGGCCCTGCTCCTGTGACTTCTGTTCTTGATCATAGATTTTATGTGATCTTTATTAATGATTTTACTCGTTTCACTTGGTTATTCTTGTTGAAAATAAAGTCTGATGTGTTTCAAGTTTTCCTACATTTCAATTCTTTGGTTGAGACCCAATTTAATGCCAAAATCAAAACACTAAGATCAGATGGTGGGGGTGAGTTTGTTAATGCCAACTTTAAGTCTTTTTGCTTAGAACATGGTATTCTCCATCAATTTTCCTGTCCTTACTCTCCTCAACAGAATGGTGTTGCTGAGAGGAAGCATAGACAAATTGTGGAGAGTGCTTTATCCATGCTTCATCATTCCAATCTCTCTTCCTCTTATTGGTCTTATGCTTTTACTACTGCTGTGTACCTACTTAATAGACTTTCATCTTCTGTTTTGCAATTTGTCTCTCCTTGGGAGAAATTGTATGGTCACACACCATCTCTTCATGCTTTAAGAACCTTTGGTTGTGCTTGTTATCCTTTGTTGAGACCCTATGCCTCTCATAAGTTTGATCCTAAATCTAAGCAATGTATCTTTCTTGGTTACCCTCCTCAGTACAAATGTTATATTTGTTTGGACGTTCTTACTGGCAAAATTTACATTTCCTGCCATTGTGTCTTTGATGAGTCTGTTTTTCCTAGTTTTCCTGTCCCTAATGCTGAATCACCTTCTTCTTCTCCTACTCCTTTTTCCTCTGATGTGTGGTTTTCTTTTCTTCCACTTTCTTCCTTGGGTATTTCTCAGTCCAGTCCCATTTCTTCTACTACTTCTAATACAGCTGAGTCTACTTCTTGTTCTGAGCATTCTTCTTCCATTCCTTCTTCCAATCTTTGTCCTGTTTCTCTTGAGTCTAGTCTTTCTGTTTCCACTGCTGTTCCTAGTCTGTCTATTTCTGTACCTACACCTGCCCCTGTGAATACAAATGCCCATCCTATGCTTACCAGGTCCAAGAATGGTATTTCCAAGCCTAAGGTGTTTACTGTTCAGACTGATTACAGTTGCACTGAGCCTCCTTCCTACTCTATTGCTTCTAAGTATCCTCATTGGGTTAAAGCTATGGATTCTGAGTTTACTAGTTTGCAACAGCAGCATACATGGTCCTTAGTTCCTTTGCCACCTGATAAAAATGTTGTGGGGTGTAAGTGGGTGTACAAAGTTAAGAGGAATAGTGATGGTTCTATTGCTAGATTCAAGGCTAGACTTGTTGCTAAGGGTTACTTACAACAATATGGTCTAGATTATGCTGAAACCTTTAGTCCGGTGGTGAAGCCTACAACTGTGAGGATTATTCTTGCCTTGGCAGTTCAGTTTGGTTGGTCTCTAAGGCAGTTAGATGTATCTAATGCTTTTCTTCATGGGGTGCTGCAAGAGGAGGTTTATATGAGTCAGCCCCCTGGTTACAAGGATATCTCCAAACCTCATCATGTTTGCCTCTTGCACAAAGCAATCTATGGTCTAAAACAAGCTCCTAGGGCTTGGTTTGACAGCTTCACCACTCAGCTCTTCCATCTGGGTTTTCATGCTTCTTGTGCAGACAGTAATTTGTTCATTCACATTCATTCACAGCAGGTTGTTTACTTACTTTTGTATGTAGATGACATCATTATTACTGGCAGTGATAAGGTACTTGTTGCTGATATTATTACTCAGCTTGGGGTTTCATTTGCTCTCAAGGATTTAGGTCCTTTGCACTATTTTCTGGGGTTGCAGATTGAGTATTCTGGTGATGGTATTTTTGTACATCAGTCCAAATATGCCAAAGAATTGTTGTCTAAATTTCATATGATGGACTGTAAACCTTGTTCTAATCCGTGTGCATCTCCTCAATCTCATGCTCTTGCTGTTAGTCCTCTTCTCTCGGATCCCACAGCCTATAGAAGTCTTGTTGGTGCTTTGCAATACTTGACATTTACTAGGCCTGATTTGAGTTATGCTGTCCAGAAGGCTTGTCAGTTCATGAGCAAACCTTCTCAACTTCATCTTGTTGCTGCTAAAAGGATCTTGAGATACTTGATGGGTACATTGCATAGAGGGATTTACTTTAGGCCTGGTTCTCTCACTCTTTCAGCTTATTGTGATGCTGATTGGGCAGGGGATCCTGTTGATAGGAGGTCCATTACTGGCATGATTGTTTTCTTAGGCAATTCTCCTATCACTTGGTCTGCTAAGAAGCAGTCTGTTGTGTCTCGGTCTTCCACTGAAGCTGAATACAGGTCTCTTGCTCATACAACAGCTGAGTTATATTGGTTGCGTATGCTTCTCAAGGACTTAGGGGTTTATTTGCATCACCCTCCCATTTTATGGTGTGATAATGTGTCAGCCCTTGCTTTGGCCTCAAATCCTATTTTTCATGCCAGAACTAAACATATAGAAGTTGATTATCATTTTGTCCGAGAAAAGGTGTTGAATAGAGATATGGTTATCAAGTACATTTCTACCTTGGATCAACTGGCTGATATATTCACTAAAGGCTTGCCCTCTCCTCGGTTCCATGCTCTGTCCTACAAACTCATGGGGACTCCTCCCCTTCGTTTGAGGGGGGATGTAAAGAAGGATGGTGATTCTGTCAAAACAGAGCTTGAACGACTTGTAGTTTAGCAATAATATTGTAATCTTGTATGTAGCTTAGCATCACAGGCTTAAGTATAGAATTAGTTGTAATGCAGTCCACGTGTATGTATTCTGTTAGAGTAGTTAGTTTCAAATCAGTTAGGATTAATTACCCTATATAATTGGGGATCTGATGTAATCTATTTCATTGAATGAAATTCAGTTTTTCTATTCTTTCTTCTTCTAGAATTTCTCTCTAAGAATATCAGAGCTCTTTCACATTTCTCTCTAAGAATATCAGAGCTCTTTCACCTGCTGCTAGCTGCAGCTGAAGAAGGAATGAAAAAAGTTGAAGCCAGGAGAAGGCAGACAATTAGAGTGGCCTTCATTTTGAGAGTTAGTGGTGCTAAGCTTCTCCATCTTCCATCTTATTTATAGACCATCCAAGCAGGAGCACGTGTAATGGAAATGGCTATTAAACTCACTGGAGCAAGACAAAGTATCAACTGGGATATAATTGAAAAGTATTAATTACAGTAATAAAAGGGTAACACGTAAAACCAAATTAAGATAAAACTAAAAAGAAGACTTAGAAAAAGTTGGCTAGAAGACTTAAAAATTGACTAGGTCAAAGTTTTCTCTACGCTTGTTTGTTTATTTTTTTTTTTTTTTTTTTAATGTTTTTCTTTTCGAAAAAGATTGAAATGCATTGCCTTTACTATTCTTATTACGTGCTGGAGAGGGAGAAATAGACATAGACGGTCTCATTCTACTGAATCAGTCACGAGCGACGGTATCCTGTTGCTTGTGATCAAGGTAATGGAAGAAAACAGGAGGTGTGTACAAAAGAGGACGAATGAGGAAGTGGACGGATACAATGTGGACGGAGGCAAGGCCACATGATATCCACACGGTGCTAATAGTCTTCAAGGTGACAGATACAATGTGAACGGCAGCAAGGTCATGTGACATCCACGTGGTTTTAGTAGTCCTCAAGAAATTTCGAAAGGAAATATCTTGCATCTCACAACTAACTCTAATCAACAAAATCTTTATATGGAAAGGATCCCGTAAAATAAGTGCCTTTGTGAGGATCTTCCTTATAAGGAAAAGTTCCCCTTCCCCAGGAAAGAGAGAAAGTCGATTCTACACTACTATAAAAGCCCCAAAGCCCTCATAAATCAATGTACGCATAATTCATCCCAGCTCTGATACTCTAGAATTATGAGAAGCTTTCTAACTTAACTTTCGGAGGGTTTTTGGCCAGTACCACACCGGTACTCTCCCAAGGTCTTCTTGTTCTGTGTTATGCAAGTTTTGTCTTAAGCACGTGGAGGCTATATGACTTACTGATGATTTTTGGCATCATCAATTGGCATCGTCTGTGGGAAAAATGAAGTTTTGCAAGCCATACTATCGCTTCCCAGACGAAGAGTTGCATGGTACTTATTCACTCGATGGCAACCACCAACAACGCTCAAGGAGATGAACCACGTACCACCACCCTTGAGAGGCAGTTCTAGACTTTTGCAACGGCAGTAGAACGCCTCACCAAGCAAAATCATGACCTAGAGGAGCAGCTGCGCTAAAAGAACGCAGCACTTAACACTCAGAAGGAGGACTAGGAAGGAACCAACGCTGAAAGAAGGAATCAAGAAGGGCCAGAAGGTAGCTATAGCAACGCCCTAAGCAGACAAGAGCGACTGGATACGAGCCATCCATCCACTGTAGATACTGTTCCATCTCACATGGCAGCGGAGATGCAGATGATGAAAAAGAGGATGGACGTCATGATAAATGCCCTCTAAGGACGGGTGTCAAGTGACCTCGACGAGCTAGTCCATCGAACGGACTCGCCCTTTACGGCACTTGTCACCTTATTTCCCTTTCCACTAAAGTTCCACATGCCATAGCTAGAAACTTAAGACAGGTCCAAGGATCCCTTGGATCACCTGGAATCTTTCAAGACCCTAATGCACTTGTAAGGAGTAGTGGACGAGATCATGTGCAAGGCCTTCCCCACTACACTGAAGGGCCCCGCAAGGATTTGGTTTAGCAGGTTGACGCCCAATTTCATTGGTACTTTTAAGGAGTTAAGCACCCAGTTTGCCTCACACTTCATCGGGGGACACATGTATAAGAAGTCAACTACATGCTTGATGAACATTAAGCAACGAGAAGATGAGACGCTCAGGTCTTACATAGCTCGCTTTAACAAAGAGGCCCTCTCCATCAATGAAGCTAACGACAAGATACTCGTGGCCGCATTCTCTAATAGGTTACGGAAGGGTAAGTTTCTATTCTCTTTATACAAGAATGACCTAAAAACTATGTCGGATGTAATCTACAGGGCTACTAAGTACATGAACACGAAAGACACACTGCTAGCTCATGAAGAGAAGCCTAGGAAGAGGGAAAGGTAAGAGGAATCCAAACAGGACAGAGGGCAAAAGATAACAAGGACAGGAGACAGAATGGATGATAGGCGCTCTAAGTCTCCCACCGGAAGGTTCGCAAGCTTCACCCCGCTGAACACCCTGATTGATCAAGTCTTGATGCAAATCAAGGATGAAAGAGCCCTGACATTCCCTGGCAAGCTGAAGGGAGACCCTAGTAAGAGGTCCAGAGACAAATACTGTTGTTTCCACCGCGACCATGGTCATGACACATCTGACTACTATGACTTAAAGCGGCAGATAGAAGCTCTTATCAGACAAGGGAAGTTGCAAAGGTTCATCGGTAAGGAAAGGACGGACCATCCCCAAGAAACGCTTGCATGGAGAGAAAACAAGCCTTTTAAACCCCCACTAGGAGACATAAGGATGATCGTAGAGGGAACAACATCTGGCTCGTCTAAGAAGGCCCGCAGAACTTATCTACGGATGGTCTAGAATGTCCAATTAACGGGATTCATCCCGAAGATAGCACGGATCAACAACCGTGTTATTGGGTTTATAGAGGAAGATGCCAGGCGCCTCCACCACTCTCACGACGATGCACTTATGGTTAGCATTTGGGTGGGGGACTACAACACCCACCGAGTCCTGGTGGATAACAGGAGCTCTGCTGACATCCTCTATTACCAAGCGTTCCAGCAGATGGGGATTGATAAGGAACGACTGATTCCAGTTAATGCACCGCTTGTCGGGTTTAAAGGAACAAAGATACACCCACTAGGAGTAGTCACTTTGTCCATAACAGTTGGAGATTACTCGCGGCAAATCACTAGTAATGTCACATTCCTGGTTGTCGACTGTTCATCCACTTACAATGCCATATTGGATCGTCCTACCCTTAACTCATGGAAGGCTGTAACCTCGACTTACCACCTAATGATAAAATTCCCAACCGAGTATGGAGTGGGAGAAGTACAAGGAGATCAAGTGGTAGCACGCGAGTGCTACATTACCATGTTAGAGATGGACGACCATTTGTAGACTATGTGCATAGAGGAATAGCGGACAGTGGTAGAATCGGTAAGGGAATTGGAAGAGTAATCTTGGACGATGCCAAGCCTAAACGAACGACCAGGGTCGGAACTTTGGCTAGCCCGTCGATCTGTTAAGCGCTCACAACGTTTCTGAGGGAGAACCAGGACGTATTCGCCTGGAGCCATGAGGACATGCCCGGAATTGATTCTTCGATTATAGTCCACAAGTTAAATGTATCACCTTCCTTCTCTCCAGTCCGTCAGAAGAAGCGGGTGTTCGCGCAGGAATGGGACAAGGCCATAGCCGAAGAAGTTCGTAAACTATAAGAAGCAGACTTCATTCGAGAAGTATACTACCCCGACTAGTTGGCTAATGTAGTGATGGATAAAAAGGCCAACAGAAAGTGGAGGATGTGCGTAGACTTCACGAACCTGAACAGGGCATGCCCCAAAGATAGCTACGCCCTTCCGCGGATTGATGTTTTGGTAGATTCGATTGCAAGACACCGGTTGCTGAGCTTCATGGACGTATTCTCTAGGTATAACCAGATCAAGCTGGACAAGGCCGACCAAGAGAAGACTTCATTTGTCACCAGCCAGGGTCTTTTTGCTACATTGTGATGCCATTCGGGCTCAAGAACGCATGAGCCACATATCAGAGACTGATGAACAAAATGTTCGCACATCAAATTGGAAGGAATGTGCAAGGTTACGTGGACGACATGCTAGTAAAGAGCCTGCAGGAGGACGATCATTTGAATGACCTCCAAGAGACCTTTGATGCCCTTCGGTCATATAACATGAAGCTGAATCCCAGCAAGTGTGCGTTCGAGGTGATGGCAGGGAAATTCTTGGGATTCATGGTGTCCCAAAGAGGCATCGAGGTCAACCCAGACAAGATACGGGCAATAATGGAGATGACACCGCCAAAAAGCATCAAAGAGGTATAGAGCCTAAATGGCAAAGTTGCTGCACTGAACAGATTCGTCTCAAAAGCGACAAATAAGTGCTTACCTTTCTTTCGTACGTTGAAGAAATCAGCGTTCGAAGACCTGAAAGCATACCTCTCCTCCCCTCCATTGTTGAGTCCCTCCAAACCCAGGGAGGAATTATTCCTCTATCTAACTGTCTCCTCAGCAGCTATCAGTGCAACCTTAGTCAAGGAAGAAGACGGGATACAGAAGCCTGTATACTACACTAGCAGGGCGTTTCGAGGTGCAGTAGAAAGGTACCCACTGATGGAGAAGCTCGCCTTCACATTAGTAACTGCCGCTCATAAACTCGAGCCATATTTCTAGGCACACACTGTGATCGTCCTAATAAATAAGCCCCTTCGAAGAGCAATGAGCAGCCTTGAAGCCACTGGACAGATGGCGCTTTGGGCAATTTAGTTGAAAGAATTTGACATACAATACCAACTGCAAATGGCTATAAAAGGACAAATTATTGTTGACTTCATCGTTGAATTCACTCTCGCAGAAGACTAGGGGGCAGAAGAGAGCCCCTAATGGAGCATACATACAGACGGAGCTTCAAATAGGCAAGCAGGTGGTGCTAATGTAGTACTCTACAATCCAGAAGGGGATAAGGTTGAATGCATGATCCGTCTTGACTTCCCTACAGTCAATAACGAGGCAGAACACGAAGCTTTGATAGCAAGGTTGGATCTCTCCAAGGCGACAAGAGCTGAAATTATGGTCGTATACTGCGATTCTCAAGTAGTAGTCAACTAGGTTAACGACAACTATGAGTGCAAGAACGGACAGATGAAGAAGTACCTTAAGCTAGTAAAGGATCAAGTTAATGACCTCCAAGTGAAATTTGTCCAGATACCAAGAAAGGAGAACGAGCACGTCGACCGTCTTGCTAAAGCCACCTTAGCGAAGCACATTCTCATCCCCAGTCAGGTACTATCCTTCGTTCAAATCTCCCCATTGATAGATGACATCAGTGTGCAAGAAATAGGTCCCGGGAACTACTGGACAACACCAATAATCTCTTACTTGAAGGACAGCGTATTGCCTGATGGAAAGAAAATTGTAAGGAAGTTGAAGGTTCAAGCAGCACGCTTCGTTCTGATTAAAGGGATTCTATACAAAAGGGGCTTTTCTCGGTTGTATTTGAGGTGTCTCATCCCGGAGGAGGCAGACTATGTAATGCGAGAAGTCCACGAAGGAATCTGCAAAAATCATTCTGAGTCACGATCATTAGTACACAAACTCATCCGGGCAGGATACTATTGGCCCACCATGCAGAAGGATGCCATTGCTTATGTTAAAGCGTGTGACAAGTGCCAGAGGTTTGCCAACCTCATTCGACAACCATCAGAAGAACTCATTCCGATGATGGGTCCATGGCCTTTCGTGCAATAGGGATTGGACATCATGGGCCCATTCACAACAGCAATTCGACAGCTAAAATTCCTGGTAGTTGGTATAGACTACTTCACCAAGTGGGTAGAAGCAGAAGCACTGGCCACCATCACAGAAAAAAATGTGCGAAGCTTCGTATGGAGGAACATCATCAGCAGTTCGACAACGACGCATTCAGAGACTTTTGATCACAACTAGGGATCAAGAATCACTACTCATCTCCCGCCCACCCTCAGGGCAATGGATAAGTTGAGGTCAAGAACCGATCCTTGCTCAAAATCATCATAACCTGGCTCGAGGGGGCTAAGGGTATATGGCTGGAGGAACTGCCAAGCGTCTTATGGGTGTACAGAATGATGGTGAGGACACCTATCAGAGAAACACCGTTTCGACTAGCATATGGAAGCGATGCGGTCATTCCAGCTGAAATAGGGCTCACCAGCTATTGGGTAGGAAACCATGACGAGGGAAGAAACGAAAAAGCACTACGCCTACAGCTTGATCTGGTAGACGAGGTTAGAGCAACAGTTGAGCAAAGGTTATAACGATACCAAGACCTCATGGCCAAGCACTATAACTCTAGGGCCAGACATAAGGACTTCCAGGTTGGAGATCTTGTCTTATGAAAGGTGATGGGTGCCACAAAAGACACTTCTCAGGGGAAGCTAGGGCCTAACTGGGAAGGACCATACAGAGTTGCAGCATGGCATAGGAAGGGAACCTACCACCTGGAGACACTGGACGGGCTAAGTTGCATCACCCATGGAACGCAGAGCATCTAAAAAAGTACTACCAGTAGACAATGGCAAGGGCGACCACACTCCTCATTTCCAGTTTATTTCCTTTTAGTTTAATTTTTATTATCTACAAATTTTTTTAAGCCCAAAGGGCAGTTGTTTTGTTTCCCTGAAGACAATTTTTATCCACGATTTTTTTCACAATAAGAGGAGCTATTCAAAAATTCCATGTCCATGCTATCTGGAATTTCTACATTATAATTGTTGAGTCCTTAGTGGATGGATTCATCCTGAAGAGATGATTTGTATTTACTACGTCCATAAAGTGGACGGGATTCATCCTAAAAACAATGACTTATCTCCAATAAAAGTCTAGAGTAGTGGACGAGTTCATCCTGAAGGGATGATTTGTATTTACTACGTCCTCAAAGTGGACAGGATTCATCCTAAAAGAATGACTTATCTCCAATAAAAGTCCAGAGTAGTAGACGGGTTCATCCTAAAGGGATGATTTGTATTTACTACGTCCACAAAATGGACGGGATTCATCCGAAAAGAATGACTAATCTCCAATAAAAGTCCAGAATAGTGGACAGGTTCATCCCAAAGGGATTTATAGTTCTCAAGTCCAAAATATGGATGGGATTCATCCTATCATGACTTATCTTGAGCCCAGCATGGTGGATATGTTCACCAAGAATTGAACTAAAAAGTCCACAAGTGGACGGGTTCACCAAAATATGAGACAATTAGTCCGTAAGAGGACGGGTTCATCCTAAGGGTGATCAAAATCATGTATCCAGTCCCTAAGCGGACAAATTCCCAAAGGGTGAGCAAAACTTTAGTCCAAAAATAGACGGGTTCGCTAAAGAATGAACTCAAAATCCATAATAAGGGGTAGTCAAAGATAAGTGGACGGGTTCATCCAAAGTCATGATAAGATGAGCCGCCCCCTGAGGATAGCATAACTGGGTGGACGGGTATATTAAGCTCTTGAATAAAAATACAAGTTAGCAAAATTTTGAAAATAGAAAGCAACATATGAATGAACAAGCATAAGCAATGAATAAATAGAAATACCTAATAAAAGCCCACAAAAAGGGGCAAATTTACATCTTGGGTTGACAGAAGAAAAACAAGTACAGTGTTTTCTCAAAAAAGCAAAGCTAAAAAATTACAAGAAAAAAATGAAAAATCACAATTGGACGACAGGGTTTTCTTCAGCCTTTTCCTCCACGGTCTGACCACCCTCAAGGTGATGGGCAGCGCCCTCCATGGATTTTTCTTGGTTAACATTAACACCATCACTATCACCTTGAGAGTCGGGGTTGGTCTCATCGATGAAGACCTCGTTGGTACCTTCGAAGTAGACGAGCTGGGCAAGTGTCTGAGTCGGGGCGTCAATAGAGACATGAGAAAGATCCAAGTCAGGGTAGGAGGCTTTGACCTGACGGAAGCAGTCATCAAATCCGTCAGTGAAGGAGCCACCAAGCTCCTTCAATAGGGCGTTAGAGTCACAGTACTCTCACACCACATCCTCATTGGCCTGACAGAAGTGACGTTTTGCCTCTAAGATCTCTGCCTCTTTATCCTTGAGGATCTTCTTTAGCGCCTCAACTTGCGCCTCCGACTCTTTCAAGAGCTGCTTTGTGTAATCAAACTTGGAATCCTGGACGTCTGTCCAGGCTAGCAACTCCCTTAGCTCTGAGTCATTCACCTCCACTTTCTCCCTCAGACGAGAGATTATCGTCTCATGGGACGTGCACCGGTCCATGAGGCCCTTCATCATGACGACCCCCTGCAAGAGTCAGACTAAAGTTAGAACAAAACAAAAATATGATGGACAAAGGAAAGAAGACGGAAAAAACATACCTGAACCAAGCTGAATAGGCCCGTCTCCCCCATGGCCTCTGTGGCATAATTGCCCAAGTCTTCATAGTCATCGTCCTGGATGACGGACGACAACTGCTTGAGCGCATACCCAAAGTCCTCATGGAGGAGGACAGGCGCTTCTCAGTGACGGGGTCAGCACCCGTCATTAGTCCCTTCCCCTTCCCCGATCCAAGCTTAGAAGGCAGCTTGCCAGCGGCAACAGTCTCACTAACGGTTGGTTCCGCAACCACTCTGGGCTTCTTAGGTTGACGGTCCACCTTCTCGGACAACTTCCTTTTGGTGGACGGGTTAGCCTGGCCAGTCACCTTAGGTGCCTCATACTTCTTCTTGGCAGCTTACGCCTTGATGTAAGTTCTCCTCTTGCTCTCTTCCATTTTTGCATAAGGGTGGATGGATAAAAGGTTAGATAACTTGAATCAAGGAAATCACAGTTAGATAAAAGGAGTCAGATAACTTGGATGACAGACTTACGTTGGCGGATTTGAGAATCGTAACGACGGCAGCCACAGTTGGTTCGGGACCATCGCAGTACCAGTAAAGGGTGTCTAGGGTAACGAGTTTAGCTCAAGACCTCTCGGATAGCTTGGTTTTTGTGAAAATCCTCTCCAGGAAGCTCCACTACTCAAGTGTGACTTCTGGACGGTTCCGAGCTGCAATAGGAGATGGTTAGAATATAACGAGTTAAATAAAAAGTACAAGCCTTATGCAAACAGATACATACCGAACGGAGGCATAATGCCCCATGTTTTATCCACGGGCATATATTCTTGGTCACCAGGGTGACACATCCATTCGTCACCTTGGATGAAGAAATAGCAACCCTTCCAATTCCTGTTGGAATCAGGGGTGTTGCACACAAGCCTAAGCAACGTACATGCCTTTTGACTGTGTGATTTCGAATGGACGGTAGCAATAGAAGAACTCTTCCACCTTCATCCTACATGCCCCGTCGGACATCACCCCATAGAGCACTTCAGCTCCTAGAAATACTCTCCAGGCTTTCAGAGAGATTTGGGTGGCGGCTAGTCCTAGATACTGGAGAAGACAACGGTGAAGAGCACTTAAAGGGAACCTACGCCCCGCTTTCAGTATTTGCTCATATACACCAACGTCTTCTACACCCTTGTAATAACATTTTTCCCTTTTAAATGGAAGAAGCACGGGAATGTTGATGGGTATTTGGTACTTCTTCCTAAGTGTATTGAAGTGACGTTCTTTGATGGATGAGTTGAAATCGTTTATTGTCCACAACATGAGCATAATGAACTCCCTGAATCCATCAGGGCCTATGACGGACTGGACGGGGGGCTCATCATTTCCTATGTCTTCGTTTGAATCACTTTCTGATTCATCTTCGTCCAAATCATCATCCTTCGTGGAAGGTGAGTTAGCGGACGAGACCCTTTCTTCAGAAGAGGTGCCGAGGTCGTTCTAACCTAACGGATAGACCTCATCGTAGCCTGTTCCCTTCCAGACACATGACTGTTCACTCAACGCACTAGACATCAGTCACCTACAAAGTGACAGACAAACCCTAAGACTCTGACAGTATACATAAACGACGGGTTGGAAAAATTTAAACAAATAACCAAAAAAAAAAAAAAAAAATCAAGGATGCTTACCGAGTGAGCAGAACGGAGAAGTCAACAGAAAAGGTATGGATGACTGAACAATAAGTGAACAGTAGCACCAAGAAGAAGGCATGCCGTATTGGTAAAGAGGACGGTAGTGCTCTAGTTGTAAAATTGTTGTAGAAAGTGAAAATGAAAGATAGATGATCATGTACATATAAAGCTAACAGCACGAAAGACGAAGGGATGCTTCGGTTCGAGCAATTAACCATTAAAAATGCGCCACATGTACCTACAGCATTTATGACCCTAGGCTAGCCTGTCAATCAGAATGCATCTCCCAAAGTTAAAAAACAGTCTGTCACTCTACGAATTCATCCTGACATTAGGTGACGGATCCGTAGAGTGAGGGGGCAACTGGAGAGGGAGAAATAGACATAGACGGTTTCATTCTACTGAATCAGTCATGAGCGACGGTACCCTGTTGCTTGTGATCAAGGTAATGGAAGAAGACGGGGAGTGTGTACAAAAAAGGACGGATGAGGAAGTGGACGGATACAATGTGGATGAAGGCAAGGCCACATGATATCCACACGATGCTAACAGTCTTCAAGGTGACGGATACAATGTGGACGGCAGCAAGGTCACGTGACATCCACGTGGTTTAAGTAGTCCTCAAGAAACTTCGAAAGGAAATATCTTGCGTCCCACGACTAACCCTAATCAACAAAATCTTTATATGGAAAGAATCCCATAAAATAAGTGCTTTTATGAGGATCTTCCTTATAAGGAAAAGTTCCCCTTCCCCAAGAAAGAAAGAAAGTCGGTTCTACACTACTATAAAAGACCAAAGCCCTCATAAATCGAGGTACGCATAATTCATCACAGTTCTGGCACTCTAGAGTTGTGAGAAGCTTTCTAACTTAACCTTTGGAGGGCCTTTGGCCAGTACCACACCATTACTCTCCCAAGGTCTTCTTGTTCTATGTTGTGCAGGTTTTTGTCTTGAGCATGTGGAGGTTGTGCGATTTACTGACGATTTTTGGCATCATCACGTGCTATCTTTAGTTCACAAATCTTTAAATAAAAGCAGAAATCAAAATTTTTAACCTGACTTTAATTGTGGCAAGATGAATGCATTTGCTTTTTTCATTTTCGCAATGAACGCAATTTTTATTCTTTGTTCAAATTTAACTATTTTGGTTTTCCTTTTTAAGATATCCCAAAATATGTGTAAAGTGGATAAATTTATTTCTACACAATTGTAATATTCTTCACTTTTTGTAAAACTAAAGAACAAAGAAAAATAATTTCAAATCAAAACATGCAACTTAGGATGGAATAAATAGATTATATGAGATTGATGCTATCAAAATAAAAGAGAATTCTTTGGAAAGTGCTTCTCCTCCGGATCCTCTCCATTTCTCTTTGAAATGGAGAGTGTCCATTTCATGGATAGAATCTCTTTAAAATAAAACGACGGTCTAACACTCAAACTCAACTATGGTTAACGTTTACTTAGTATACCCACCGATCTAAACAATTTTTTCAAAATCTCTCTCTTCTCCAACCCATCTCCAAGCTTCACTCTTTCCCAACCCTGCCATTGCTGCTGCAACCATGACCCACATTCCAAACCACCTTTATCACGGGGGCCACATCTCATAGCCCAACATCACCAAATTGCTCCGCTAGAGTCACTGCCCAATAAGTTTCTCTCTCTAATTTTTTTTTTTTTTTTATTGATAAGCTCTATTTGGTTGCTGAAAAAACGAAGGGAAAAAAAACTATGATACCGCTATTTTTTTATTGATTTATTGGTGCTGAATATGGTTTCTTTATTTATTTTTTTGATAGAATGGTTTCTTTTTTTGTGTGTGTTTTTAATTATTATTTTTTAAGCTTTTGGTTTTGAGCTTGGTGGGGTGTTTCAAATTTGGGGGATTTATGGATTGTTTTTATCTGAATTTGTTCTAAAAGCAATGGTATTTATAAGTTATGTTTTTTATTCCACGCCCAAGTTTCTTGAGACTAGGATAAAAAACGGTTATGGATTGTTTTGATCTGAATTTGTTCTAAACTCAATGGGATTTATGAGTTACATTTTTTATACCACACCCAAGTTTCTTGAGACTAGGACAAAAAACATAAATAGGAAAACCGTAAGCAAAGCTATTTTTTTTTTTAGAATAAAAAGCAAAAGCAAAGCTAGTTTAAGATAAAGGATGGGTGAAGAATTAATTATTGGAAAATACTCCATATGCTTTGCACAAGTTAAGAGAAAAGACATGAAAATGACAACATAAAAAAAAGGCATGAGGGGCGGGACAAGGATAGGATAAAACAAAACCATGTGAGGTAAGAGCGAAGACCCCATCCTTCAGATCGACCCCACCCCATTGCCATCCCTACTAATGGGGTCTTATATTTTCTTGGTTAATAGATGGGGCCTGCCAAAAAATAATAGACCACTCACACTTATAAGAAAGTATATTAGTTTCCACTTTCATACAATATCCCATTCGTAGGTCCTGATATTGTATAAAGCGAAAACACCATCACAAACTTTTGTATTGAAAATAGGACACTTGTATTACATCACCACACTGATATTGAAGCTGTGTGGGACTCATTTACTTAGAGTGGGATACTGTAGGGATAGGGAGCGGAAACAGCACATGCCTTATCCACACTTTACACCCCAAACTTTGGTATTGAAATTGGACACTTAAACCCCACACTGATATCGAAATCACAAGAATTCAATGCACAGTGACTGATTCATCAGTGGGCTTTCTAGGTCTAAAGAAATTTCGTGGATATTGCATGATATCAATGTGCTTGCGTCAAATCACCATCAAAGAATACTATCTTCGCATCCTCACAAATCACACAAAGGGGCATTAGTCTTTGGGCGAAGAACTGAAGAAGAATCAATTCCCTTCCAAAACAGTGAGCTAAAACAAGGTGAAAATCTTGACTCTTGACTCTTGAGTGAGTTATAAGTCAATTTCACTCAACCTCAGTATAAAGGACGGAATTGAAATAAATAAGGTAATAATGTTTTTGTTAAAAGTCTCATACGGACACAAGTATGACAAAAATTTAATAGGTATGATCTATAATACAAAAGATGAATTTTTTTTTTTTTTTTTTTGGGAGAGATAATTACAAATACTGCTGCTAACCTCGCAGCTTGACAAATGATGAATTTTTTAAAGATTATATTAATTAATGAATAAAAAGTGTGACAAAATATTAGGAGCCATACAGCTCAACTCTTATTATTATTATTATTATTGATATTTTCAACGGAAACATTTAAGATTCAAATTTCTCTTTTACCTAACTAGCAAATTGTCAAATTCACTTGAGTTACTTGGCCCATGGACCTCTAACAACATTCCTATGGTTCTCGAAACTCATTATACATTTTTTAACAAAAATGATAAGTCATTATATATTTTTCCTTTCAAATAAGTGAATAGTTTATATGGTTTTTTTTCCCCCCTAGTAAAAAGAAAGTAACAAGTGTCTAAGGTCTACATGATCATATGTATTGTATATGACTCTTAGACACATGTTGCTTTCTTTTTCTGCCACATAATTACTGCATACAAATAGATGTCCTTTTATTTTTTGGCTCCATATATAGCAAGAGCCTTGTGGTTTGTTTTTTGAATGCTCCATGGCAAGAGCCTTGTGGTTTGGAAGTAGATGGCGTGCTCGAACGAACAATATGGAACTCACTACCAAAGAGTGCGAAAAAAAAAATTAAATTTGTATGCAGTGTGTTCAAATGAGAAGGCTTATGTAGTTGTGGTAGCTCAGGATGGAAATGGAGATATTTTAATGGTGTGTACGTAGTCCTAGTTTTGCTAAAGCTTCTGCCATAGTTTGGGCTTTATAGCTGGCTAAAGATGAAAAGTTCCAAAGTATAATTGTAAAGGGTGATTCTAAGATCTACATTGATGCCTTAAATAAGAATTTGGATCAGGCATGTTAGAAGATTCAACCATTATTGAATGATGCGTTAGTCTTGGCTAATTCTTTTGGGAATTGTTGACTTGTTTTTGTTGGATCAAGAAGACATCGAATAAAGTTGGCTAGACATAAAAATTGAATAGGGTAAAGTTATGTACCTTTATTTATTTAATTTATCAAAACTATGGAAATGAGTTTGCTTTTACTATCTTTAGTTTATTAATCACGTGGATATCAGTTTGCTCAATTGATAAGGTCTTTTGTCATCAAATAAGAGATTTGTTAGTGATTCTAACCTTCTCTACCCCTATCTTATTTATAGACCATATATACAATCAAGTAAAAGTGTATGAAATGAACTATTAATTAAACTCACTAGAACAAGACAAAATAAAGTAGGATATTTAAAATAAATAAATAAATAAATCGATAGTTACAATGAAAAATTGACAATTGAATCCTAAATATCTCAATTGGAAACATAAAAAAAATATCATTTGAATTATAAGGCTCTTGTCAATGGGACATTTTTCTACCTTCATTTTTTGCAATGAACTTAATTTTTTTCTTTATTCAAATTTAAATATTTTGGTTTCCCTTATTGTGAATGGAGTTGCTTTATATCTTGCACAGTGAAAAGCTTATCCATGTAGTTATACTTTAATTAGACTAAAAGAGAAAAGTAACACCATCGTCCGCCGCCACTTTTAATTGACTCTTAAGTCTTCACTAAGTCCAAAAACGTTTGGCCACCATGTGTTTTCTACATGACAATGACCAATGCTCACTTATTAGTCTGCTTTTTAACCATCCAAATTATTACGAAATTTCTTTTGAAAAAGAAACAAAAGATATTAATTAATTATACGTAACTAATAAAATTCTCGTGCTACTGGTCTAATTCAGACAGCCTTAAGTTTGATGGCTTCAAATTTTGCAATGTGTGTGCAAGCCAAATGCAGTAAGTCTAAACTCTAAAATACAACCTAATTACACACCCAAATCCATAATATGTTTAAGTGTCAACTTGTAATTGGTGGACCTAATTTTATTTATTTATTTTTCAACAAAAATACTTGGTTTGGTCTCATTTGTAAGTAATGAAATCCAATAACAAGTTGACACTTAAACATGTTGGGGAACGGCGTGTTTGGGTATCAGTAAATGAAACTATTTGGTCAGCTTAGAATTTAATACATTTCATTGATTTTTTAGAAAATTTTAAGATAGTCTCAATAAAAGTTATTGTTATTTGTAACACAAATTTTACTCTCCTTTTTTTTTTTTTTGGGGGGCCTGAATAAGCTTTGTTGTTGTTTATTAAGAGATTGATGTTTTATAGATTACTAGTTTAGGTGGCACTTGCAAGGCACATGCTACCCCTTGATTGCAAAACTTAAGATAGGCTTCTATCTAAAGAACTATGAAATCATATTCTCAAAAATACATGTCATACAATGCTAATCTTGTTCATTGAAAAATTTTGATTAGGCACAAACTTAGAGTAACTATATAACATATGAAATATCAATTTTTCTATGATAGTTTTTTATAACCTATTTTCTAAAGGCTATATCCACTTACCAAAAACTTTTAAGAATGATATTGAATATCATTATCCTACATTTTATAAGTCTCTATGATGTTTAGCTTTATTAGTTTTTAATAGATTTTCCCCGTCATGCGAGGTGATGATGAGGTAAGAAAATTTTTCCTGTCATGCGAGGCAGGGATGGGGTAAGACAAAACTATGTAAGGTGAGAGCGAAGACCCCATCCTTTGAACCCGCCCTGCCCCATTGTCGTCCCCTACTAATGGGGCCTTATATTTTCTTGGCTAATAGATGGGGCCTGCCAAAAAATAATAGACCACTCACACTTATAACACTTATAAAAATGTATATTATGTTTCCACTTCATACAATATCACATTCGTAGGTTCTAATATTGTATAGGGCGAAAACATCATCACAATCTTTTGTATTGAAAATAGGACGCTTATATTACACCACCACACTGATATTGAAGCTGTGTGGAACTCATTTACTGTAAATGAGATATTGTAGGGATAGGGAGTGAAAACAGCACATGCCTTATCCACACTTTACACCCCAAACTTTGGTATTGAAAGTGGATATTTAAACCCCACACTGATATCGAAATCACAAGAATTCAGTACAAAGTGACTGATTCATCAGTAAGGTCTAAAGATATTTCGTGTATACTGCATGATATCAATGTGCCTGCGTCAAATCACCATCACAGAATACTATCTTCTCATCCTCACAAATCACAAAAAGGGGCATTAGTCTTTAGGCGAAAAATCAATTCCCTTCCAAAATTGTAACCTAAAACAAGGTGAAAATCTTGACTCTTGACTCTTAAGTGAGTTCTAAAGTCAATTTCACTCAACCTCAGTATAACAGACGGAATTGAAATAAATAAGGTAATTGAAAGCTCGAAAATGTGTTAAAAACACAAGAGCTGTTTAGAACCCCAAATTAAAATTATGGCTTGATAGATTTTACACTAACTTAATACTAAGTGCGGAATCATGTAAATGTGGGCGGATAAACAAACAAGCTACTCTAATTCATAATCATAGCAACACAGTAGTAAAATGGAATGTAAAAGAGTGGAGAAGAAAAATGCAAACACAAGATACGCCGATGTGTTGTCGAAGAGGAAACCGAAGAACTCGGCGAAAAACCTCTCCGCTGCCCTCCAAGCAGTAATTGATCTACTAGACAATCAGTTGGGATACATGGGTTAGCAAGAGACCCTCCAAGCCTAATCCACCCGATGTACCTAAGCTCTCCAAGCTCCTACTCCAACAAGGCTGCTCGGAACCATGTCTTATCTAGCTCTCCGGATCCCGCAACAAGCTCCATGTTGCATCTGTCATCCTTGGCTTCTTCTAATACTTCCCAGCAGCACCAAAACCTCACTTGACACTCTGAAAGGGTGTGGTAAGTGTTTGGGCTATCAACCTCTCAATGGTATGGAAATGGAGAGGTAGGAGTTGAGGAAATTCCACAAGCAAAATGTGTAGAGGATTGTGGGTATAACAATCTCTAACTCTGAAGGTGTTTGGCTAGGTTTGTCTCTCTGAAGCACTCCTCAACATTTGTGGGGAATGTGGGTATATATAGTGTGGGTACAAAAAGTGTGTATCAGATAGTACAGTCTGGCAAAACAGAATGTCTTGCGAGTGTCTCACGGGAAGGCTTTACCTGTGAGCTACTCGCGAAACACAGTTGTCACCATCTATCCTGACTCTTCGCATTCCAATCATGTGCGGGGCACATGGCTCACTTTGCGGGATGCTTAGTCGCAAGATACTTACGAGAACTCCTCAGTCTTCAAGTGCTTAAGTCTTTACACACTCTTTCTCTATCACACAACCCTAGCAGTAAAATCTCACATTAAATACAGGGTATAAAAGATTAAATGAAATTACAATCAAATTTGGCACGGAATATAAGCCAACAAAACACATAGTTGTAAATAACAACTTTACAATCTCCCCATTTTGCTATTCCATGACAAAACCCCTAAAACAGACTCTAGATTTAAATGTGAGTTTGGGAACAGTGGCAAAACTCACTCACACCTAATCTAGATGCTGTGAAGCACTTGTGCGTATATACCTGTAACTTGAAACACTTGCACACAAACAAAATTTTCATTAAGCTTATGACAAGTTGAACACAAGGTATGTATATGAGCAAGTAAAGTGCGATCAAGTTTGAAAACACTATAAAACATGTAAGCATATCTTGATCAAACAAAAACAGTCATTAAAGAATGACTACAATGAACATTTCGCAAGTAAATGCTCATCCGGACACGCAATGCAATTAAAAACAATCCCAAGGATGAATTGCATGTCCAACACTCAACCAATGCAAAATACGCGAAGTATTTGCATCTAGGATACAAAATCCTACTAAGGTACAAGAGTGAGGTACTTAAGACATATTGACAATATCTTAAAAGTACAAAAAAATGCTACAAATCAGTAAGGTAAACACAACTGAATATTAAACTGAAATATAAAAACAGAGTATTAAAGCTTTAAACAAAAGCGGTAAAAAACTGTAAACAAAACCACTATCCAAGAGTTATAAATGCTAAAGCAGTTAAAACCAAAACATAAATAAAGCTAAACTGCTTGTATGAACCAAAGTTTCTATGCCTAAGCTATGTCTATGCTCTGCTCCCCCTCAAAATTTTCTCCCCCTTTTTGATCGGAATGGCCAAAGAGGCTAGAACTGATCAGACTCTGAATCTGATCCCCGTGGCACGGATAAATCATCGATCTGTGAGGATAAAGCAGTGATCTGGCCCTAAATATAGGCAAACTAGTCCGCGATGTGCTGCACATGCGAGTCAAGCACGGTAGACATCTGGTCCATTTTAGCTAGGAGGTGATCAAGTCTGTCTAATCCTCGTGCTGGTGCTAAAGATGATGGCTGAGCTGAAGACTCTAGAGCAGACGTTAATCTATCAATCTCTTCCTCTATATCACCACCCTCGTCCTCAACACAATCCCGTGGTATCGTATGCACACCTGTTTTGGAGCCTTTGATGTGAGCTGTGCTCCTAGTCACTGTGTGTGCACCAATAGGATAGTCCCTCTGAACCACTGTCAGACCACTCGGGAGTTTAAGCCTTTTCTTTGCAATTAGGCCCATAATCAGTGAGGGAAAAGGCATAACTGTTCTGGAATTTTGCTTCTCAATGCTCTTCTTCAACAGATGGAAGATGTGTCCACATATATCAATCTCCTTATGAGTAAAGAGATCGTACAAAATTTTGTCCTTGGAGCAGACAATGTAGTCAAGTTAGTGATCGGATACAGATTATGGATCATCACATAGGCTAAAGTCCTCATCTCCGAACTAAATGGGATTGTGTTCATGGAGGTTTTCTTAGAAATACCACCAAGTATCTTCACCATCTCCTCAGTAGAGCCCAAACGATCCTCATATTGTACTGTAATTGGCTGGGAGGGAGGACGAACTTCTAAGAATTCCTGAATGTTGTCCCTAGTGATGACAAACTCTTTGTGCCTTACCTAGCAGTTTATATTATCTCCCCAACACTAGCATTGGAGAAGAACTCTTTGATAATCTCTGAATACACAACTCCAGTCGGGTTCAAGAGCTTTGGCCATGTCCTATCCTTGAACACTTTAGGTATGAAAGTGTCCTCAAGTAATTCCATTTGTACGACCCTTTCCATGATGATCATTTTATCCTTATAACAATCATTATACTTCATATCAGCCTCAGTAGACCTGAAGTTATCAGAATCAGTGCGTGAACATTTGGAGGATGATCTCTTAGTAGCTACATGCTTAGTAGGAGACATCTGCACAAGAAAACACAGAACAGAAAAGAAACAAGTGCAAAAACATGAAACAGAACACAAAACTTGATTAGATTCAAGTTAGTCCAAATCAAAGGTAAAACAACCTAAAACAGAGCATAACCAACTCAAAAACAGCATGCTAAAATAGATAAAGCATGTAAACATAAACACAATGCATGAAAATAAGTAACTGTGCATGTGTGTGCATGTGTGTGCATGAGCTGATGTATGAGGATGCAGCATGAGATGCATGAGGTGTGCCTAGAGAGGCCTAGTGTGTGCCTAGTGTGTGCATGGCATGGCATTGAGGCACAAAATGGGCAAAGTGTGTAAAACACACAAACACTGACCAAAACATGATAAACATGATCAATCAAAAAGAAACCCAAGTATTGGAACTCATTTGAGTCCAATTCAACACAGAAATGTCACTAGGATATTTTGTCAAACACCTAACATGCAACAATGCACTACAATGATGAATAATGCATGAACATGGTGAAAACTTGCCTAAATACAAGTGTAGAATGCCACACGAGGCCAACACAGATGCACAAAGATCAAGTGGGACTTAGCCCAATCAAAATATTGGAAAAATTTTCACAAATTTAAGAACCCCAACCCAATTTTCGAAAATCCCCAATTTATAAGAACCCTAATCTAAAATCTGCATAATCTAAGATAAAAATGAAGATAATGTTTAGGAAAACATACCTTAAAGTGATTTTGTAGAGATTTTGCTTGAAAAAGATGGGGTTTGAGTGAAAAATGATTTTGGGTTGAGCAAGGTTCAAGAGAGGCAGTGCGATGGAAAGTCTAAGTGTTTGAAAAACTGTCACATCTGCTACATAAAAACTGAAAACACGCATTTTTCACAGGTTAGACAGTAGCGAAATAGTCGCAAGACAACCGCGAGAATGGCCATTGAAGCACAAAAGCTTTCGCGAGAAGCTTTTAGTTGCGAATAAGTCATGAGACAGTCGCGATAACCTCTATATGAATTAAAAAATTTCTAGTTTTTGCCTAAAAACATTTCACGAGAAGTTTTTAGTCGTGGAATACTCGTGAGGCAGTAGCGAGAGTCTCTGTATGAAAATGTGACTTTCTAATTTCCCTTAAGCACATTTCGCTTCTCGCGAAACAACCTCTGAACCAGTTTTTGAAGAAAAACACAAAAATGCATTTTGAACAAAAACTAAAGACACAAAAGTATAAAATCACTTTCAAAAACATATAAAACACTCAAAAATCTTTTTGGGTTTGATCAGCAAGTACTTGAGCATACACATCACATTTGAACATGTACAATCACACAAATGAGATAAGCATTAATTGAATCAAAGTCTTGTGTGTTGTGGGTGAGTATCAAGTGTGGAATAGTCCTTAGACCAAAGTGAAGCTTCAATGATCAATTCAATCAAATCACACACAACTGATACTAAGTTAAGTGGACTATCTCTATTATAGAAATAAGCATATATGACCTCCTACAAATTGATTACAAATTTTAGAAGTTTTTCATTTAGCTTCTGCATAAATCATAACATTTGATCCATTTTGGATAATACATCTCTTTTTAAGATCAGTGCTTGAAATTTTTGATATTTCAACATTGAGAATCAGCCTTTGGCTTTTTGAACACTATACATTTCAATACAAAATTCGCTTTCCCTTTTTCCTAGTCAAGTACTAGTATGTGCGACAGGCTTTTGCAGCTCATTATCTCTTTTCATTTGGAGATTTACATTTGGTGAGCTCTATTGCCAAAAAAAAAAAAAAGTGGGAAGAGATATAGGCACAAGTCTATGTAAGTATCAAGACCATCAAGACTATTGACCAATCATTCATGACAAGCTTGAAGATCTATTTACAACAATCACACTTAGTTTTCAAGATTTCTTCCACACAGATATATGTGCATACATAACAAGTCAGGCGAGTAAATGCACTACGCCATTAGTACGAAGGTACCAGGCCAAACTCACATGTGATATACACAACACAAGCGATCAAACTTTTTGAAGATTTTTCAATTTTTATGGGTTTTTGAATTTTTGAACACACTAAAAAACAAACCAAATAAAGTAAGATCAACAAAAACAGGTACAAACCAAAACAAATAAAAGAAACATGCTATAAACCAGAAGCAATTGACACAAAATGAATTATGCATGTCGTGATGCATGAACAAATGCCCTTAAACATCGGAAGAATTAATGCATGGGCATGTTGTAATGCTTATGCAAGAGTACCCCTCTTCACCCACACGACACGTGTGTTTGGGGTGATGTCCCTATAGGATTGGGTACGAGTATTGTGGCCTTCAAACCTTCTTGGAAAGCTTGCCAAACAGGTGGTGAATGCATCAATCATTTTCATCACATCCATCACACTGGAATCACCATCTCGACCTCTTGATTACTCAACAGCCCAATTCCGTTTGTCATTTCTTGGTCCTCTTGACATCTAATCACTTGCATTCTTCAATGCCTTCAGCTTATGACAATTTGGTCTAGTGTGTCCTTGAAGTCCATAGTGATGGTAGAAGTGTTGAATTCTCGGATCTCTTTGTGATTTTGGAAGTGATTTCCCTTTGGCTTCAGACCTAACCACTGATTGGTTATGAGGCTTATTCAACACTCGTTGGTCAGCCACATTTCTATTCTTCTCTGGCTTTACTTTCTCAGCCTTTGTGGTAGCTACAATTGACTCCTTGGCTTTCGTAAACTTCACTTCCTTGGTTACATTGACAGCTGAACTACTTTCTCCAGTATATCCCAATCCGATTTTGTCGGAGAAAGGTTTTTTATGAGAGAGGACTTCATCAAGCTTCTTGGAGGAGACTTGCTCTATTTTAGCATTGGCTTGAACCACCTCAAGCTCAAGGAATTTTATCTTTGAGTAGGCTTTGGTCAGCTCTCCATTCAGCGTCTCTATTTCACATTTGGTCTTCTTATATCGCACTAGGAGACTTCTATAGTCCTCCTCTGCCTTCTTCATCTTTTTAACTGCTGACTTGGCCACCCTTGTATATTTTCCTGACTTTTGAAGTAGGGAATTGTAGTTTTCTTGAAGATCCACTGTACTTTCATCTTCTTTAGCATCAGATTCTTCTACTACTCCTATTGACTCCACTTTACTATGTTCACCGAGCTCTTCCACTAGCAAACTCAAGTCTCTGAGGACTCCACATGAGCAATAGTCATTAAAGCGGAGTAATTCCCTTCTCTATCACAGCTCTCTTCCGAATCTGAATTGGAAGAATCCGAATCACTAAGTGTTGTGGCATACGCCTTGCCCTTCCCTCTTAGATAGTTGGGACACTCCTTCTTGAGATGTCCATGGCCATTGCATTCATAAAACACAATGCCTAGAGGAGATTGAGAGTCCTTCCCGTCTTTCTTCTTAAACTCCTTCCTATCACCTTTGGAGGATGAAAACTTCCCTTTGTTGAACGGTTTCCCGCTGTTCTTCATCTTCAGAAATTTTTGGAAGTTCTTTGCAAGAAATGCTACCTCCTTCTCCACTCCATCTTCTTTGGAGGAATCATCCATTCTTTCGGTGATGGTTTTAAGTGCAAGAGATTTACTCGACTTATGAGAAGGCAGTCCCAGCTCATATGTTTGGAGAGATCCAATGAGCTCTTGGATTTTGATCTCATCCAAATCTTTACTTTCCTCTATAGCTGTGACTTTTGCTTGGAAGCTCTCCGGCAATGATCGAAGGATTTTCCTTACTATCTTTAATTCATTTGTCTTCCTGCCCAAGTTGAACTTGCCAATAACCACCTTGTTCAGCTTGCTATAGAATAAGTCGAATGACTTGTCTTCACTCATTCTCAGCTCTTCAAATCGAGTGGTTTGCATCTGTTGCTTAGTATCCTTCACCTTCTTTGTGCCTTCATATGTGGTCTCTAATATCTCCCAAGCTTCCTTGGCAACTGTTATGTGAGAAATCCTGTGAAACTCATTTGGAGAAACATCACAAAAAATTGCATTCAAAGCTTTACTATTAGCGTTAGCTGTCGCAAGTGCTACTTTATCCCAAGTTGATTTAGCGGCCTCCGGCCTAGTCCATCCTACTTCTACCGCATCCCAGACAGTATCATCAATTGAACACAAAAATGTCCTCATTCGGACTTTCCAAAAGGCATAGTTACTACCATCAAAATATGGTGGAACATTTAAAGATTGAGACCGGTCCATCTCAAACGGGGTCAAGGATCGCACTAAGGTAATTAAACCACAGCTAGTGCACCCGCTTTGATACCAATTGAAAGCTCAAAAATGTGTTGAAAACACAATAGCTGTTTAGAGCCCCAAATTAAAGTTACGGCTCAATAGATTTTACACTAACTTAATACTAAGTGCGGAATAGTGTAAATGCGAGCGGATGAACAAACAAGCTACTCTAATCCATAATCATAGCAACACAGCAGTAAAATGGAATGTAAAAGAGTAGGGAAGAAAGATGCAAACACAAGATAACACGCCGATGTGTTATCGAAGAGGAAACCGAAGAACTCGGCGAAAAACCTCTCCACCGCCCTCCAAGCGGTAATCGATCCACTAGACAATTAGTTGGGATACATGGGTTAGCAAGAGACCCTCCAAGCCTAATCTACCCGATGTACCTAAGCCCTCCAAGCTCCTACTCCAACAAGGCTTCTCGGAACCGTGTCTTGTCTAGCTCTCCAAATCCCGCAACAAGCTCCATATTGCATCTGCCATCCTTGGCTTCTTCCAATGCTTCCCAGCAGCACCAAAACCTCACTTGACACTCTGAAAGGGTGTGGTAAGTGTTTGGACTATCAATCTCTCAATGGTATGGAAATTGAGAGGTAGGAGTTGAGGAAATTCCACAAGCAAATGTGTAGAGGATTGTGGGTATAACAATCTCTAACTCTCAAGGTGTTTGGCTAGAGTTTTCTCTCTGAAGCACTCCTCAACATTTGTGGGTAATGTGGGTATATATAGTGTGGGTACAGAAAGTGTGTATCAGATAGTACAGCCTGGCAAAACAGAATGTCTCGCGAGTGTCTCGCGAGAAGGCCTTACCCGCGAGCTACTCGCGAAACACAGCTGTCGCCATCTGTCCTGACTCTTCGCATTCCAGTCATGTGCAGGGCACATGGCTCACTTCGCGGGATGCTTAGTCGCGAGATACCCGCGAGAACTCCTCAGTCTTCAAGTGCTTGAGTCTTCACACTCTCTCTCTCTATCACACAACCCTTACAATCAAATCCCACATTAAATACATGGTACAAAAGATTGAATGAAATTACAATCAATTTTGGCACGAAATAAAAGCCAACAAAACACATAGTTGTAAATTACAACTTTACAGTAATAATGTTTTTGTTAAAAGTGTCATACAGACACAAGTGTGACAAAAATTTAATAGATATGATCTATAATACAAATTGAAAGCTCAGATTTGTGCTAAAATACAAGAGTTTATTCAGACCCCCAATTAAAAATTATAGCTAGATTGCTTTTACTCTAACTTAGACTAAGTACGGAACAAGAGTAAATAAGCGCAATGAACCGATAACACTACCCTAAGCCATATTCATCAATCATCAACAATAAAATGAAAGCTTAAAGAGTAGGGAAGAGAGATGCAAATATAGGATAACATCGAGACGTGTTATCGAAGAGGAAACCAAAAAACTGCAAGAAACCTCTCCGAGACCTTCCAAGTCGAAATCGATCCACTAGAGAACAAAGTTGGAGTACACAAATAACAAAAGACCCTTCAAGACTAGTCTACCCCATGTACTTGAGCCCTCTAAGCTCCTGCTACCAACTGACTTCTCGGAGTTTTATCTTCTCTAACTTTCCAGATCCCGCAATTCAGCTCGATTATATCCGCCAATGAATGGCTCCTTCTAATGCTTCCCAGCAACACCAAAAATCTCACTTTACACTTATTATAGGTGTGGTAAGTGTTTGGGCTATCAACCTCTCAAAGATCTAGAGATGGAGAGGTAGGACTTGAGAAAAACCACAAGGAAATGTGTAGATGATTGAGGATATAACAATCTCTAACTCTCAAGTGTATTTTCTAGGGTTTTCTCTTTGAAAAGCACTCCTTACACTTTGTGGATAATGAAAGTATATATAGTGTGGGTAAAGAATTGGTAAAGCAAAACATAAACTTTTTACCAAACAGAGACTATCGCGGGTCCTTTGCTGGTTGGCCTTACCCGTGAAACAATTGCAAAAATTACAACCTAGCACGACTCTTTATTACAACCTAGCACAACTCTTTATCTTTCAATCATGTGCTCTACACTTGGTTTTTTTGCTGATTGCCTTTCACGAGACACTCGTGAGCCAGTCTCGAAATCCACTTGTTCATCTTTTGAAGCTTAAGTCTTCACTGATCTCTCACAGTACTCATCCCTTACAATTAAACCCACATACATACAGGGAAAATGATTGAAGAAATTACAATCAAATTTGACACGAAATCAAAGCCAACACAATATAGTTGGAAATCACAACTTTACACAAGTGATGAATTTTTTAAAGAAAATATTAAGTAATGAATAAGAAGTGTGACAAAATATTAGGAGTCATGCAGCTCAACTCTCATTTTTTTGATATTTTCAACAGGAACATTTAAAATTCAAATTCCCCTTTTACCTAACTAGCGAATTGTCAAATTCGCTTGAGTCACACGGCCTATGGACCTCTAACAACATTCCTATTGTTCTTGGAACTCATTATACATTTTTTGAACAAAAATTATAAGTCATTGTATATTTTTCCTTCCAAATCAGTGAATAGTTTATAAGTTTTTTTTTTTTTTTTTTTTTTTTTTCTTCTAGTAAATGTCACCTCAAAAGAATTCTTATAACTTGACCTTTTCAGAAAGGTAGATAAGATCATATTGGGAATTTGCATGGAAATAATGCCTTAAATAAGCCAAAGACTAATTTTATTCAGCACTTCTATATTGCACACATTAGATCAAACTATTATGGAATGCATTATGCATAATACATTACTTGGAATTACAAGAGGCATCACAAACCCCAATCCATGTATTATAAAAAACCCACTATATTCTTAATTTCTGTTCTCCACAAGAATGAATAGGCAAATCTAATGCATAATTATCGCTGAACCATTGTGCTTCATATCTCCTGGGCTTTAACGTGGGCAATTACGCTTATATGGGCTACATGCCGATCGAGGTGGCTTATAGAATGGTGGATTTGGCCTCCTATAATAGAAGGGAAGACCTTTCGTTTGTGGTGGAGGTGGCGGATTTAATGGCACAGCTGGTGGCTTCCGGTACAGCGGATCTTTACTTCATTCTCGAACATATGGATTACACTTACCTGAGATATGAAATAAAGTTATCAGAATATCATTAAATTCAAGAAATTAACAATGAAAACATGGACCAGAACAAAGGGAACTAGAGTTCCATATATTGAAAATTTCAGAAAGTGAAAGTAGCAGATGAGTAACTAGAATTTGGTTAGAATTTATCAACAACACACTAGTTTTTCGGGGTGAATAAAGATTATTATCTTTTTTAGGGAGGGTATAGACCATGTCACATGGCCATCAAACTAAAGGAAAAGTTTTATCCCAAAGGACACCTTTATCCAAAGGGTATATTTGTCCCAACGGGTACATTTCTCCCAAAGGGAACCTTGTACCTGAAGGGTAAATGGAACTGAGAGGCATTTCCAACCCAAAGGGTAAAAAGAGATGGAATGGCAATCCAAACGCGAAGGGTAAAAGGAGTTAAAAAATTTCTTAGTCAAAATATTCCTTATCATGTACCATTTTTTATATGCCACTTTATATTTTACTAATCAAAATACCACTTTTTTTTTTTAATTGCTTATAAAATGAACAAAGTTTAAAATAAAGGAAAAAAAATAGACACATGGTATTCTATAAAATGGATAGAACAGAGAGTGACAAAAAGGGGAAAAATGATTTCTATTCACCATTCATGTTACGTATATTTGGGAGCATATGCATTTGGTTGTTACCTCTTTAGTGTTAATCTTTAGTGTTAATTAGATATATAGTAGTGTTTAAAAAAGAAAGAAAAAAGAAATGAAGAGTACTTTTTAATTGATATTTAAATATTAAACAAGAATTCACTTAAATAAGCAATTTAAATTTGCTTGAAAAAATACCCAATAGATAAAAAAAAAAAACCAACCAACAAACAACTAAGATCAATGTAGGAAAGAGAAAAATCGAGTTCCACGATTACTACAGAATGCAATGACATAAGATTTTTTTTTGGAATTTATTGCACTTTCAAAAGTCAATCTAAATAGACTAATAACAGATAGAAAAAACTAACACCATCATCCATCATCCACTAGTAATTGACTCTACATCTTCACAAAGTCCAAAAATATTTGGCCGCCGTTTGTTTTCTACTTGACTACCTATGCTCACTTACATAAAGTATGCATGTTACATTGTCGGCTTTTTAATCATCCAAATTAGTCCAAAATTTCTTTAAAAAAGAAACCAAAAATATCATGCGTAACTATAACTAATAAAATTCTCGTACTAATGGTCAAATTCGGACAGCCTTAAATTTGATGGCTTCAAATTTTGCAATGTGTGTACAAGCCAAACGCAATGAGTAAGTTTAAAAACATGTACACCAAAATCCACAATATACTTAAATCTTAACTTGTAATTGATGGACCCAATTTTTTTTCAATAAGTACCTGTTGTAGTCTCATGTGTAAGTGATAAAATTCAATAACAAATTGACACTTAAACATGTTGTGAAAGAGTGCTTGTTTTGTTGGAGTATGTGTGTTTCAAACACTTAAATTGTGGTTGTGTCCCACATTGGTTAGAGATGAGTTTTCATTTATGCTTATAAACCGTAGCACAACTTAAGTGATAGCTTGAAAGATAATGGGCTAAGGGTTAGAGTTGGGCTTGGGTTGGATTTAGGCTTGTCTATATCTCTCTTGGGCCTTTCTTTTCTTTTTAGCCCAATTCGGTTTTGCCCGTTGGGGCATTTAATGTGCTGCCCGTTAGGCATGCACAGTGACCGTTACAGCCCATAAGTCCTCTCACTAGTTGACTTATAAAACCCTCTATTTCCCTCTTTATTCTCTTAAGTTTTTTTTAAGCTACACAATCGCCTCTCCCATCTCTGTTTTGCTCGGTTTTTCTACTCATCTCCATTGAAAATTTTAGCATTAATTTTTAGTTTTAAGGAAAGGCAAATTAAGGTTGTTCCTAGTTCTTCTTGCTTGAGTATGTGATCAACTTGAATAAATCACTATAGTCTAATCTTGGGGGATTGTTCGGCCAAGAGAACCATTCACACCGGGTGGCATGAATCAACCTTTAAGGAAAACGCATTTTGCATGATTCTATAGTTTGTGAGATCTTTCTAACTCTATCTATTTACTTTTTAGCATTGCTAATTTTTTAGGGTTTGTATTGTTGAACCAAAACTTGTTTATTTAGCCTTATTTTCCAACAATCTTAAAGGTTGATATTTGTGTTTTAAAAATGAAGAAACAAGTTGTTGATTCTCTTAAGGTCATTTCGGAAATTACAAAGCTTGAGGCTTTTGATGGAAATAATTTTAAACGTTGGAAAGAAAGGGTTTTGTCCATCTTGGAATTTACCGAAATTGACTAGGTTCTTTATGAGCCTAAACCCGAAGATGATCCTAAAAATATAGCAAAGTGGAAAAAAAAACAAATAAATTATGTGTTCATACTATTAAGTGTGGTTTATCTAACAAGTTGTTTGATAATTATTGTCATTTTACTTGTACTAAAGATTTATGGGATGAACTAAATGGTCGTTATGAGTATGAGGATGAGGGTGCTAAAAAGTTTGCTACAGCTAAATTTATGTCTTTTCAAATGATTGAAGAAAAAAATGTTTCTAGCCAAATTGAAGATTTTCAAAAATTAGTATCCGACCTAGCTAAAGAGGGTGATATTTTACCTAAGAGGTTTGTGGCTCATGGCCTTGTGTTTAAGTTGCCGCACTCTTGGAAAGAGTATAAACACTGGTATAGCCACCATAGAACCCATTTGAATCTTCAACAAACTATCGTTGATATTCAAATTGAAGAAACAAATAGGATGTCGGAAAAAGTTTCTAGAGCTAAGGAATTTACTTCCAAGGCTAATGTTGTAGAGGGAGGACCCTCTAGACCTCCACAACATAATAAGAAACATGATTTCAAGGGAAAAGAAAATTTTCATAATAAAAATGGCCCAAATCATTAAATCCAAAAGAAAAAGGGTAATTGTTTTATTTGTGGCAAAGTAGGCCATTATGCGGCAACATGTAGGGCAAGAGGCAACTTCAACAACAATAAGAACAACAACAAAGGCTCTACATCGAATAAGGCAAATGTGGTGCAAACTGAAGAGATCATTGTGGCGGTGGTGTGTGAGGCACACTTGGTGACAAAAGTGAAGGGATGGGTAGGTGACTCGGCTTGCACAAGACACATTGGTGCATTCAAAAAGGAGTTTAGTTCCTACACTCCTATGGCAGAAGGCATCGAATGTGTCTATGTTGGGGACAATAGGTCTGTGCTAGTGAGTGGTAAAGGGAAGGTACTCTTCAAGCTAACTTCTGGTAAAACTCTTTCACTCAATAATGTCCTTCATGTACCTCACTTTCGACATAATCTCATTGCAGTACATTTGCTTGGTAAGGCCGGTATTAAAGTTTTATTTGATGGTGGCATAATTACTTTAACTAAGAATGAAGTCTTTGTTGGTAAGGGTTATGATGATGAAGGTCTCTTTGTACTTAATGTTGATCAAGTTATTAATGAAAAAGGTTCATCTTCTTGTGCTTACTTAGTTGATTCCATTGATGTTTGGCATTGTAGACTTGGACATGTTAATCTTGGCTATATAAAGAAAATGAAAGAATGTGGAATTATTAACTCACTAAGTGAAGCTAATATGGACAAATGTGAAATTTGTGCCGAAACTAAAATCACCAAGAAACCTTGTAAATCCATAACAAGAGAAACCAAGCTTCTTGGATTGGTACATAGTGACTTGGGTGATTTAAAACACACCATGACTAGAGGTGGTAAAAGATTTTATGTGATCTTTGTTGATGACCACTCTAGATTCACTAAACTTTATTTACTAAAAACCAAGGATGAAGCTTTGGAGATGTTTATAAAGTATAAAAGTGAAGTTGAGAACCAAAAGAATGAAAGGATTAAAAGACTTAGAACCAATAGAGGTGGTGAATATGAGTCTAATCTTTTAAAGGAATTTTGTGAACAAAATGGCATAATATATGAGGTAACTCCACCTTATTCACTGGAATCTAATGGAATAGCCAAAAGGAAAAATAGAACTCTTAAAAAGATTATGAATGCTATGCTTGTTAGTTCTGGGCTATCTTCCAACATGTAGGGAGAGGCCATTCTTTCAGCTTGCCATATTCAAAATAAGGTACCTCATAAGAAAACCGGCAAAACTCCTTATGAACTTTGGGAAGGGCGTAAACCTAACTTGGAATATCTCAAAGTGTGGGGGTGCTTGGCTAAGGTCATGCGCCTAAAAGGAGAAAGCTTGGTTCTAAAACATGTGATTGTGTGTTTATTGGCTATGCTTGTAATAGTTCATGCTATAGATTTCTTGTCATCAAAAGTGATATATTAAAATCATACACTATTATTGAATCCGAAAATGCCATATTCTTTGAGCATATGTTTCCTTTGAAAAATAAGGAAAAAGAATTGCATGATTCTATTGAAATTTCTAATGACTTTGTTGATGATGTGCAAGAAATAAGGAGCAAGCGAGCTAGGAAGAAAAAGGATTACGGTAATGATTTTCTTGCCTATGTCGTTGAAGATGAACTTGTAAGTTACTATGATACAATTAAATCCGTAGATGCACCTTTTTGGTTGGAAGCAATTAATAATGAATTAAAATCTATTATGTCTAATCATACTTGGGAATTAGTTAAGCTTCCACCCAAGATTAAACCTATTGGTTGCAAAGGTGTTTAAAAGGAAATTAAAACTGGATGGTACAATTGATAAGTTTAAAGCTCGCTTAGTAGCCAAGGACTATAAGCAAAAACATAATGTGGATTATTTTGACACTTATTCTCCGGTTACTAGAATTGCATCTATTAGAATTTTATTTGTCATTGCTTCTATTCACAAACTTGTAGTACATCAAATGGATGTTAAAACTGCTTTTCTAAATGGTGATTTAGAAGAAGAGATTTATATGGAGCAACTTGAGGGCTATGTAGTTCTTGGACAAGAACATAAAGTTTGTACGTTGGTTAAATCTTTATATGGTTTAAAACAAGCACCTAAACAATGACATGAAAAATTTGATAATGTTATGCTTGCACATGGTTATGTGATCAATGGTGACAATAAATGCATATATAGCAAGTTTACTAATAATGAAGGTGTTATTATATGTTTATATGTTGATGACTTGCTTATATTTGGAGCTAGCCTTGATGTTGTGCATGATACTAAATTCTTTCTTACCTCTAATTTTAATATAAAAGATTTGGGTGAGGCAATTATAATCTTGGGCATCAAGATCCTTAGGGATAATGATTGCATTACACTATCACAATCTCACTATGTAGAGAAAATTCTTAAAAAGTTTGAACACTTTGATATGTCACCTATGTTTACTCCTTTTGACTCAAAGGTGCACTTGTTTAAAAATCATGGCGATAGTGTTTCACAAGATAAATATGCATAAATCATTGGTAGTTTAATGTTTTTGACAAACTGTACTTGCCCTAATATTGCATATGTTGTTGGTAGATTGAGTAGATATACTCATAATCCTAGTATTGAACATTGGGATGCAATATCAAAATTGTTGAGATATTTAAATGGTACTTTTGATTATGGTTTGTCATATTGTGGTTATCCTACTATATTAGAAGAATATTGTGATACTAATTGGATCTCATTGGATCTCTGATACAGATGAGGTAAAGCCCACTAGTGGATATGTGTTCGCACTAGCTGGAGGGGCTATCTCTTGGAAATCATCCAAGCAGACTTGCATAGCGAAATCCACCATGGAATCAGAGTTAATAGCCTTAAAGAAGGCTGGGTCCGAAGTCAAGTGGCTTAGGAGTTTGTTAATTGATATACCATTGTCTACTAACTCTATTGCCTTTGTTTGCATACATTGTGATTGTCAGGCTGCCATAGCACGTGCTAAAAGCAAAATCTATAATGGGTAAAGCTGGCATATCTGATTAAGGCACAATATTGTGAGGTAGCTCATTGATAATGGTTTAATGTCCTTGGGACTTTGTGAGGTCAGAAAGGAATTTAGCCGATCCTTTGACCAAGCCACTAGCAAGAAGGCTAGTGAGTGAAACATCGAGGGGGATAGGACTGATACCTAAATTGTGACACTATGGCTAATGCCTAACCTCTATGATGGGTGATTCCACACAGGGGTTAAATAGGTAGAGATCGTTTGTGGTCCATATGGGCACTGTCAATTATTATGTATTCTGCTATCTCATTGAGGAGATTAGTGATAAGTCCATCCCTATGGTGTGAGACAATGCTAAGTTGCAGATTGTTGGAGGTGAGCTCCAGCTCTTAATGGGTCCATAGTCCCTACCTGTTAGGATGGGGTGTACAGCACACACTCTTGATGGATGCCTCCTATGTGGGAGTGGAAGTTGTGTCGCTTCCTATGAGTCTTGGGTAGGGTTCTAGAGCTCTCATGAAACCTAGTGGTGCATGGCCTGTATAAGGCGCCAACCCGCTTATGGAACAACCTTGGTAAAGAAAGGTATGTGGGTGGTAAGTTTGGTTATCTAATAGCTTGGTTAAAAGAGTCTAACTCTACCATTGTCTAGTAGTTCCCACTTATTTATCCCAAGTATGGTTAAAACCTTATGGTACCATATTGATGCATGCCTTCTTGAGTTTATTACCTTTCCTAGTTTAGTGTTTCTAACATGTTGGAGTATGTGTGTTTCAAACACTTAAGCTGTGGTTGTGTCCCACATTGGTTAGAGATGAGTTTTCATTTATGCTTATAAACCGTAGCACAACTTAAGTGATAGCTTGAAAGATAATGGGCTAAGGGTTAGAGTTGGGCTTGGGTTGGATTTAGGCTTGTCTCTATCTCTCTTGGGCCTCATTCCTTTTTCCATTATTTTCCTTTTAGCCCAATTCGGTTCTACCCGTTGGGAATTAACCAAGCAGCCCGTTGGGGCATTTAATGTGTTGCCTGTTGGGCGTGAACAGTAACCGTTGGAGCAGCCCATGTCCTCTCACTAGTTGGCTTATAAAACCCTCTACTCCCCTCTTTAATCTTTTCAATTTTGTTTAGCTACACAATCGCCTCTTCCCTCTCTACTTTGCTCTGTTTTTCTGCTCATCTCCACTGAAAATTTCAGCATCAATTTTTAGTTTCAAGGAAAGGCAAATTAAGGTTATTCCTAGTTCTTCTTGCTTGAGTGTGTGATCAACTTGAAGAAATCACTATAGTCTAATCTTGGGAGGTTGTTCGGCCAAGAGAACCACTCACACCGAGTTCTACTCCGGGTGGCATGAATCAACCTTTAAGGACAACGCATTTTGCGCGATTCTATAGCTTATGAGATCTTTCTAACTCTATCTATTTACTTTTTAGCATTGCTAATTTTTTAGGGTTTGTATTGTTGAATCAAAACTTGTTTATTTAGCCTCATTTTCCAACATGTTTGGATGTTAGTAAATGAAGCTATATATTTGGTCAATGTAGAATTTAATGCATTTTATTGATCTATCAAAAAATAAGAAGACAGTCAAAATAAAAGTTATTATTATTTGTAACATAAAATTTACTATATTACTTTTTTGGCTAAATAAGTTGTGTTGTTGTTTATTAACAAATTGATGTGTTGTAGATTAAAGTAGACTCTAATTTTTGGTATATTATAGTAAGGGAAAGGTTTTGTATACATTAATTAACGTATAATGGGTTATGTGGTAGTAAAAAGAAAGTGACATGTGTCTAAGGTCTACATAATCATATGTATTGTATATGACTCTTGAACACATGTTGCTTTCTTTTTACTACCACATAATTGCTGCATACAAATAGAAGTCCATTTGTTTTTTGAATGCTCCATGGCAAGAGCCTTGTGGTTTGTTTTTTGAATGCTCCATGGCAAGAGCCTTATGGTTTGGAAGTAGATGGTGTGCTCGAACAGACAATATAGAACTCACTAACAGCACTGATATCAAAAGTAGAAGCATGTTTATTTTGAAAGGCTCCACCAAAGAGTGCAAAAAAAATTAAATTTGTATGCAGTGTGTTCAAATGAGAAGACTCACGTAGCTGTGGTAGTTCAGGATGGAAATGGAGATATTTTAAAGGTGTGGGATAGAAGTATAAGGATGTGTACGTAGTCCTAGTTTTGCTAAAGCTTCTGCCATAGTTTGGGCTTTACAGCTGGCTAAACATGAAAACTTCCAAAGTATAATTGTTAAGGGTGATTCTAAGATTGTGTTGATGCCTCAAATAAGTATTTGGATGAGGCATGTTAGAAGATTCAGCCATTATTGAATGATGCATTAGTCTTGGCTAATTCTTTTGTGGGTTGTTGACTTGTTTTTGTTGGATCAAGAAGACTTCGAATAAAGTTGGCTAGACATAAAAATTGAAAGGGTAAAGTTACGTACCTATATTTATTTAATTTATCAAAACTATGGAAATATGTTTGCTTTTACTATCTTTAGTTTTATTAATCACGTGGGTATCAATTTGTTCAACTGATAAGGTCTTTTGTTATCGAATAAAAGATTTGTTAGTGATTCTAACCTTCTCTGCCCCTGTCTTATTTATAGATCATATATACAGTCAAGTAAAAGCGTGTGAAATGGACTATTAATTAAACTCACTGGAACAAGACAAAATAAAGTAGGATATTTAAAATAAATAAATAAAATCGATAGTTACAATGGAAAATTGACTATTGAACCCTAAATATCTCAATCGGAAACATTAAAAAAAAAAATCAATTGAGTTATAAGGCTCTTGTCAATCAGACATTTTTCTCCCTTCATTTTTTGCAATGAACTTAATTTTTTTTCTTTATTCAAATTTAAATATTTTGGTTTCCTTTATTGTGAATGGAGTTGCTTTATATCCTGCACAGTAAAAAGCTTATCCATGTAGTTATACTTTAATTAGACTAAAAGAGAAAAGTAACACCATCGTCCGCCGTCCACTTGTAATTTACTCTTAAGTCTTCACTAAGTCCGAAAACGTTTGGCCACCACGTGTTTTCTACATGACAATGACCAATGCTCACTTATTAGTCTGCTTTTTAATCATCCAAATTATTATGAAATTTCTTTCGGAAAAAAAAAACAAAAAAAAAAAAACAAAAGATATTAATTAATTATACGTAACTAATAAAATTCTCGTGCTACTGGTCTAATTCAGACAGCCTTAAGTTTGATGGCTTCGAATTTTGCAATGTGTGTGCAAGTTAAATGCAGTAAGTCCAAACTCTAAAAAAACAAACCTAATTACACACCCAAATCCATAATATGTTGAAGTGTCAACTTGTAATCAGTGGACCTAATTTTTTATTATTTAATTTTCAACAAAAATACTTGTTGTGGTCTCATTTGTAAGTAATGAAATCCAATAACAAGTTGGCACTTAAACATGTTGCAGAATGACATGTTTGGGTGTCAGTAAATGAAACTATTTGGTCAACTTAGAATTTAATATATTTCATTGATTTTTTAGAAAATATTAAGATAGTCTCAACAAAAGTTATTTTTATTTGTAACACAAATTTTACTCTCTTTTTTTCTTTTTTTCTTTTTTCTTTTTTTTTGCTAAATAAGCTTTGCAGTAGTTTATTAAGAGATTGATGTGTTATAGATTACTAGTTTCGGTGGCACTTGCAAGGCACGTGCTACCCCTTGATTGCAAAACTTAAGATAGGCTTCTATCTAAAGAACTATGAAATCATATTCTCAAAAATACATGTCATACAATGCAAATCTCGTTCATTGAAAAATTTTGATTACACACAAATTTAGAGTAACTATATAACATATGAAATATCAATTTTTCTATGATAGTTTTTTATAACCTATTTTCTAAAGGCAATATCCACTCATCAAAAACTTTTAAGAATGATATTGAATATCATTATCCTACATTTTATAAGTCTCTATAATGTTTAGCTTTATTAGTTTTTAATAGACAACCTTTTAAGCAAGAAAATAAATTAAAATAATAATAATAATAATAATAATAAAAAGATAAGAAAATGCATATGTGCAATTGAAGTCTCTATTAGATAAAATTATAAATCTAGAAGATTAAAAACCTAGTAAATTAGTGTTTTCTAAGTAACAAATAGAAGACCTTATATCACGATTCAACTTCCCAATCATGACTACTACATAAAACTCAAAATACGTGAAGAAGATTTTTGAGATTTTAAAATTCAGTGGGGTATTTTAGATATAGCACAATGGAAAATTTTAAGAATTAATCGTAGGATTCATTATATATGAGTATAGTTTAGAGAGTAATAGTAGGGGGTATTTGCTAATTTCTAAAACATAAAGGAAAAATTGCTTGGTTTTATAGTTTAGGGGGACTTATAAACTACCCAAGAGTATAAAGGGAGAAACGGAATTTTCCGCAAGTATTTTTATCCATAAAACTATATATGGACAAAATGTCAGGTAACTAATCCACAAAACGTCCATAAAAGTATTTTCCCTTGGTAACTAATCCAAAAAAGAAGTCTAGGCACACAACAAAATATCACAATAATTTCACAATGCCTCTATTTTTAGTTGTGGTTACAATCGGTCTAATATTTTATTATTTTATTTTATATTTATTTTGACTTATAACGAACTTACACTTTAGTACTTATGAAAATATTATAACATAAGCAAAATGTCCCAACATTTTTTCAATACCTTTTATTTTCAGTTATGGTTGGTTTGGTCTGATATTTTATTATTTTATTTCAACATATAAGGAATTGACACCTTAGTAGTTGTGAAAATATTGTAACAAAAACAAAATGTTACAGAATTTTCACAATAAATATTTTATTTAATTTTGACCAATAAAGAACTAACAACTCAACAATTATGAAAATATTGTGACAATTTATTGTGTTATTATAACTATTTCTAAACAAAAACATTATGTCAACACATATAAACATTTTTTTTTTTTTTAAAAGAGAGAAAAAAGAGCGAGCACAAAGTATCAAACAAATGTCAATATATATAAATATTAAATTAAAAAAATTAAAAAGGGAAAAAGAGACTGGCTGAAACGGTGAGTTTTGGCTCATCAATTGATTAACCAAATGGGCCTCTTAGCCCTTTTTATACAGGTGTTGCGGGTTTAATTGGGAGCCTTTGATTCTCCTTATTTAGGTAATATAATATTAAAATAAAAAAATATTGCATCTACAATATTTTTACAACACTTTTATAAAAAAAAAATTGAGATGGTAATTTGTTATTGGTTTTAATTTGAACCTATCATTGAAATTATTATTTTTTCTACTAATAATAGTCAATAATAACTTGATATTTAAGATTTATTGTGAAAGTGTTGTAAAAATATTATATGCATAAGATTTCTTAATATTAAAGTTTTTCATTTATGATCCAAACTCACAATTTTAGCTCAATAAAAGATAAAATTATACCAAACCAAAATGATTGTAGAAAAGATATAAAAGACAAAACTACACTAAACCAAAGCTACATTAAAAAAGCTCCTGTAGAAATGCTCCTTCACTCTTTTTATATAGTTAGTAGATTAGTAGATATATTAGACTCTAATTTTTTTAATAGAAGACTTAAAAATTGACGAGAGTAAAGTTTTTCGTCCCTTTATTTATTTATTTTGTCACAATGATGGAAATGTGTTTGATGGGACTGACGAACTCAATTTCCCTGGACGATCTCATCAAACATATTCGTCCACCTCGGTGCAACACGAACGAACACAAAAGAACTATTAATAAGAACGTTCAATGCCTTGGGCAGTTACTAAACAATTGGCAGACCGTTGGAGCCTTATCAAAACCCATATTCATGAGCCTTGAGGCGTTACAAAAAAGGCACTAAAGCCACAATTAAGGCCCCCAACGGCTAGGAACCACAAAGCTATATATATACACTTCGATCAACTACAAACCAGGTACATTGACACACCTAAAATCATTCATAGTCACTTTGATATTCTGTGTTATTCTTTGAAGGCTTCCTTATACTAACTTTGGCATTGAAGATGCTGTGGCAAACACCACACTGGTGACCACCTACAGGGAGCCATCTTACCATACTTGTAGGGACACAGACGAAGAACTTAGCTCCATCTGGACGCACTTACAAAGACTAGCGATTTGCACTTCATCAGTTTGGCGCCGTATCTAGGGACATCATTTTTGCACTCAAATTCGAAAGCGTAGTTTCCAATTAACTTCTACATTCAGATGAAGTCCAACCAGGATTCTGTAGCATTAGCTCTACAAGTCCAGGCTCTTACGACTAGCGTCGAAGAGCTCACCAGACAAAATTAGGAAATGAGGCTGCGGCTTCAACAGGAGGAGAACTGGTCTAAAGCCAATCAAGAGGATGAGGGAGATAGCCAAAAAAGGAGCGACCATTGAGGGCCAACTACTCCAGATGAACAAAACTCAAATCTTCTCTGGGAAATGAGAAAGGAGATGGACGAGCTTAGGAACACCATTAGGAGGAAAACAGACTGAAGCCTAGACTGGTCAGGGCAACAGATTCACCCTTCACCACGGCAGTCTTGGAATGCCTTATGCCATCAAAATTTCGCTTGCCTCAACTTGAGCCGTTTGATGGACTTAAGGACCCTCAGGACCACCTCAATACCTTCAAGACGACACTAGGCCTTCAACAGCCTCTTGACGAAATACTGTGTTGTTCCTTCCCCACCACTGTCAAAGGAGCTGCAAGGGAGTGGTTCACAAAGTTACCAGCATCGTCCATCGACAACTTCGAGCAATTGAGCAATGCCTTTTTGCGCCACTTTGTTAGGGGACAACGCCCAAAGAGGCCAGCAGACCATTTAGTCACCATTAGACAAAGGGAGAAAGAAACCCTGAGGTCGTACGTGAAACGCTTCACTCTGGAGACTCTAGAGGTGGATGAAGCTGATGACAAGGTGCAGTTGACGACCTTAAAGCGGGATTGAAATCCAAAGAGTTCATGGTTTCACTCACGAAGAATCCTCCTAAGACGATGGCAGAGATACTCCTGAAGGCACAGAAGTACATGAACGCTGAAGATGCAATAATCACCATCAAGGACGAGGAAAGACCAGGAGACAAGGGAAGGAAGGAGGACAATCGTAGAGGACAAAAAAAGGAGCGCCCAAATCGTCAAACTAGTGACGGGAGTAAAAGGAAAGACGAAAAAACTCCTCGAATGGTAAAATTCACTCCTTTAGTTATGTCTGTTGACAAAATTTTGGCGCAGATTAAGGATGAGCACTACCTCAAATGGCCAAGGTCATTACATTTGCCACCTAACATGCGTGACAAAAAGAAGTACTGCCAGTTTCACAAGGATCACGGCCACTATATAGAGGATTGCAGGGACCTAAAGGAGCCGATAGAGGAGCTTATACAGAAAGGGAAATTGCAGAAGTATGTGAAAAAAGGGAAATTTAGTAGGTTTAGAAACGACCACAATAACCAACGCGCGTCTTCTCCCAAGGACGAGGATCACACGTCCCAGCGCCCGCCAAGTATGATCGAGGAGATAAAGACGATCATAAGTGGCCCATCCATAGGTGGGTCATTCAGATCCCTTAAGAAAGCATACCAGTGGCAGGTGAACAGTATCCACAGAATGCCCCCATTTAAGCAAAGACCAATCGACCGTGATATGTTTTTCTCGGAAGAGGATGCTAGAGGAGTGAAGCAGCCTCATGACGACCCTTGCTCACGATAGAAGGGTTCAATACCAGGAGAATCCTTGTGGACAATGGAAGCTCCACGGACATCATTTACCTCTCCGTTTTTCAGCAGCTGAAGCTAGATCCAAGAAGACTTCACCCATTCGACTCCCAAGGGCATAGTGACATTAACGGTTACAATGGGGACTCATCTGAGGTAGCTGACTCGTCAGCTGGACTTCTTGGTAGTAAACTGTCCTTCATCATACAATGTGATCATCGGGAGACCCATGCTTAATCGTTGGAAAGCAGCCACGTCTACCTACTGCTTAAAGGTAAAGTTTCCAATAGAGAACAGTGTGGGCGAGGTAAAAGGAGATCAAGTACTAGCCAGGGAATGCTACCAAGCCGTGCTAGCTACCAAAGAAAACCATACATGGATGATGGAGGAGAAGGAAGAAGATAAAGTGGAATCCCTGGAGATAGTAGAGCTGGTCGAAGGAGAAGAAGCCAAGACGACCAGGATAGGGACGACATTGAGTCCCGAGATGAGGACGAGACTTGTCCAGTTTCTTAAAGAGAACCTGGACATCTTCTCATGGAGTCACGAGGACATGCCAGGTATATCCACGAAGGTCATTCAACACAGGCTAAATGTGGACCTCGAGAAGAAGCCAGTCCAGCAGAGACGAAAGGTCTTTGCTCTAGAACGAAATTAAGCAATCATGGACAAAGTTAGCAAGCTATTGTCAGCAGGCTTTATTCGAGAAGTTTACTACCCAGATTGGCTCACCAATGTGATCCTGGTGAAGAAAGTGAATAGGAAATGGAGAATGTGTGTGGACTTCACGGACCTGAACAAAACTTGCCCAAAAGACAGCTTCCCTCTACCAAGGATAGATCAGCTAGTGGATTCTACAACAGGGCATAAGCTACTGACGTTCATCGATGCATTCTCGAGCTATAATCAGATAAAAATGGTAGAAAAAGACCAGGAGAAAACTACCTTCGTCACAAGCCAAGGACTCTATTGCTATAAGGTAATGCCCTTTGGACTGAAAAATGCAGGAGCAACCTACCAAAGGTTAGTAAATAAAATGTTTAGCAAGCAGATCAGGAGAAATATGGAGGTATATGTGGATGACATGCTCGTCAAGAGTAAAGAAGATCTTGCTCATCTAGACGACCTCAAGGAAACATTTGCCACACTCAAATAATACCAGATGAAATTAAACCCTAGTAAGTGTGCCTTCGGAGTAGCCTCGGGGAAGTTCTTGGGGTTCATGGTGTCCCAAAGGGGGATAGAGGCAAACCCGGAGAAAGTACGAGCCATACTCGACATGACGCCTCCAAAGACCGTCAAAGAAGTCCAGAAGCTCACAGGAAGGATAGCGGCACTCAACAGATTCATCTCTAAAGCTATGAAAAAATGCTTACCCTTCTTCAAGATGTTGAAGCAAGCCTTTGCCTAGACTGATAAATGTGAGGCGGAATTTCAAGAACTCAAGCGTTACCTAAGTAATCCACCCCTTCTAAGTCCGTCCAAGGAAGAGGAAAACATGTATCTGTATCTGGCAGTATCAGCCACAGCCATGAGTGCAACCTTAATTCAAGAAGAAGACAAGAAACAGCTCTCAGTTTACTACGTCAGTCAAGCTTTCCAAGGGGCAAAAGCCAAGTACCCAAGGATTAAGAAGATTGCGTTCACATTGATAGTAGCTTCGAGTAAGCTGCGACTTTATTTTCAGGTGAACCCCATCTTGGTAATGACGGACCAACCAATCAAGAAGTCCATGAACAAGCCAAAGGCAGCAGGGAGAATGGTCCAATGGGCAATCGAGCTCAATCAGTTCGACATCGAGTATCACCCCAGGACAGCCATTAAGGCGCAGGCTTTGGCGGACGTCATCGCCGAGTTCACTCTTCTAGACGAGGATAGCCCCACCGACGAAACAGAACGGTGGACAATACAAACCGATAGTTTGTCAGCCCAGAGGAGGGGAGGAGTAGGGGTCATCATCACCACCCCTGATAGAGAAATGCTCAAATATGGGGTTCAGCTAAAATTCATAGCCACTAATAATGAAACCGAGTACGAAGGAATATTGACAGGGCTAAGGGTCGAAAAAGCACTAGGAGCTAAAAATTTGCTCCTCTAAAGCGATTCCAAGCTAGTAATAGCACAGATAAAGGAGGAGTATGAAGCAAAGGAGGAAAAGATACAAAAATACCTCAGGTTGACGAAGCATCTGACACAGGAGTTTGATAGGGTGGAATTTGTGCAAATCCCAAGAAGCCAGAACATGATAGTAGATGAAATCGTGAAGCTAGCCTCGTCAGAAGAAAGACCAACGAGCGTGGACTTAGAAATGGAAGTGTAGAAACATCCTAGGATTGAAGAAGTCTCTATATTTACAATCCAGAGTACAAATAGCTGGATGACCCCAATCATGTCCTTCCTCCAAGAAGGAAACCTCCCACAAGACGTCAAGGAAGCCAGAAAGGTCAAGAAGAGAGCAGCCAGATTCACGATCCTGAATGATACCCTATACAAGAAAGGCTTTTCCATGCCCTACTTGAAATGCGTTGACGAAGAGGAAGCCAAGTATATTCTGAAAGAGATACATGAAGGGATTTGGGAGACCATGCAGGCCCCAGATCCTTGGTAAGCAAAGTTATCCGAACATATTATTTCTGGCCTACTATGTAGGTAGATGCAAGGGAGCTCGTTAAGAAGTGTGACAAGTGTCAGAGGTTTGGGAATGTCCAACGCCTTCCAGCCGAGAGACTAACGACAATAGCCTCCCCTTGGCCATTTGCACAGTGGGGAATTAACATCGTCGGTCCGCTGCTACAAGGTAAAGGACAGGTAAAGTTTCTACTAATCGTTAATGATTACTTCACAAAATGGTTAAAAGCAGAGGCATTGTCAACCATTATTGAAGCAAAAATCCAGATCTTCGTATGGAAGAATATAATTTGTAGGTTCGGGATTCCACAGATGATCATATCCAATAACGGGCGGCAATTCGATAGTCAAAGCTTCAAGGACTTTTGCTCAGGGCTAGGGATCAAGAACCAGTTCTCATCCCTAGGGCATCCACAAGCAAACGGACAGACGGAGGTGACTAATCAGACTTTACTCAAGATCATCAAAGCCAAGCTGGATGATGCTAAGGGAGCTTGGCCCGAGGATTTGCCCAATGTCTTGTGGGCTTACAAAACTACAGCAAGAACCCCAACAGAAGAAACCCCCTTGAGGCTCACTTACGGCACTGAAGCAGTAACCCCGGTCGAAGTGGGAATAACCAGCATCAGACGAGAGATGTTTCACGAAGAAAGCAACGACAATCAACTAAAGGTCAACCTGGACTGCCTGGACGAGGTCAGAGATGAAGCCTCCAACAAGATGCCGAAGTACTAGCAGAATATGGCCGACTACTACAACAAGAGAGTGAAGCTCAGACGACTTGATATAGAGGACCTCGTCCTCGCAAGGTCACCCAGGCAACTAAAGACCCTGCCCAAGGGAAACTCGGCCCAACCTGGGAAGGACCCTACCGGGTCGTCCATTATTCCAGACAAGGCAGTTATCACCTGGAGACCTTGGATGGGCGGAGACTCCCATGACCATGGAATATTGAGCAGTTGAAGATGTATCACCAATAAATGTAACAGGTAATTGTATTCATTTTCAAAAGCAATAAAAGGACTATTCAGCCAACAACTCAATACTAGCAAACCTAGCAGTTTAAAAGCCAAAAAGTGGCTAAGTAACAAGATTCCGCCTAGACAGATGTAAGTTACTGACGAAGCCAAAAGATGACGAAATCCCTTAAAAGAGTGTAAGTCATAAAAAGAAAAACGGCTAAGTAACAAGATTCTGCCTAGACGGATGTAAGTTACTGATGTAGCCAAAGATGACAAAATCCCTTAAAAGGGTGTAAGTCATAAAAAGTAAGTTACCGATGAGGCTAATGAACAACAAAAGCCCTAAAATGGGTGTAAGTCACAGGAAATTAGCTAAGTACCAGAGTCCGCCTAGAAGGAAATAAAGTACCGACAAAGAATGACAAAATCCCTCAAAGATCACAACAGAAAATTTGGCTAAGTACAAGGTACTGACATTGAAAGAACAATTAAAGGAACGTGGCAAACAGGAATCACACAGAAACAGGAGTGCAAGCAAGTAAGTATGAAATCACGAATATAATTAGAGGCCCAAAGACAATGGGCAATCAGTATTGCGTTATCATCATAAACCCATAAATACTGGGTAAGGTTGTTCTCAAAGTAGAATATTGTTCTCAAAATAGAATTAAAAAGCCCAAAACACACCGACCACCTAAAAAAAAAAGATAAAGATCACAAAGGAAAAATGACAGGTTCAGGCATTGTTGGCATCGTCACCAACAGGAGCACTCTCAGGATCATCATCCTCAAGAGCCGAGGACTGGGAGGCTTCGTCAATTGCTATCTCTTTATCCACCTCTTCCAAATCCAAATTCTCTAGATCCACCCCGGTGGGATGCTTGACGAAGTACCTTCTCAGAAGCTCAAAACCCTTGAAATACCAACTGAAAAGCATTGTGTTATACTCATCAGTTTGCTGGAAAGCCTCAACGGCCTTAGCAGCAATAGTCTTGAGCTTCTCTTTAGCAGCCAAAATTTGTTCATCTTTCTCCAGAGTTAGCTGCTGCTCGGCTCTGAGGTCGTCGCTTAAGGTCTTGGTTTTTTCCTTAAAGGTGTTGGCCTTGTCCATAGCAACAATTAGGTCTTTCTTCAGCTTGGAGTTCTCCGCCTCCAGAGCCTCCATCTTGGACTTCAGAGACGCGACCTTAGCTTCCTGAGTGAGGTACTCCGTAGTGATGTGAAGGCTCTCCCCCAACACTTGAAAAGAAAATTGAAGCCTTCAAGACAACAACAACAACAACAGAAAAATAAATAAATAAATAATAAATAAAGGATTGAAATTGCATAAGTACTTTACCTGAACGAGTTTGTAGATGTGATGAGCCACCACCTGGTTGGAAGGCACACCCGAGAAAACCTTCAAGTCCTCAGTAATGACGACATCATGTGCCCTTTCCACCGCAAGTTTAGCATCGTCCCAGATACTGGATGCACAGGAGTCAGCCTTCTTCTTCCCTTTGTCTGTCAAGCGTGGCCTCTTGGAGATAGGAGTAGTAATCTCCACGACAGAAGTGGCTGAAGAAACTATCCTAGTCACCTCAGTACTGGGGACAGTTGGAGCAACGAAGGTAGCTGAAGTAAGAGGGGGGGGGGGGGGGCTTCCCTGTAACGCGCACTGTCCTCTTCCCGAGATTGGACAATGACTCGTCCTTCTTCGATCTCATTTTCGTATACATGTCTTTATTAAACTTAGTTGTCATTCCTACAAGCGGAAAACACTTTAAAAAAAAATGGGCAAAAAAATCAACAGAGATAAGCCTAACACTTACTCTTTTTTTGCTCAACCTCAATATTTTGTAGGATGAAGGAAGACGATTCTGGACCAAGGCAATAAAAAGGCAAGAGTTTGCGAATCCACCAAATCGTCAAAATTCTCGATCGTCCTCGCGTACTCGATGGCCTTCTCCACGCGTTTCTTGTACCATCTTTTAAGCTTGGGCTGTCTCTTAACTGCACAAGACAATGGACAAAGGAGTTAGTGACGACAAAATAAACATGATGAAAATTAAGGGACTAGAAAAAATTGTGACGCACCTAAGTTGGGGGTACTCCACCGACGGAGCAACGTTGGGAGATCACCCCAAACCTCGTTAGAGGGAGTTTCCCAGTCGTCCCCGGACACAAAAAAGAACTGGGACTTCCAATATCTGAAGGACGAAGGCAGGTCCCGAACGATCCTAGTCCTCCTTTCCCAAGGCACCAGTTCATAGTACCCGTGCTCCTTAGATTGCTTCAAACGATGCAAGTAGATGAGCTTGTCCACTCTAATCATGTCTCCGTCCATAGCACAAAAAACTGAAATTCAGCGGGAAACCCCAAGAGTTACACAAATTGGAGCATTAACTCCACTAGTCAGAACATGCCACATGGCCACGATATATGTAGCACTGCCACTATGCATTAGATGTGGAGCGAAATCCCAAAGGCCATGTCTGATCAGGAAACCTTTCGTCTTCTGATGATCGGCATGACACGTCATGACGACCACAGAACCCAGGGGGCAGCTGATGGGACTGACGAACTCAATTTCCCTAGACGATCTCATCAAACATATTCGTCCACCTCGGTGCAACACGAACGAACACAGAAGAACTATTAATAAGAACGTTCAATGCCTTGGGCAATTACTAAACAGTTGGCAGACCGTTGGAGCCTCATCAGAACCCATATTCATGAGCCTTGAGGCGTTACAAAAAGGGCACTAAAGCCACAATTAAGGCCCCCAACGGCTAGGAACCACCAAGCTGTATATATACACTTCGATCAACTACAAACCAGGTACATTGACACACCTAAAATCACTCATAGTCACTTTGATGTTCTGTGTTATTCTTTGAAGGCTTCCTTATACTAACTTTGGCATTGGAGACACTGTGGCAGGCACCACACCAATGACCACCTAGACGGAGCCATCTTACCATACTTGTAGGGACACAGACGAAGAACTTAGCTCCATCTGGACGCACTTACAAAGATTGACAATTTGCACTTCATCAGTGTTTGCCTTTACTCTTCTTCTTTTTTTCTTTTTTTTTCTTTTTTTCTTTTTTTTGGTTTCCTGCTATCTTTAGTTTACAAATCTATACATAATTTTACTAATATGTCGGGTGTATTTATTTAGCATCATGTACACGCCTCGTCCTTGAATTAGTTTAGTACAGTTTCATTTGGTTAATACCTCTTTCTTTCTTTCTTTTTTTCTTTTTTTTTTTTTTTTTTTTTTTTTTTTTTTTTGAGAAGTTGGTTAATACCTCTTTGAGAGAGGCTAGGATAAGGAACCGAAGCAGAAATTAAGAATTGCACCTTACTTTATTTGTGGAAAGATGAATACATTTGGTCAATTATTTTCTTTTTTTTCTTTTTTTGTGTGTATAAAGTAGGTAAATAGAGAAAACTAAGAGCACTATTGGGTGCCCTTATATTATTTTTTAAGGACAATTTTAGGAAAATTTTGATACCATTAAAAAACTCAATTACCTTTTTTTTTTTTTTTTAAATAAAAAGTTTTAAAAATTATTTCTTAAACTAATACCTTTAAAGCATCCATTACCTTTTCCCATTAAAATAAGGTCTCAATATATTTTAAGAAATCAAGTTTTTTTTTTTTTTTTTGGGAGAAACTTTTAAGAAATCAAGTTAGATGTCTAAAATTTAGATTAATTTCTTATTTTGAATATTAATAATTATGAACTACTTATTTTTGTTTCTTTATTTTAATGATATTAAATATATGTTTGTGGTTAATTGAGATTATGGAGAATCTAAGCATAATAATAAGCTCAAATTGAATTGAATTCTAAACAAATCGAGATAGATTTTGCAAATCTCCTTGTGGTATTTCTTGAGCCACAACTTAAACCATGTATGAAATAATAAATAATAGTTTTTACATTTATATTAGACTTTGTATGACAATTAACATTGTTTATTTATTTTATCATTAATAATCAACTTAGTATTATTTTTGTTTTAAAAAAAATATATATATTATCCTTTTAATCTTGTATCTCCTGAACTAAAATTTTGGCTCTACTACTTTATAACTCAAACTTTTTCTTGCTATATGATTGGAATTTACATAGAAGTCCCTCAAATAAGCCACCAACAGATTAGTCCACTCTTTTATTTTGCACATGTTACAATATACTATTATTATGGAGAGCATAATACATAACTAGGAACTAATTATAAGAGGCATCATAAAGCCCAAACCATAAATCACATAGAACCCACTTTATTCTTAATTAATACTTGTCTCCACGATAACAAGCAACCTAATGCTTAATTATTATTGAACCATGGTGCTTCATTTCTTAAGGGGTTGAAGGTGGGCAACGGTTATATCGGTTACATCCAGATCGAGGTGGCCTATTGAATGGCGGACTTGGCCTCCGATAGGGTGGACCTGGCGTTGGTGGAGTTGGCGGCTTCAACGGTGGAGCAACTGGCGGCTTCGAGTGACATGCACGAATATATGGATTACACTTTTCTGAGATATATATGAGATAAATTTATCAGGATATAACCAAATTAAGAAATTAACGAGAAAACATAAATGGAAGAGAGCAATTAGAGCAGAAGTTCCATAAATGGAAAATCTCAAACAGTGAAATTAATTGACAAGTAATTTGCTAATTAGTACGTGTTTAGAAACTTAAAATTTATCAGAAAAAACACTAGCTTTTGGAATTGAATATATGATTATCTTTTAGGCCATTAAAAACAAGAAAACTCATTTGATTTCAGTATCGGTATCTCAAAAATTATTTAATTTTGCTCAGTCTTTAACAGCAATTTGAAATTAACAAGCTTATATTCAAAATATTCAAAATACTTTTCAACATATATAGATGAGTATAACTGCAAATACGTAAAAGCTTACTCAATAAACCTAATCAAAAGTTTATTTTAATAAGTACGCAACAAAATAAAATAAAATACAACTATGAACTATCTAGCTTCTAGAAAATTCAAAATAGTGCTCTCGCGAGGTAACCTTCAGCTGCATTTGAAGAAGGAATGAAAAATATGGAAGCGAAGAGAAGGCAGACAATGAGAATGGCCTTCATTTTGAGACTTGGTGGCTCTAAGCTTCTCTACCCTTATCTTATTTATAGGCCATACATCCAAGTAAAGTGTGCAAAATGGACCCTTAAACTCACTGGAACAAGACAAAATGAAGGAAGGTGATATGAACTCAAGACATCTCCATTAGAAATATCATTAAGTGACAGTTGAACTACAAACTTTTGACAATTAAGATATAATTGAAAGAAGACTCTAAAAAATAAAGTTAGCTAAAAATTTGATTAGAATAACGTTTTCTGTAACTTTATTTATTTATTTATTTTGACAAGACGATTGAAATGAATTTACTTTTATATAATATATATATTGGCGGTATCAAAATAAAAGATAAATCATTGGAAGGTCTCTCCCTAAGAGAATACATTCAAACCGGAGTATGAAGACCTCATTTTGTTGATTTAAAAAAAAAAAAAAAGTTTTAGCGCACAAAAATATTTTTAACAAAATAAACACCCACGTCCTCATAACTCTGCTAATTGCGAACCTCATTAAGCTAGCAAGCAACAGCTAATGGTCTATTTATTCATTGGGTACTATCTAAAATCTTAATAATTAAATGGTTTATGCTTGTCACTTTTATCTTATTGCACTTTGAAAAGTCTATCTTGGATATACGAAGAAAATTAACATGCAGATTGGTCTATTTGTAGTTGACCCCGGGTCTTCACTAAGTTCAAAAACTTGTCGGCACCCCTTTTCTGTCGATTTAACAATAACCACTCATTATGCCAAGACTTTTTGTAGCTAAACTGACACTTCTTGGTATTTTTAACAATAACTACTAATTATGCCAAGAACTTTGTAGCTAAACTGACAATTTATAAATTTTCAAAAAAAATGTTGAGGATACCAATTCTCTCTCCCCTTTGTAACCATCATATGCATCTCAAAAATAAAACAAAACAATAAATGACTAATAAAATCTCCTGCCAGTCGAATTCAAGCAGACTTAAGTTTGGGTGGCTGGCTCAAAATCAAGCAAAGGCAATGGATGAGACTAATTGAAGAACTTTGAATTTAATAGATTTTATTGTTCTACTTCTATCCGAAAATAATAATAGGACACTCAAACCTCACATTGATATTGACAGAAGAAATTTCAATGCAAGACAATGGTTCAGTGGGCTTTCCAGTTTCCACAAAGATATTTCACGGACATTGCTTCAAATCAAAATGTGCCTATGTCAAATCACCATCAAAGAATACTATCTTCTTATCCTCAAATCTCACACGGGCATTAATCTTCAGGAAATGAGGAATCAAAATCCATTATGAAGCACAGTTGTGTTTGTTGAGTTAGGTATTTGTATTTTAATTGACATGGCATGTCTTAGATTGTTGATTTATTTCAAAGACTTGTCCATGAAATGGACACTCTCCATTTCAAAGAGAAATTGAGAGGATTCAAATCTGGGGCAGGGATGAGACAAGAAAATTTTTTCCGTCATGCGGGGCAGGGATGGGGTAAGACAAAACCATGCAGGGTGAGAGCAAACACCCCAGCCTTCAGACCCTCCCCGCCCCATTGTCATCCCTACTAATGGTGCCTTATAGATGGGGCCTTATATTTTCTTGGTTAATAGATGTGGCCTGCCAAAAAATAATAGACCACTCACACTTATAACACTTATAAGAAAGTATATTATGTTTCCACTTTTATACAATATCACATTCGTAGGTCCTAATATTGTATAAAGCGAAAACACCATCGCAAACTTTTGTATTGAAAATAGGACACTTACCACCACACTGATATTGAAGCTGTGTGGAACCCATTTACTTTGAGTGGGATATTGTAGGGATAGAGAGCGGAAACAGCACATGCCTTATCCACACTTTACACCCCAAACTTTGGTATTGAAATTGGACACTTTCTTTTTTTCTTTTTTTTTTTGAATATGAAATTGGACACTTAAACCCCACACTGATATCGAAATCATAAGAATTCAATGCAAAGTGATTGATTCATCAGTGGGCTTTCCAGGTCTAAAGAAATTTCATGGATATTGCATGATATCAATGTGCCTGCGTCAAATCACCATGAAAGAATACTATCTTCTCATCCTCACAAATCACACAAAGAGGCATTAGTCTTTAGGCGAAGAATCAATTCCCTTCCAAAGCAGTAAGCTAAAACAAGGTGAAAATCTTGACTCTTGACTCTTGAGTGAGTTCTAAAGTCAATTTCACTCAACCTGAATATAACAGACGGAATTGAAATAAATAAGGTAATAATGTTTTTGTTAAAAGTGTCATACGGACACAAGTATGACAAAAATTTAATAGACATGATCTATAATACAAACTAGTGTGTAACTCTATGTATATGTACAGATGCATTTAAAAACAATCATAATTACATATATATATATATATATATATATAATTTAGAATCTAATTAAATCTAGACTCTTCTGTTTTTGCATTCAATAAATTACTTACCACAAAAATTAAAAAATTAGATGGAACACATGCGCAAAATTAAACTCCAATTAAAATTCAATTTAAAATCTAATTGAATTTAGACTCTTTAAATTTTGCATATAATAATTCACTTGAAACACAAATTTAAAAATTAAATGAGACACGTGGCATAAAATTAGACTTCAATTTAGAATTTAATTGGATTTTCTCTTAACTTTGGCTATTAATATATGCTAGCTTATAACCCCATGCATATACATGGATACACTTAAAGATATACAATAAGTATAATATAATTCCTATATATATATATATATATATATATAATTAAATACTATTGATAGTCATTTTTATATTTTGTTAACTCTTTAAAAAATTTTGTAAGGATTTTATTAAGTACTAGCCTTTGAGCATGCGCGTTTGGGTAAAGGTTAATTTAGAGCATTTATTATAATTTGGGATTACTACATTCTCTAATCACAAAAAAAAAAAAAAAAAAAAAAAAAAAAAAAAAAACACACACACACACACACACACATGAGTATTATGAGTGGTGAAATAATTTTTTCATCACACCCCTAGGTTTTTTTTTTTTTTTTTTTTTGTGATTAGAGAATGTAGTAATCCCAAATTATAATAAATGCTCTAAATTAACCCTAAATCTCTTCCATATTTTGAAAAAAAAAAAAAAAAAGACTCTATTATAAAGCTATTACTATAATTTCTCCATCCATATCCTTATATTTAGGCACTAACATCTGATTTTGAAAGAAAAGAAAATGCTAAATTTTAGGGAAATTTAAAAGATTAAGGTGGGGAATTGGTGTGACCCTATCCTTATTTAAAAGTTTATCAAAAAAAGAAAAAGTACACGTTTGAAAAAATCCCATGTTCTATCCATGTACTATTTAAAAAAATCCCACTTTCTATCCCACGTTAAGCATCTGAAGTTTTCCTCTCTCCTTTTTTTTTTTTTTTTTTTTTTTTTTTTTTTTTTTACCTTTTTGGTGTTGTTGATGTTGTTCTTTTTTTCAAATTTTATGTATGACAGTTATCATTTTTTGTCTAATCCTAAGATGTAGTTTTTTTAATCCTAAAATTTAGTCATTTACTACACATCCATAACATAAGTAAATAAAAGCTTAAATTGAAAATTTTATGGCAAGAGATACACGTTAATTGTATACAAAAGAAATATAGTTTCTATTACAAAAGAAATTTTTTTACAACACTTTCTTAGATAACAACCACGTTATGTGAGGTTTAATACATATAATAATTCTTGTAAAGTCTCTCACCCGAACTTATCTAATATTCCATTCCAATGACTCCTCAATGCAATCCAAAAAATTTGTGCGTACGTGAACCTGAGAGAGATAAAAGAATTAGGGTTAAACCAAGAATTTAAAAAAAAAAAAAAAAAAAACTTTAATCAACAAACCAAAGTTAGCGTGCGTGTTATCTGTATATATTAATATTTGTATATATTAAGAGGATTCGAAAAGTTAGTTTTTTTTTTTTTTTTTTTACTGTCAAAAGTACCACTAATTTAATTAATCTAAACTAATCAAAATGGGGTTAAAATAGTAAATTCCATCCTAAATAAATTCCTACCCACATTGAAATACTATCCCACGTTCTTTTAAAAAAAAAAAACAACCTCGGCCACCCAAAAAAAAGACACTCCCAGTACACCAAAACACTCCCCACGTTCATCAACCAAAAAAAAAAAAATCTCCACATTCAAATAACACTCTATCAATTATCTACCCATGTAACTTCTCACAAATACAAACTCATCCCAGTAGTTTATAAAAAATAAAAAAAAATAAAAAAACTCTTCCCTGCAAAACCTTTAGAAATTCAAGTAAAAAAAAAAACTAATAAAAAAGAAACACACACTCTATCAAATATCTACCCACGTTCCTATTGAAAAAAAAGGTTCTATAAAAAAAAAAAAAAAAAAAAAAAAAAAAAACACTCCCAGTACACCCAAACACTCTCCACGTTCATTAAAAAATAACTTCTCAGTAGTTGAACTTCTCACAAACACAAATGCATAATAAAAAATATAAAAATAAATAAAGTTTAACGCCAAAATAAAAAAAAAAAGGTTGCTACATACCTAAATAAAAAATTTTAACGTCAAAAACATATACATTCAGTCACCACCAACATTTCAAAATTACATTTAAAAAGAGAGAGAGAGAGAGAGTTAACGTGATACATAAAAAGAAAAAAGAAAAAAGAAGAAGGTAGAACTCAAGGTTGCTACATACCTAAATAAAAAAAATAAAAAAATTTAACGCCAAAAACATATACAATGATGGTAAAAAAAAAAGAAAAAACTTTCTTCAGGTTTAATACCTATAATAATTCTTGTAAAGTCTCTCACCCGAACTTATCTAATATTCCATTCCAATGACTCCTCAATGCAATCCAAAAAATTTGTGCGTACATGAACCTGAGAGAGATAAAAGAATTAGGGTTAAACCAAGTATTTAAAAAAAAAAAAAAAAAAAAAAAAAAAACTTTAATCAACAAACCAAAGTTAGCGTGCGTGTTATTAAAGATAATAGCATAAGTTTGTTAGAGTTTGTGTTTGATTTAAATTTTGATGAGATCATTTTTCCTAAAAATCCTATTAAAATTGTTCAAAATAAAGATACATATCTAACTCCCTACAAAATAGGACAACTTTATGTTAGTTTTCAAAGCAAACTCACTTCACTTTCCTTACTCACGTTTAAAATTATTCAGTCACCACAACATTTCAAAATTACTTTAAAAAAAAAAAAAATAACAATAAAAATAAAAAATAAAAATAAAAGAAGAAGAAGAAGAAGAAGAAGATGATGAAGAAAGAAGTAGAACTCAAGGTTGCTACAAACCTAAATAAAAAAATAAAAAAATTTAACGCCAAAAACATATATATTCAGTCACCACCAACATTTCAAAATTACATTTTAAAAAAAAAGATAGTTAATGTGATTATTATAAAAAAAAAAAAAAAAAAAAAAAAAAAAGAAAGTAGAACTCCAGGAAAAAAGAAAACTTTCTTAAAAAGAAAAAAAAAAGAGTTAACGTGATACATATAAGGAAAAAAATAGAACTCAAAGAAAGTCAATCATAAATAAACAAAAGAAAAGAAAACAAAGAGGAACTTGCAAAAGATAGAACCTGAAATTTTGTTAGAGCCTCTGACGTAAATATCTTTAATTTGAAGAAATAAAAAGGAAGATGTAGAGCTAAACTAAATGTCTTCAATTTGAAGAAGAATGAGAGAGAGAAAGTGAGATAGAAACTGCAAAGCATACGTGAGTTTATGGGTCTTAAAGTGTAGGAGTTTTAATTTACATATCTATCCCCGTTAGTTGAAAACTTGTAAGTGGGTATGATGAGGGTATTTTAGGCATAAAAAAATAAAGGAAAGTGAATTTTTACCGGAATGTCCTTTAGTTTTGTCTCTACTTAAATATAGAGGTGTAGGGGCATTTTTGAACTAAAAAATGAGGAATCCAAACAGGAGAAGCCCCTTAAATAGTAGTATAGATAAAATGTAAATTGTCTATTTTTTATTATTGTTGTGAAGCATTTTTTTTTTACGATTCATTTATTCTAGACTCTTTGGTTTTTGTACTTAATAAATCACTTAGATGAATATTTATGATGTGGTCCCACATTTAATTCTAAAATTAAGAAATAAAACTCTTTAAAAATAAATAATTTAGGACACATGGCGCAAAATTTGATCTCTAATTTAAAATTTTAATTTGAATTTCTCTCAACTTCACCTATTATTATTATTATTATTATTATTATATATGACATATAAACTTAAATTATTCTTAGTTATACAAAAAAATGCTCATTAATATAAAATCATTCAAAAGTTATATTTTTTATAGTTTACTTATATTAGACTCCTCGTTTTTTACACTAAATTAACTCATTTGACACAAAAATTTTAAAAATTAGATTAGATGGGACACATAACACAAAATTAAACTCTAATTGAAATCTAATTTTTACATTGAATTAACTCACTTGGCACAAAAAAATTAAAAACTTAGATTAGATGGGACACATAGCATAAAATTAGACTCTAATTTAATTCCAATTTGAAATTTAATTGGATTTTTTTCTCAGTTTTACCTATTATTATATATATAGATGATAAATTTTTTAAAGAAAATATTAAGTAATGAATAAAGAGTGTGACAAAATATTAGGAGCCATGCAGCTCAACTCTCAATTTTTTTTTTTTTTTTTTTTTCAACGGAAACATTTAAGATTCAAATTTCTCTTTTACCTAACTAGCAAATTGTCAAATTCACTTGAGTTACTTGGCCCATGGACCTCTAACAACATTCCTATGGTTCTCGAAACTCATTATACATTTTTTAACAAAAATGATAAGTCATTATATATTTTTCCTTTCAAATAAGTGAATAGTTTATATGATTTTCTTTTTTTGGTTTTTTTTTTTTCTAGTAAATATCACCTCAAAAGAATTCTTATAAGAGCATTCACATTAGATCATCTAAAATCTTCTATAATACATCTACCATGCAAATTTTACACATTTTGAGCAAAAAAACACCCACATCAGTGGGTGTAAAATTGTGCAAAATATACACTCGGCTATGCAAATGAACAGTAACCGTGTATATATATACACGGTTACTGTTTGCGTGTAAACGATTTTTTTAATTTATTTTCTCTCTCCTCTCTCAAACTACCTCTCTTCCCCAACCATTACAACAACCTGGCGCGCCAGATTAACCATCCAACCACCAAACCCAGCACCACCACCAAACACCGCAATCTAGCATAGAGTATTAACCAAAATCAACCCGAAAATTAACCCAAAATCAACTGAAAATTAACCCAAACACATCCACACAGAAAAATCAACACAGAGATACACTTGCTCAAAAGAAAAAAAAAAAGAAGAAAAAAACACAAAGATACACAAACACACCCACACACAAACAAACCTAAACGGACAAACAACAAAGAGAGATCGGTGCTTATCGGAACGATCGGTGCTTGACTAGCTCGTGGGTTTCGCTTGATCGGAGCTCATGGGTATGGGTCTTACCTGATCGGAGCTGTGGATCGGAGCTCATCGGAGCTGTGAATCGGAGCTTGGATCGGAGTGATGGTTCGGAGCTATGGATCGAAGCTGTGGAGCGGTATAGACCGAGAGGGAGAGTTGATTCAGAAATACCAGAGATGGGTTATGGGTAGAGATGGGTACAGAGAGAGAGCAAAATCAGAAAAAATGGGTTGAGAGAGAGAGAGAGAGAGAGCGCGCATATAATAAGGGGTTAGTTGAGAAAATAATAAAAAAATTGAGAAAATTGATTATTTTAATAAAAAAAGGTGATAAAATAGATGAACTGATATAGGTGTTTTGTAAAAGTGAATGTGTAAAATAGAAAAAGTAAGTTTTTAGTGTAAAAATGGATGTGTAAAATACACGGACTGATGTGGATGCTCTAACTCATATTGGGAATTCGCACGGAAATAATTCGCATTACGCACAATACATTACTAGGAATTACAAGAGGCACCACAAACCCCAATCCATGTATTACACAAAACCCACTATATTCTTAATTTATGTTCTCCACAAGAATGAATTAGCAAATCTAATGCATAATTATCGCTGAACCATTGTGCTTCATATCTCATGGGCTTTAAGGTGGACAATTACGCTTATATGGGCTACATGCAGATCGAGGTGGCTTATAGAATGGTGGATTTGGCCTCCTATATATAAAAGGGAATACCTTTCGTTAGTGGCGAAGGAGGCGGATTTAATGGCACAGCTGGTGGCTTCCGGTATGGCGAATCTTTATGACATTCTCGAACATATGGATTACACTTACCTGAGATATGAAATAAAGTTATTAGAATATCATTAAATTCAAGAAATTAACAAGGGAAACATGGACCAGAACAAAGGGAACTAGAATTCCATATATTGAAAATTTCAGAAAGTGAAAGTAGCTGATGAGTAACTAGAATTTGGTTAGAATTTATCAACTACACACTAGTTTTTGGAGGTGAATAAAGATTATTATCTTTTCTAGGGAGAGTATAGACCATGTCACGTGGCCATCAAACTCGAAGAAGAAGTTTTATCCCGAAGGGTATATTTGTCCCAACGGGTATATTGATCCCGAAGGGTATATTTGTCCCAACGGGTATATTGATCCCAAAGGGGAACTAGTACCCGAAGGGTAAATGGAACCGAGAGGTATTTCCAATCCGAAGGGTAAAAGAAGATGGAATGGCAATCCAAACACGAAGGGTAAAAGGAGTTAGATTTCTTAGTCAAAATATTCTTTATCATGTACAATTTTTTGTATAACACTTTATATTTTACTAATCAAAATATCACATATATTTTTTTAATTCCTTATAAAATAAACAAAGTTTAAAAAAAAGAAGAAAAAAAAAGGCACATGGTATTCTATAAAATGAATAAAACAAAGAGTGACAAAAAAGGGAAAGATGATTTCTATTCATTATTCATGTTACGTATATTTGGGGGCATATGCATTTGATTGTTACCTCTATAGTGTTAATCTTTAGTGTTAATTAGATATATAATAGTGTTTAAAAAAGAAAGAAAAAAGAAATGAAGAATAATTTTTAATTGATATTTAAATATTAAACAAGAATTCACATAAATAAGCAATTTAAATTTGCTTAAAAAAAAAAAAAAAAAAAAAAACCAACCAACCAACCAACAACTAAGATCAATGTAGGAAAGAGAAAAATCGAGTTCCACGATTACTACAGAATGCAATGGTATAAGATTTTTTTTTTGGAATTTATTGCACTTTGAAAAGTCAATCTAAATAGACTAATAATAGATAGAAAAAACTAACACCATTGTCCATCATCCACTAGTAATTGACTCTAAGTCTACACTAAGTCCAAAAACATTTGGCCACCATTTTTTTTTTTCTACTTGACAATGACCTATGCTCATCACTTACATAAAGTATGCATGTTACATTGTCGGCTTTTAATCATCCAAATTATTCCAAAATGTCTTCAAAAAGAAACAAAAAAATATTATGCGTAACAATAACTAATAAAATTCTCGTACTAATGGTCAAATTCGGACAGCCTTAAATTTGATGGCTTCAAATTTTGCAATGTGTGTGCAAGCCAAACGCAATGAGTAAGTTTAAAAATATGTACACCACAATCCACAATATACTTAAATCTTAACTTGTAATTGATAGACCTAATTTTTTTTTCAATAAGTACCTGTTGTAGTCTTATGTGTAAGTGATAAAATTCGATAACAAGTTGACACCTAAACATGTTGTGAAACAGTGTTTGTTTTGTTGGAGTATGTGTGTTTCAAACACTTAAACTGTGGTTTTGTCCCATATTGGTTAGAGATGAGTTTTCATTTATCTTTATAAACCTTAACACAACTTAAGTGATAGCATGAAAGATAATGGGCTAAGGGTTAGAGTTGGGCTTGGGTTGGATTTAGGCTTGTTTCTATCTCTCTTGGGCCTTTCTTTTCCTTTTAGCCCAATTCGGTTCTGCCCATTGGGCATTAACTAAGCAGCCCGTTGGGGCATTTAATGTGCTGCCCGTTTGGCATGCACAGTAACCATTGGAGCAGCCATGTCCTCTAACTAGTTGGCTTATAAAACCTTCTATTCCCCTCTTTAATCTCTTCAGTTTTTTTTTTAGCTACACAGCCGCCTCTTCCCTCTCTATTTTGCTCTGTTTTTCTACTCATCTCCACTGAAAATTTCAGCATCAATTTTTAGTTTTAAGGAAAGGCAAATTCAAGTTGTTCCTAGTTCTTGCTTGAGTGTGTGATCAACTTGAAGAAATCACTATAGTCTAATCTTGGGGGGTTGTTCAGCCAAGAGAACCATTCACACCGAGTTCTACTCCAGGTGGCATGAATCAACCTTTAAGGACAATGCATTTTGTGCATGATTCTATAGTTTTTGAGATCTTTCTAACTCTATCTATTTACATTTTAGCATTGCTAATTTTTTAGGGTTTGTATTGTTGAATCAAAACTTGTTTATTTAGCCTCATTTTCCAACAATCTTAAAGGTTGATATTTGTGTTTTAAAAATGAAGAAACAAGTTGTTGATTCTCTTAAGGTCATTTCGGAAATTACAAAGCTTGAGGCTTTTGATGGAAATAATTTTAAACGTTGGAAAGAAAGGGTTTTGTCCATCTTGGAATTTACCGAAATTGACCAGGTTCTTTATGAGCCTAAACCCGAAGATGATCCTAAAAATATAGCAAAGTGGGAAAAATCAAATAAATTATATGTTCATACTATTAAGTGTGGTTTATCTAACAAGTTGTTTGATAATTATTGTCATTTTACTTGTGGTTAAGATTTATGAGATGAACTTAATGGTCATTATGGGTTTGAGGATGAGGGTGCTAAAAAGTTTGCTACGGCTAAATTTATGTCTTTTCAAATGAGTGAAGAAAAAAATGTTTCTAGCCAAATTGTAGATTTTCAAAAATTAGTATCCAACCTAGCTAAAGAGGGTGATATTTTACCTAAGAGGTTTGAGGCTCATGGCCTTGTGCTTAAGTTGCCGGACTCTTGGAAAGAGTATAAACACCGGTATAGCCACCATGGAATCTATTTGAATCTTCAACAAACTATCGCTGATATTCAAATTGAAGAAATAAATAGGATGTCGAAAAAGGTTTCTAGAGCTAAAGAATTTACTTCCAAGGCTAATGTTGTAGAGGGAGGACCCTCTAGACCTCCACAACATAATAAGAAACATGATTTCAAGGGAAAATGAAAATTTCATAATAAAAATGGCCCAAATCCTCAAATCCAAAAGAAAAAGGATAATTGTTTTATTTGTGGCAAAGTAGGCCATTATGCGGCAACATGTAGGGCAAGAGGGAACTTCAACAACAATAAGAACAACAACAAAGGCTCTACATCAAATAAGGCAAATGTGATGCAAACCGAAAAGATCATTATGGCGGTAGTGTGTGAGGCACACTTGGTGACAAAAGTGAAGGGATGGGTAGTTGACTTGGCTTGCACAAGAAACATTGGTGCATTCAAAGAGGAGTTTAGTTCCTACACTCCTATGGCGAAAGGCACCGAATGTGTCTATGTTGGGAACAATAGGTTCGTGCCAGTGAGTGGTAAAGGGAAGGTACTCTTGAAGCTAACTTCTGGTAAAACTCTTTCACTCAATAATGTCCTTCATGTACCTCACTCTCGACACAATCTCATTTCGGTACATTTGCTTGGTAAGGCCGGTATTAAAGCTTTATTTGATGGTGGCATAGTTACTTTAACTAAGAATGAAGTCTTTGTTGGTAAGGGCTATGATGATGAAGGTCTGTTTGTACTTAATGTTGATCAAGTTATTAATGAAAAAGATTCATCTTCTTGTGCTTAGTTGATTCCATTGACATTTGACATGGTAGACCTGGCCATGTTAATCTTGACTATATAAAGAAAATGAAAGAATGTGGAATTATTAACTTACTAAGTGAAGCTAATATGGACAAATGTGAAATTTGTGCCAAAACTAAAATCACCAAGAAACCTTGTAAATCCATAACAAGAGAAACCAAGCTTCTAGGATTGGACATAGTGACTTAGGTGATTTAAAACACACCATGACTAGTGGTGGTAAAAGATTTTATGTGATCTTTGTTGATGACTACTCTAGATTCACTAAACTTTATTTACTAAGAACCAAGGATGAAGCTTTGGAGATGTTTATAAAGTATAAAAGTTGAAAGCTCGGAAATGTGTTGAAAACACACGAGCTGTTTAGACCCCCAAATTAAAGTTACGGCTTGGTTGATTTTACACTAACTTAGTATTAAATGCGGAATAGTGTAAACACAAGCGTATAAGCACAACAACTACTCTAATCCATATTTAAAGCAACACAACAGTAAAAATGAAATGAACAAGAGTAGGGAAGAGAGATGCAAACACAGATAACACCGAGACGTGTTATCGAAGAGGAAACCGAAGAACTCGGCGAAAAACCTCTCCGCCGCCCTCCAAGCGGAAATCAATCCACTAGACAATCAGTTGGGATACATGGGTTAGCAAGAGACCCTCCAAGCCTAATCTACCCGATGTACCTAAGCCCTCCAAGCTCCTACTCCAACAAGGCTTCTCGGAACCGTGTCTTGTCTTAGTTCTCCGGATCCCGCAACAAGCTCCATGTTGCATCTGCCATCATCGGCTTCTTCCAATGCTTCCCAATAGCACCAAAACGTCACTTCACACTCTGAAAGGGTATGGTAAGTATTTGGGCTATCAACCTCTCAATGGTATGGAAATGGAGAGGTAGGAGATGAGGAAATTCCCAAAACAAATGTGTAGAGGATTGTGGGTATAACAATCTCTAACTCTCAAGGTGTCTCTCAGAGGCTCTCATCTCAATTGTGGGTAATGTGGGTATATATAGTGTGGGTACAGAAAGTGTGACTCAGGCTGGATAGGCTGGCAGAACAGAATGCCTCGCGGGTGTCTCGCAGGAAGGCCTTACCCGCGAGATACTCGCGAGACATAGCTGTCTCCACCTGGCCTGACTCTTCGCATTCCAGCATGTGCAGGGCACATGTATCACTTCGCGGGAAGCTAAGTCGCGAGACACCCACGAGAAATCTTCAGTCTTCAGATGCTTGAGTCTTCACACTCTCTCTCTCTCTATCACACAACCCTTACAATGAAATCCCACAACAAATACAGGGTACAACAGATTGAATATAATTACAATCAAATTTGGCACGGAATATAAGCCAACAAAAACAAATAGTTGTAAATAATAACTTTACAAAAGTGAAGTTAAGAACCAAAAGAATAAAAGGATTAAAAGACTTCGAACTGATAGAGATGGTGAATATGAGTCTAATCCTTTTAAGGAATTTAGTGAACAAAATGGCATAATACATGAGGTAACTCCACCTTATTCACCGGAATCTAATGGAATAGCAAAAATGAAAAATAGAACTCTTTAAGAGATGATGAATGCTATGCTTGTTAGTTTTGGGCTATCTTCCAACATGTGGGGGGAGGCCATTCTTTAGGCTTGCCATATTCAAAATAAGGTACCTCATAAGAAAACCGGTAAAACTCCTTATGAACTTTGGGAATGGCGTAAGCCTAACTTCGAATACCCCAAAGTGTAGGGGTGTTTAGCTAAGGTCATGCTACCTGAGCCTAAAAGGAGAAACTTCGGTTCTAAAACATGTGATTGTGTGTTTATTGGTTATGCTTGTAATAGTTCATGCTATAGATTTTTTGTCATCAAAAGTGATATATTAGAATCATACACTATTATTGAATCCGAAAATGCCACATTCTTTTAGTACATGTTTCCTTTGAAAAATAAGGAAAAAGTATTGCGCGATTCTATTGAAATTTCTAATGACTTTGTTGATGACGTGCAAGAAATAAGAAGGAGCAAGGAAGCTAGGAAGGAAAAAGATTACGGTAACGATTTCCTTGCCTATGTCGTTCAAGATGAACCTGTAAGTTACTATGATGCAATTAAATCCGTAGATACACATTTTTTGTTAGAAGTAATTAATAATGAATTAAAATCTATTATGTCTAATCATACTTGGGAATTAGTTGAGCTTCCACCCAAGATTAAACTTATTGGTTGCAAATGGGTGTTTAAAAGGAAATTAAAACCAGATGATACAATTGATAAGTTTAAAGCTCGCTTAGTAGCCAAGGACTATAAGCAAAAACATAATGTGGATTATTTTGACACTTATTCTCCGGTTACTAGAATTGCATCTATTAGAATTTTATTTGTCATTGCTTCTATTCACAAACTTGTAGTACATCAAATAGTTGTTAAAACTGTTTTTCTAAATAGTGATTTAGAAGAAGATATTTATATGGAGCAACCCAAGGGTTATGTAGGTCTTGGACAAGAACATAAAGTTTGTAAGTTGGTTAAATCTTTATATGGTTTAAAACAAGTACCTAAACAGTGGCATGAAAAATTTGATAATGTTATGCTTACACATGGGTATGTGATTAATGGTGCCGATAAATGCATATAGAGCAAGTTTAATGATAATGAATGTGTCATTATATGTTTGTATGTTGATGACTTGCTTATATTTGGAGCTAGCCTTGATGTTGTGCATGATGCTAAATATATTCTTACCTCTAACTTTGATATGAAAGATTTGGATGAGGAAAATTTAATCTTGAGCATCAAGATCCTTAGTGATAATGATTGCATTACACTATCACAATCTCACTATGCAAAGAAAATTCTTAAAAAGTTTGAACACTTTGATATGTCACCTATGTCTACTCCTTTTGACTCAAAGGTGCACTAAATTAAAAATCGTGGTGATAATGTTTCACAAGATAAATATGCACAAATCATTAGTATTTTAATGTTTTTGACAAACTATACTCGACCTGATATTGCATATGTTGTTGGTAGATTGAATAGGTATACTCATAATCCTAGTATTGAACATTGGGATGCAATATCTAGATTGTTGAAATATTTAAAGGGTATTTTTTTATTATGGCTTGTCATATTGTGGTTATTGTGCTATATTAGAAGGATATTGTGATGCTAATTGGATCTCTGATACAGATGAGGTAAAGCCCACTAGTGGATATGTGATCACACTAGCTAGAAGGGCTGTCTCTTGGAAATCATCCAAGCAGACTTACATAGCGAGATCCACCATAGAATCAAAGTTAATAGCCTTAGAGAAGGCTAGGTCCAAAGTCGAGTGGCTTAGAAGTTTGTTAATTGATATACTATTGAATACTAACTCTATTGCCTCTGTTTGCATGCATTGTGATTGCCAGGCTGCCATAGCACATGCTAAGAGCAAAATCTATAATGGGAAAAGCCGACATATCCGATTGAGGCACAATATTGTGAGGCAGCTCATTGATAATGGTTTAATGTCCTTAGACTTTGTGAAGTCAGAAAGGAATTTGGTCGATCCTTTAACCAAGCCACTAGCAAGAAGGCTGGTGAGTGAAACATCGAGGGGGATAGGACTGATACCCAAATTGTGACACTATGGCCAATGCCCAACCTTTATGATGGGTGATTCCACGCAGGGGTTAAATGGGTAGAGGTTGTTTATGGTCCATATGGGCACTGTCAGTTATTATGTATTAAGCTATCTCATTGAGGAGATTAGTGATGAGTCCATCCCTATGGTTTGAAACAGTGCTAAGTTACAAATTGTTGGAGGTTAAGCTCTAGCTCTTAATGGATCCATAGTCCTTACCTGTTGGGATGAGGTGTACTGCACACACTCTTGATGGATGCCACCTATGTGGGAGTGGAAGTTGTGCCGCTTCCTATAAGACTTGGGTAGGTCTCTAGAGCTCTCATGAAACCTAGTGGTGCATGGCCTGTATAAGGCGCTAGCCCACTTATGGAACAACCTTGGTAAAGAAAGGTATGTGGGTGGTAAGTTTGGTTATCTAATAGCTTGGTTAAAAGAGTCTAACTCTACCATCGTCTAGTAGTTCTTACTTATTTATCCTAAGTATGGTTAAAGCCTTATGGTACCATATTGATGCATGCCTTCTTGAGTTTATTGCCTTTTCTAGTTTAGTGTTTGTAACATGTGGGAGATTGTTGGAGTATGTGTGTTTCAAACACTTAAATTGTGGTTGTGTCCCACATTGGTTAGAGATGAGTTTTCATTTATGCTTATAAACCGTAGCACAACTTAAGTGATAGCTTGAAAGATAATGGGCTAAGGGTTAGAGTTGGGCTTGGGTTGGATTTAGGCTTGTCTCTATCTCTCTTGGGCCTCATTTCTTTTCCCTTTCTTTTGCTTTTAGCCCAATTCGGTTCTACCCGTTAGGCATTAACCAAGCAACCCATTGGGCCATTTAATGTGCTGCCCGTTGGGCATGCACAGTAACCGTTGGAGCAGCCCATGTCCTCTCACTAGTTGGCTTATAAAACCCTCTATTCCCCCTCTTTAATCTTTGCAGTTTTTTTTTAGCTACACAGCCGCCTCTTCCCTCTCTGTTTTGCTCTGTTTTTCTGCTCATTCCACTGAAAATTTCAGCATCAATTTTTAGTTTTAAGGAAAGGCAAATTATGGTTGTTCCTAGTTCTTCTTGCTTGAGTATGTGATCAACTTGAAGAAATCACTATAGTCTAATCTTGGGGGATTGTTCGGCCAAGAGAACCATTCACACCGAGTTCTACTCCGGGTGGCATGAATCAACCTTTAAGGACAAAGCATTTTGTGTGATTTTATAGTTTGTGAGATCTTTCTAACTCTATCTATTTACTTTTTAGCATTGCTAATTTTTTAGGGTTTGTTTTGTTGAATCAAAACTTGTTTATTTAGCCTCTTTTTCCAACATGTTTGGGTGTTAGTAAATGAAGCTATATATTTGGTCAATTTAGAATTTAATACATTTTATTGATCTATCAAAAAATAATAAGACAGTCAAAATAAAAGTTATTATTATTTGTAACACAAAATTTACTATTTTACTTTTTTGGCTAAATAAGTTGTGTTATTGTTTATTAACAAATTTATGTGTTATAGATTAAAGTAGACTCTAATTTTTGGTATATTACAGTAAGGGAAAGGTTTTGTATACAGCAATTAACGTATAATGGGTGTTGATACCCATTTTCACGACGCATTTTCTACAAGCCCAATTCAACCAAGCCCGACTTCATTGTGGGCTCAATTCATGTATTATATTATATTTTATTCTTTTAAGCATGGCCCAAGCCCATGCGAATGGTTGGGGAATTGAGTAGGAATGGTTTTGGTGGGTGTGAGTTAGTTCCCATTGGACCTTTTTCATAAGCCTAGCCTGTACATGCCGCGAAGTGGGCTAGGGAAGCTGGAGGTATCTAGGGCCCATGAAGGAGGTCCAATGTCAGAAATTTCCACCCCAGATTTGACTCCATGCTTTATGTGACTGTGCCCCTAATTTTCAACCCAGCTCCATTTTCCCACACCAAGGCAGCTGACTCTAAGAAAAAGGCTGAGCAGCCTAGCCCACTCAACCACCCCAATGTAGTCTTCCAAGGCCTACAAAGACCAGAGACAGCAGCTATAAAGAGGAAACAACTTTGTTTCCAAAATCATGCAAAAAGCAACCAAACCTTTCCCTAAGCACAAAACATAATACACCAAGTCATAAAAATAGCATCTGAAAGATCCAAGGCCTTCCTCCCACCTAAAAACTGGTCACAAGCATCTCTTAAAGCTTGATATAGATATGCATCACCAACCCACAAGAGGCAACAACATTTTTCCCTAAAAAAAAATCCAAAACTTTGACACAAAAGCCCAGTCAGCTACCTAGTGTATGGACGATTTGAAGGCTTGAGGATAAAAATATTGATACAGGGGAACTCTCTCTCTCTTGCTCGGGACCTCCTTCAATTTCTTCCTCTGTGTGACTGCGAGCTGAAATTTCTAACTTATGAATATATAGTTTATGCACTTTCTTGTGTTTTTCATTTTTGTGTTGGTTTCTCTTTCCATAAAGCATCATTAGCCTTTGTGTACCTCACATTGCGAATTTTGGGCTTGGCTCTCCAAATAACTATCGAATTTAACAAACCCAAGGAGAGTTTTGGGCTCATTTATGCAATCTCAGCCCTTGTCGCAAAAACGTCCCTGACAATGGGTAATGTGGTGGTAAAAAGAAAATAATAAGTGTCTAAAGTCTACATAATCATGTGCATTGCATATTACTCTTGGACACATGTTACTTTCTTTTTACTGCCACATAATTACTACATACAAATAGAAGTCCATTTGTTTTTTTGGCTCCATAGCAAGAGCCTTGTGGTTTGTTTTTGAATGCTCCATGGCAAGAGCCTTGTGGTTTGGAAGTAGATGGCGTGCTCAAACGAACAATATGGAACTCACTAATAGCACTGATATCAAAAGTAGAAGCTTGTTTATTTTGAAAGGCTCCACCAAAGAGTGCGAGAAAAAATTAAATTTGTATGCAGTGTGTTCAAATGAGAAGGCTTATGTAGTTGTGGTAGCTCAGGATGGAAATGGAGATATTTTAAAGGTGTGGGATAGAAGTATAAGGATGTGTACGTAGTCCTAGTTTTGCTAAAGCTTCTGCTATAGTTTGGGGTTTACAGCTGGCTAAAGATGAAAAGTTCCAAAGTATAATTGTTAAGGGTGATTCTAAGATCTGCGTTGATGCCTTAAATAAGAATTTGGATCAGGCATGTTAGTAGATTCAGCCATTATTGAATGATGCATTAGTCTTTGCTAATTCTTTTGTGAATTGTTGACTTGTTTTTGTTGGATCAAGAAGACTTCGAATAAAGTTGGCTAGACATAAAAATTGAATAGCGTAAAGTTACGTACCTATATTTATTTAATTTATCAAAACTATGGAAATAAGTTTGCTTTTACTATCTTTAGTTTATTAATCATGTGGGTATCAATTTGCTCAACTGATAAGGTCTTTTGTTATCGAATAAAAGATTTGTTAGTGATTCTAACCTTCTCTACCCGTCTTATTTATAGACCATATATACAGTCAAGTAAAAACCTGTGAAATGGACTATTAATTAAACTCACTGGAACAAGGATATTTAAAATAAATAAATAAAATCGATAGTTACAATGGAAAATTGACTATTGAACCCCAAATATCTCAATTGGAAACATTAAAAAAATATCAATTAAGTTGTAAAACTCTTGTCAATGAGACATTTTTCTCCCTTCATTTTTTACAATGAACTTATTTTTTTTCTTTATTCAAATTTAAATATTTTGGTTTCCTTTATTGTGAATGGAGTTGCTTTATATCCTGCACAGTGAAAAGCTTATCCATGTAGTTATACTTCAATTAGGATAAAAGAGAAAAGTAACACCATCGTCCGCCGTCCACTTGTAATTGACTCTTAAGTCTTCACTAAGTCCAAAAACGTTTGGCCACCACGTGTTTTCTACATGACAATGTCCAATGCTCACTTATTAGTCTGCTTTTTAATCATCCAAATTATTATGAAATTTCTTTTGGAAAAAAAAAATATATATTATGTTAACAATATAAAGAGAGAGAATGACTGAATAGTCAGTATAATAATATGTGTATTATATATCTCTAACACCCTCCCTCAAACTCAAGGTGGAAGCTCAATGAACGCTTGAGGTTGGATAAGCATGAGAAGATCACTTGGAGATGCCTTGAAGAATGCCTTTGAAGAAACCACAATGAAGAATGTGCCAATTCACCAATTTAGCAACGTGATGTGTTATACCATGTTGTGTAACTAGAGTGGATGCGGAAGGAGAAAGCATAGAATAGGAACACTGAGAACACGAGGGTTACGTGGTTCAGCCTTGACGGCCTACATCCACGGAGGAATCCCTTAAGGACTACATATTTATTGTATAAGAGTGTAGTACAAGAACCTGTGTTACAATGAACCCTAACATGAGTATATATAGGCGACTAAACCCTAGACTACTAGTACAAGTAGGACTGGGCTTGGGCCTATTACATTGGGCTAATATGTCTATTATATATATTTCTAACACCCTCCCTCAAACTCAAGGCGGAAGCTCGATGAAGGCTTGAGGTTGGATAAGCATGAGAAGATGACTTGGAGATGCTTTGAAGAAACCACAATGAAGAATGTGCCAATTGACCAATTTCGGAGTTTCAAATGAAGAAACGAAGTCCAAAATTGGAATCTACGCGAAACACTGAGCAAGATAGGCCCTTTTGGAAATTTTGACTTTTGGTCAAAGGTCAACGCAAAAAGTCAAAGTCAACTGGTCCAGGGTCAAAGTCAACGGAGACTGGTCCGGGTCGGTTCCGGGTTTCCGGGTCGAGTCACGGGTCGGCAGCCAGAGCCGCTGACGTCATCCTATGACGTGTCGCTGACGTGGACTAGGGCTGATGTGGCAACGGCTTGCGTGGCGCTGACGTGTCAAGATGACGTCAGATGACATCAGGAGAATTCTTCGGCGCGTGGATGGCACGTGAGAAGTCCACCGGCGCATGGACGAGATGCTAGAAACGTTAGCGGCGCGTGTGGGCGCGTGTCTTTGTTTCGGCCGCCAGTCTTCCTGGGTTTTGTAGATCGGTGGGTGACGAGGCCGACAGAGCGGCGCGTGTACCATAATGCAGTCTGAATTCCAGAATTTCGGCGGCGCGTGGGAGGAGCAAACGGAGGCTTTGTCAGCGCGTGCAGCCGTCGTTAGATTCCAGGTTCCTGGGTTTTAATCGCGAGAGGCCGTGGAGCACATCTGTATGGTTGGTTTCATCAGGTGAAGCATCGATTTGCACAGATCTGAGATTGAAGCCACGGGTTTGCTTGAGTTTATGGATCTTTGGGCATAGCAGTTACACAACAACGATGATTTCGTGGGAGCTGTGTGATGCAGTGGGTCCTGATTTGAAAGCAAGCATGGGCACCGTCGTGGATCTGTGCCACGCATGTATTAATCTTCTTTATTATATAGAGATGTTTGTTTGATGCCAAGAACGAAGTTTGGCTCTGATACCATGTTAAAAATATAAAGAGAGAGAATGACTGAATAGTCAGTATAATAATATGTGTATTATATATCTCTAACATATTAATTAATTATATGTAACTAATAAAATTCTTGTGCTACTGGTCTAATTCAGACAGCCTTAAGTTTGATGGCTTCAAATTTTGCAATGTGTGTGCAAGCCAAATGCAGTAAGTCTAAACTCTAAAAAAACAAACCTAATTACACACCCAAATCCATAATATGTTTAAGTGTCAACTTGTAATTAGTGGACCTAATTTTTTTTATTTAATTTTCAACAAAAATGCTTGTTGTGGTCTCATTTGTAAGTAATGAAATCCAATAACAAGTTGACACTTAAACATGTTGCAGAACGACGTGTTTGGATGTCAGTAAATGAAACTATTTGGTCAACTTAGAATTTAATACATTTCATTGATTTTTTAGAAAATATTAAGATAGTCTCAATAAAAGTTATTATTGTAACACAAATTTTACTCTCTCTTTTCTTTTCTTTTCTTTTTTTTTTTTTGGCTAAATAAGCTTTGCGGTTGTTTATTAAGAGATTGATGTGTTATAGATTACTAATTTCGGTGGCACTTGCAAGGCACGTGCTACCCCTTGATTGCAAAACTTAAGATAGGCTTCTATCTAAAGAACTATGAAATCATATTCTCAAAAATACATGTCATACAATCCTAATCTCGTTCTTTGAAAATTTTTTATTACACATAAACTTAGAGTAACTATATAACATATGAAATATCAATTTTTCTATGATAGTTTTTTACAACCTATTTTCTAAAGGCAATATCCACTCATCAAAAACTTTTAAGAATGATATTGAATATCATTATCCTACATTTTATAAGTCTCTATGATGTTTAGCTTTATTAGTTTTTAATAGACAACCTTTTAAGCAAGAAAATAAATTATAATAATAATAATAATAATAAAACAAGATAAGAAAATGCATATGTGCAATTGAAGTCTCTATTAGATAAAATTATAAATCTAGAAGATTAAAAACCTAGTACGTTAGTGTTTTCTAAGTAACAAATAGAAGACCTTATATCACAATTTCAACTTCCCAATCATGACTACTACATAAAACTCAAAATACGTGAAGAAGATTTTTGAGATTTTAAAATTCAGTGGGGTATTTTAGATATAGTACAATGGAATATTTTAAGAATTAATCACAGGATTCATTATATAGATTATAGTTTAGAGAGTAATAGTAGGGGGTATTTGCTAATTTCTAAAACATAAAGGAAAAATTGCTTGGTTTTATAGTTTAGGGGGACTTATAAACTACCCAAGAATATAAAGAGAGAAACGGCATTTTTCGCAAGTATTTTTATCTGTAAAACTATATATGGACAAAATGTCAGGTAACTAATCCACAAAATGTCCATAAAAGTATTTTCCCCTGGTAACTAATCCAAAAAAGAAGTCTAGGAACACAACAAAATATCACAATAATTTCACAATACATCTATTTTTAGTTCTAGTTGCAATCATTCTAATATTTTATTATTTTATTTTATATTTTTTTTTTGACTTATAAATAACTTACACCTTAGTAGCTGTGAAAATATTGTGACATAAACAAAATGTCTCAAAATTTTCACAATACCTTTATTTTCAAATGCGGTGAGTTTTGGTCTAGTATTTTATTATTTTATTTTGACATTTAAGGAATTGACACTTTTGTAGTTGTTAAAATATTGTAACAACAACAAAATGTTATAACATTTTCACAATAAATATATTTTTTTGACCTATAAAGAACTAACCACTTAACAATTATGAAAATATTGTGACAATATGATGTGCCGTTATAACTATTTCTAAACCAAAAAAGTCTGTCAGCACATGTAAATTTTATTTTAAAAAAGTGAGCTCAAATTATCAAACCAATGTCAATATATATAAGTACTAAATTTAAAAAAAAAATTAAAAAGGGAAAAAGAGACGGGTTGAAACGGTGAGTTTTGGCTCACCAATTGATTAACCAAATGGGCCTCTTAGCCCTTTTTATACAGGTGTTGCGGGTTTAATTGGGAGCCTTTGATTCTCCTTATTTAGGTAATATAATATTAAAATAAAAAATATTGTATCTACAATATTTTTACAATACTTTTATAAAAAAAATTGAGATGGTAAGTTGTTATTGATTTTAATTTGAACCTATCACTGAAATTATTTTTTTCCTAATAATAGTCAATAATAATCTCCTATTTAAGATTTATTGTGAAAGTGTTGTGAAAATATTATATGCATAACATTTCTTAATATTAAAATTTTTCATTACTGATCCAAACTCACCGTTTTAGCTCAATAGAAAAACAAAACTATACCAAACCAAAACGATTGTAGAAAAAATATAGAAGACAAAACAACACCAAACCAAAGCTACATTAAAAAAGCTCCGTAGAAATGCTCCTTCACTCTTTTTATATAGTTAGTAGATTAGTAGATATATTAGACTCTAATTTTTTTTAATAGAAGACGGAAAAATTGACCAGGGTAAAGCTTTTCGTCCCTTTATTCATTTATTTTGTCACAATGATTTAAATGTGCTTGCCTTTACTTTTCTTTTCTTTTTCTTTTTTTTTCCTGCTATATATCTTTAGTTTACAAATCTATACATAATTTTACTAATATGTCGGGGGTATTTATTTAGCATCATGTACACGCCTCGTCCTTGAATTAGTTTAGTACAGGTTCATTTGGTTAATACCTCTTTCTTTTTTTCTTTTTTCTTTTTTTTATCTTTTTTTTTTTTTTGAGAATTTGGTTAATACCTCTTTGAGAGAGGCTAGGATAAGGAACCGAACTTTATTTGTGGAAAGATGAATGCATTTGGTCAATTTTTTTTTCTTTTTTTTGTGTGTATAAAGTAGGTAAATAGAGAAAACTAAGAGCACTATTGGGTGCCCTTATATTATTTTTTAAGGACTATTTTAGGAAAATTTTGATACCATTAAAAAACTCAATTACCTTTTTTTTTTCTTATAAAAAGTTTTGAAAATTATTTCTTAGACTAATACCTTTAAAACATCCATTACATTTTCCCATTAAAATAAGGTCTCAATATATTTTAAGAAATCAAGTTTTTTTTTTTTTTTTTTTTGGAGAAACTTTTAAGAAATCAAGTTAGATGTCTAAAATTTAGATTAATTTCTTATTTTGATTATTAATAATTATGAACTACTTATTTTTGTTTCTTTATTTTAATGATATTAAATATATGTTTGTGGTTAATTGAGATTATGGCGAATCTGAGCATAATAATAAGCCCGAATTGAATTGAATTCTAAAGAAATCGAGATAGATTTTGCAAATCTCCTTGTGGTATTTCTTGAGCCACAACTTAAACCATGTATGAAATAATAAATAATAGTTTTTACATTTATATGAGTAATTCTACGGTACCCCCCAAAAAAAGGGGGGGGGGGGTACGGTACCCACTAGTAGGTAACCTGCTACAGCAAGTTACTTTTTTCTCACATTGTGGAGTTCCAACATCACATGTGACAGTTTTTTTCTCATATTTGGTAGTTCCCTTACTTTTTTCTCATATATGACAGTTCTATCCTCACATTGTGCAGTTCCAACATCACATACGATAGTTTTTTTCTCACATTTGGTGGTTCCCTTACTTTTTTTCTCACATTTGATGGTTCCATCCTCACATTGTGCGGTTCTAACATCATATATGACAGTTCTTTTATCACATTGGGTGGTTCCCTTACTTTTTTTCTCACACATGACGGTTTCATCCTCACATTGTGCAGTTTCAACATCACATGTGATAATTCTTTTCTCACATTTGGTAGTTCCCTTACTTTTTTCTCACATTTGACGGTTTCATCCTTAAATTGTGCAGTTCCAACATCACATATGACAGTTTTTTTCTCACATTTGGTGGTTCCCTTACTTTTTTTCTCACATTTGACAGTTCCATCCTCACATTGTGCGGTTCCAACATCATATATGACAGTTCTTTTGTCACATTGGGTGATTCCCTTACTTTTTTTCTCACACTTGACGGTTCCATCCTCACATTGTGCAATTCCAACATCACATGTGACAGTTTTTCTCACATTTGGTGGTTCTCTTACTTTTTTCTCACATTTGACAGTTTCATCCTCACATTGTGCAATTCCAACATCACATGTGACAGTTTTTCTCACATTAGGTGATTCCCTTACTTTTTTCTCACACTTCACGGTTTCATCCTCACATTGTGCAGTTCCAACATCACATGTGACAGTTCTTTTCTCACATTTGGTGGTTTCCTTACTTTTTTTCTCACATTTGACGGTTCCATCATCACATTGTGCAGTTCCAACATCACATGTGACAATTTTTTCTCACAATTGGTGGTTCCCTTACTTTTTTTTCTTACATTTGACGGTTCCATCCTCACATTATGCAGTTCCAACATCACATATGACAGTTATTTTGTCAAATTGGGTGGTTCCCTTACTTTTTTATCACACTTGACGGTTTCATCCTCACATTGTGCAGTTCCAACATCACATGTGATAGTTCTTTTCTCACATTTAATGGTTCCCTTACTTTTTTCTCACACTTGACGGTTCCATCCTCACATTATGTAGTTCCAACATCACATGTGACAGTTCTTTTATCACATTTGGTGGTTCCCTTACTTTTTTCTCACACTTGACGGTTTCATCCTCATATTGTGCAATTCCAACATCACATGTGACAGTTTTTCTCACATTTGGTGGTTCTCTTACTTTTTTCTCACATTTGACAGTTCCATCCTCACATTGTGCAGTTCCAACATCACATGTGACAGTTTTTCTCACATTAGGTGATTTTTTTACTTTTTTTCTCACACTTCACGGTTTCATCCTCATATTGTGCAGTTCCAACATCACATGTGACAGTTCTTTTCTCACATTTGGTGGTTTCCTTACTTTTTTTCTCACATTTAACGGTTCCATCTTCACATTGTGCAATTCCAACATCACATGTGACAATTTTTTCTCAAAATTGGTGGTTCCCTTACTTTTTTTTCTTACATTTGACGGTTTCATCCTCACATTGTGCAGTTTCAACATCACATATGACAGTTATTTTGTCAAATTGGGTGGTTCCCTTACTTTTTTCTCACAGTTGACGGTGTCATCCTCACATTGTGCGGTTCCAACATCACATGTGGTAGTTCTTTTCTCACATTTAATGGTTCACTTACTTTTTTCTCACACTTGACGGTTCCATCCTCACATTATGTAGTTCCAACATCACATGTGACAGTTCTTTTATCACATTTGGTGGTTTCCTTAGTTTTTTCTCACATTTAACGGTTCTATCTTCACATTGTGCAGTTCTAACATCATATGTGACAGTTCTATTGTCATATTTGGTGGTTCTCTTACTTTTTTTTTCTTTTCATATTTGATGATTCCATTTTCAGATTGTACAATTCCAACATCACATGTGACAATTCTTTTGTCACATTGGGTGGTTCCTTTACTGTTTTCTCATACATGACGGTTCCATCTTTACATTTTGCAGTTCCAACATCACATGTGACGATTCTTTTCTCATATTTGGTGGTTCCCTTTCTTTTTTCTCATATTTGATGGTTCCATCCTTATATTGTGTAGTTCCAACATTACACGTGACAGTTTGGTAGTTCCCTTACTTTTTTTTTCACATTTGACGGTTCGATCTTCACATTGTTTAGTTCCAATATCACATTTGACAGTTCTTTTCTCACATTTGGTGGTTCCCTTACTTTTTTCTTACATTCAACGGTTCTGATGGTGTAAGAAATCAGTTGGTTGAACACTTCGGCTTCGGTGGACTGCAACGCTAGCGGCGGCCTACAAAAAGAGAAAGCAGTCAAAGGGTGACCGGGTTGAGCCGGCCAAACACCCTCCGATGGTGAAGTGAGTTTTCTGGTCCTCTAATGGAGTTTCAACTTTACTTAATGTAATCTCAGGAAATTCATACCTTTGCATGATGAAGACCAGGCCTTATATACCACACTCTAGGGCGGTTATTAATTTCAATAACTTCCCCCAGAATCTTGGAATTCGGACATAACCTCCTCAACGGCTACGAGAATCGTAACCGCCAATGGAAGTTACATCAAGTTGGAGGGATTGGCGGCGATGAATGCGGGTTAATGAACCGCTACGAAGTTCACCCAGTGTTGGCGTAGTCGTCCATGTGCTTTGCGCATGGACGATACTTTGTTCTGTAGTCGTATCGTCGTCCATGCACCTTGTGCATGGACGATTCCCTCGATCTGATTCCCCGGAGTGATCAATTGCCCAACATCCTATGGACGAGATATAGGGACGAATCGAAGATGGCCTGATGTTTGGCTAACCGCAACTCTCTGGACGACATGTCTGGACGAACTATAGATGTGTGTTTTGCTATCCCATCAGGTTCCATCCTCATATTGTGCAGTTCCAACATCACATGTGACAATTCTTTTCTCACATTTGGTGGTTCCCTTGCTTTTTTCTCACATTTGGTGGTTCACTTACTTTTTTTTTCACATTTGATGGTTTCATTCTCACATTGTGCAATTCCAATATCACATTTGATAGTTCTTTTGTCACATATAGCGGTTCCTTTTTTTTCCCTCAAATTTGATGGTTTCATTGTCATATTAAGCAGTACCAGCATCGCATCTGCTTTATTTTTGTCACATGTGACAATTCTTTTGTCACATTGGGTGGTTCCATTACTTTGGACAGTTCCATCCTCACATTGTGCAGTTTCAATATCACATGTGACAGTTCTTTTCTCACATATGGTGGTTCCCTTACTTTGGATGGTTCCCTTACTTTTTTCTCAAGTAAAAGTGTTCAACATTTTTATTAGGGTGGTCAAAATAGGTTAATTTAGTAAATAATATATTTTTTTGAAGTATATATATACAATATTTTCAAGTTAGGGTGGTCCCAAAACATATTAATTTAAAATAATTATTTATATAAATTTTTTTTTGAATATATAAATTTTTTTTTTTTTGACAAGTGAGGGTGATCCTAGGACCACCCTCACATACAAGTAGAGCCACCAGTGATTTGCAAGACCAAAATGATAATAAAAATTTTATACAACCACTCGATTTGAAACTCATTGATTTTAAAATTAATGGATTTAAAAAGCCTTTATTTGAAATCCGTTGATTTTTAAATTCCTTGTTTGGGTCTTTTTATACAATGACAGATTTGAAATTCTATTGTTTGGATACTTAAATTTGGATTTGGATTTGAATTTAAAAATCAATAAAATATTTTTTCCAATTATTATTTTTCTTAAACCTTCTACACTTTAATTTTAGTAACATTTTTTAATAAATACATGAGCTAATAAAAAAGCCATTGATAATCCAATTGACAAAATGATGACTAAAAATCTGTTATCATAGCTAACTAAATTTTTTTTTGCCAACTATTGGCAACTAAAATGTTCTATATCAACATAAAGAGAGAACCCAAATGCATGAGTTTTTTCTCAACATTTAAAATCTCAAACTAAAAAATTGTTTCAAAGTTCCGTTAAAAAGTTTTGATGATAAAATATCCAATATATATGTTTTTTACACAAAATTCAAAACAAAGAAGCCATTGATAGACCAATTGACAAGATAATGATTAAATATCTTCCATCATAGCCAACTAAAAAAATGTCTCGCCAACTCTTGCCAACTAAAATATTTTAGAGAGAGAGAGAGAGAGAGAGTACCCAAAATACATGAGTTTTTATTTTTATTTTTTAACAACATTCAAAATCTCAAACTAAAAAATTGTTTCAAAGTGGATATTTTCTACTCTTTTTTCTTTGGCAAGGTTCAATTGCATAATTTATTGATACCAAATGTTGATGTGTTGTTGTGCAATAGGAGAATTCATCACTTTTCTCCTTCCTCAATCATAGCTTCAACTGCATCGTCCATATATTTTGCACCAACTCTAGGAGCTCTATTCCTCCCACACAAGATCTCAATGTCCTCCAATTGTCAATAACTTTGTTTTTATAAGCACATGCTTTTGTACTTTTCTAAGAAGAAAAAAAAGAAGTAATGAGTTAACTTAAATAAAATAAATTGGACAATAAAACAAAGGAAAGGGAAAAAAAAAAAGCAGGACATTATGTGATGATTGTATTAGTGATAAACTTATGTAGAAATGAAAGGCATTATGTATCTGCAGAATTTTCTCAAAACTATCTTTAAACATGGACAAAACTTGTTATAGCTTGAAAACTACAATACCAGGAAGTAGTTAGCACACGGCCATATAGTTGAGTTAGCCTTGGAAAGTCATTCAGTAGAACAAACATCACATATGACCCCCTCTCAGCCATTTATTTTAAAATATTTTGAAATTTGAAATTTCATATTTTACACAAGTGATACATAAACTAATGTAATTTTTTATTTTATTTTATTTTTTTGCATTGATTGGGCAAATTTTGGGTGTTATAATATTTTTGCTCTCTTGATCTGAATGCTATGTGAAACCATTTTTCCACAAGTTCATATACGAAAAAATAAATAATTCATTAGTTCTATTTGTATATGCCATAGATGGTCCAAAGAAAACATACCACCTACTTGCAATTGGAGCTAAATATAGTGTTTTTTACCTCATAATAACGATAACGTGAAATGATATACAACCCAATTTCATGCACTACAAACAGGTCTCTTGTTGTAAAGTATCTAAAGGAAACTGAAAAACTACAAAGAAATCCATTATAAGTATCTTGACTTCTACTTACTTTGCTACTTGCTCATCATAAGAAGGAAAAAATTCACTTACAAAGAAATCCACTACAATGTGTTTCTTCACATCTATATTTGAATACCATCATGACAATAATTGAAAAAGAGAATCAAATGCATCTTGCAATTGGTCTACATGTCTGGATTATTCATTCCTAAGTTTTGAACATGGCAACTTCTAACTTGTAGGAATTTCTTATTGTCCCTTTTGCAGCTCAAGTGGTAACTAAAGTATCTGCATTTACATGGTATAACTATCAACACTTAGAAAAATGAGATGTTCATAAGAGCACACCTCATTGCATAGAGAATTCTGGTAGTTTTCTGCACATCAAAGGGGAATTTATCAAATAAAGCATATAATAAAGACATTATGACTAAAGCGATAAACACAGAAGGAACACAAGAGTTAAAAATAAATTAATATCCTTAAAATTTATAACAAAATATTGATAAGTTTTTGATAAGGTCCAACTCAAAGATTCATGCCTTTTGACAGCAAGTTTTTTTTCCAACTAATTTGTTTATTTATTTTTTTGATAAGTAATTTTATTGAAAAGTTCAACTAATTTATTATGTAGTTTCTTTTATAGGTAAGTTCTACACGCCTCTAAAGAGCACCGAGTCAAGCACATTCGTGCTACACCATATTTCCAAAGGTCACAGGTTTAGCGTATTGTAACTAAAAGGCTACTATAATGGTTTATAAAAAAAATTTGTGATCCACAGTGGCTTAACAATAGGTTCTTGCTCTCCAAATTAGTGACTTAACCATTGTCCTTCCTAAAGATCATATATTTAAAATATTTTAATAGTTGCAAGTCAGAACTATAACAGCCTAAATCTAAGAGTTAGCCATGGAGTACCAGGGCCATTAAGTTCAAAGCAATTTTTAACACTTTGCATAATGAAAGTACCATTGAGAACTCTAGGAAATGAAGAAAGGTATCAACTTTTTTAGGTACAATGATATTAATCATGTCAACCAGGTTTAAGACAAAAATTTCATGTATCAAGCATTTTCATGTTAATAAATAATAAAAAATGAAAAGTAACAACAACAAATGAAGACAAAATTTGATGTATCTTATTTATACCTTTAAACTTGTGAACCAGATCAATACCGTCAACAACCTGAATTCATGAATCTGCAGATGTGATGATAACTTTTGATGAACTACCTGGAGCAAACTGTTTAGATAAACTGATCAGCAACTGAAAAGTATCAACCAAACTTGTCTCTCAAAGTAGGCATACAAACCATCTTTACAAGTGAAAATCAGCTGAACAAGGAGAGAGTAAAATAGAAAGAAATCGGCAAGTTAATTGTATTTGAATTTATAATAATCTCATAAAAAGTACAAGATGGTAGAGCCACCAGATTACCTGGAAACCAGAGATTTTCTTGTGATGAGATTTCTTCTTCTTGTTCTGCAGATTGATTTGGCTTTTTTGTTGCAACTTATTCTTTGAAAGTATGAACAGATAAAGAAGTTATTAACAGTTAGTGCACAAAAAACTTGACTAAACCAACCATGCACACACACAGAGCTTTCTAAACCAGTACTAGATGTATTGTATAAACGGCAACTCCCCTTGTGTGAACCAACTAGTGCACCCTTCAGAAACCAACAAATTTCTTAAGCCATCTGAAGAATTGTATTTTATATAACTTGAACTTTAGTCTTTGATATCAACAGTATTCATGATACCAATTGTATTTTATATAAGTTCTCTGCTTTTATGAATTAAAACATAATTTTTTTCTTCTTTTTTTTGCTGAATTACTATGTCTGTTAGGAGTTAGGACAGCTTGTTTCTATTTTTTTTATGGAAGAAAGATGTTGCAATTCTCTAGAATTATTACTACTTTCATTCCAAAGTTCCATAAGTTCTTATTTTGACTATTTATTATCATTTTCAAAGGTTTACATATGGAAACTATGATGATGATGATCATAATAGTCATCATGATAGTTTCCACATGTAGACCTTTGGACCAATAAAGGCTATTTCTTAAAAACACTAAGAACACGAGTAAATCGTTAACATAGAATACTAGACATGATTTTCTTTCTTTTTCAGAAGAATTAAGACATTATCTTTAGGCTCAAATGCAAAGCTCGGCCAAGCATGGCAAAGCATAGCTATTGCCATGACAAGAAGCCAACCGAATCCAAACACATCAAAAACATTACAATGGCCTATTAAATAACTAAGGAAAGGAAACATTATGCATAGAGGAAAAAAAATCAAATAAATAAACAAAAGCCCTTTTTGGCATTTTTACAAACATGTATATGCATAAGCACTCTTATAAATAAATAAACCAAACTTTAAATGCAAAAAATTCCTCCATCCTGAATCCTATTTACTAACTCAATCACAATTCAACATTATCTTCTCACATCATAAAATCCAAGAAAATCAAAAGAAGAAAGAGAGGAAAAGAACCTTATGGCATGTACATGTCAAATATCAATTACATGGCATAAATTTCTATTATTAATTGAATTGGAAAAACCAAAGAAATTTTTTTCCCCAAACAGGTACATGACCTACAAAGAATTTAAGAACCCATATTTTGCCAATCTAGAGGTAGGGATATAGACTAAGAAATACCAACCTGAGGATGGTTAGAGTCGAAAATTTCTTCTGCTGGATATGGATTTGTTTTCTTGAAGAACGATTTTTTTGCCATGAAAATCACTGCTTGATCTCAGGTCGTATGATTTCTCCTCACTCAGCAGGGCAAGAAACGACAGAATCGTATTGTAGAGATGAATTACCTGCAACAACCTATCTCTATCTTCAAGCTGCTTCTGATTTGCAGATCGGAAACCTTTGTAAAATTTTGTAGCTTTTTCTATCATACCTAGAATGATAGAAAAACAGGAATATAATGTGACCATGAATATAAGGGAGTGGAGTGAACGCAAGAGCAAAATCTGAGAAAGGAAGAAGAAAGAATCGGAGAACGCAAGAGAAGGAGAAAAGGCTGAGATAGGAACCATCCGAATTTTTTTTAGTTTATATACACTGACCTACTTTACCAGTAACAGGTTTCCATTAAAATTAAATGAATGGCTTGGATTGAAACAATGAAAAATTAATGGCTAGGATTAGGGAGGGTACCGTACCCCCCAAAACAAATAGGGGGTACTGTAGAATGACCCCATTTATATTAGACTTTGTATGACAATTAACATTGTTTATTTATTTTATCATTAATAATCAACTTAGTGTTATTTAGGTTTTTTTTATAAATAAAAATATTATCCTTTTAATCTTGTATCTCCTGAACTAAAATTTTGGCTCTACTACTTTATAACTCAAACTTTTTCTCGCTATATGATTGGAATTTACATAGAAGTCCCTCAAATAAGCCACCAACAGATTAGTCCACTCTTTTATTTTGCACATGTTACAATATACTATTATTATGGAGAGCATAATACATAACTATACCTAATTATAAGAGGCATCATAAAGCCCAAACCATATATCACATAAAGCCCACTTTATTCTTAACTTCTCTCCACGATAATAATAAGCAACCTAATGCTTAATTATTATTGAACCATGGTGCAGCTGCTTCATTTCTTAAGGGGTTGAAGGTGGGCAACGGTTATATGGGGTACGAATACATCGAGATCGAGGTGGCCTATTGAATGGCGGACTTGGCCTCCTATAGGGTGGACCTGGCGTTGGTGGAGTTGGTGGCTTCAACGGTGGAGCAACTGGCTTCAAGGGTTGAGCTGGCGGCTTCGAGCACCATGATCTACGAGAATATGGATCACACTTTTCTGAGATATGAGATAAATTTATCAGAATATAACCAAGTTAAGAAATTAACGAGAAAACATACATGGAAGAGAGCAATTAGAGCAAAAGTTCCATATATGGAAAATCTCAAACAGTGAAATTACTTGACAAGTAATTTGCTAATTTGTACATGCTTAGAAACTTAAAATTTATCAGAAAAATACTAGCTTTTGGAATGAATATATGTTTATCTTTTAGGCCATAAAAAACAAGAAAACTCATTTGATTTCAATATCGGTATCTTAAAAATCATTTAATTTTGCTCAGTCTTTAACAACAATTTGAAATTAACATGCTTATATTCAAAATATTTTTCAACATATATAAATGAGAAAATGCTACTACGTAAAAGCTTACTCAATAAACCTAATCAAAAGTTTATTTTAATAAGTACGCAACAAAATAAAATAAAATACAACTATGAACTATCTAGCTTCTAGAAAATTCAAAATAGTGCTCTCGCGAGGTAACCTTCAGCTGCATTTGAAGAAGGAATGAAAAATATGGAAGCGAAGAGAAGGCAGACAATGAGAATGGCCTTCATTTTGAGACTTCGTGGTTCTAGGCTTCTCTATCCTGGCCTTATTTATAGACCATACATTCAAGTAGAATCTTGTAAAATGGACTATTAAACTCACTGGAATAAGACAAAATGAAGTAGGATATTTAAAAAAATAAAAATCGATAGTTACAATGGAAAATTGACAATTGAACCTTTCAATATTTGAATTGAAAAAATAAAAAAATATCAATTGAGTTACAAGGCTCTTGACAAATAAAATATAATTGAAAGAAGTCTAAAAAGAGGAACACATGTAAAAAATAAGAAGACTTCGAATAAAGTTGGCTAGACATAAAAATTGAATAGGGTAAAGTTATGTACCCTTATTTATTTAATTTATCAAATCTATGGAAATGAGTTTGCTTTTGCTATCTTTAGTTTATTAATCACGTGGGTATCAATATGCTCAATTGATAAGATCTTTTGTCATCAAATAAAAGATTTGTTAGTGATTCTAACATTCTCTACCCTTGTCTTATTTATAGACCATATATACAGTCAAGTAAAAGCATGTGAAATGGACTATTAATTAAACTCACTAGAACAAGACAAAATGAAGTAGGATATTTAAAATAAATAAATAAAAATCGATAATTACAATGGAAAATTGACGATTGAATCTTAAATATCTTAATTGAAAACATAAAAAAATATCAATTGAGTTACAAGGCTCTTGCCTATTGGACATTTTTCCCCTTCATTTTTTAGAATGAACTTAATTTTTTTCCTTTACTTAAATTTAATATTTTGGTTTCCTTTATTGTGAATGGAGTTGCTTTATATCCTTCATAGTGAAAAGCTTATCCACATAGTTATAGACTAAAAGAGAAAAGTAACACCATCGTCCACTGTCCACTTGTAATTGACTCTTAAGTCTTCACTAAGTCCAAAAACGTTTGGCCACCACGTGTTTTCTACATGACAATGACAAATGCTCACTTATTAGTCTGCTTTTTATCATCCAAATTATTATGAAATTTCTTTTGAAAACGAAACAAAAGATATTAATTAATTATACGTAACTAATAAAATTCTCGTGCTACTGGTCTGTAAAGTTGTTATTTACAACTATGTATTTTGTTGGCTTTTATTCCGTGCCAAATTTGATTGTAATTATTATCAATCGTTTATACCCTGTTTTTGTTGTGGGATTTGTTGTAAGGGCTGTGTAATAGAGAAAGTGTGTGAAGACTCAAGCATTTGGAGGCTGAAGGATTCTCGCGGGTATGTCGCGACTTAGCTTCCCGCGAAGTGAAGCATGTGCCCTGCACGTGCTGGAATGCGAAGAGTCAGGCCAGGTGGAGACAGCTGTTTCTCGCGAGTATCTCGCGGGTAAGGCCTTCCCGCGAGACACCCGCGAGACATGCTGTTCTGCCAGCCTATACTGATTGACTCACACATTTTGCACCTATCCTATATATACCCTCATTACCCACAAATGTTGAGGAATGCTTCAGAGAGAAAACCCTAGCCAAACATATTTGGAATTAGAGATTGTCTTCCCCACCTTTCTCTATACACTTGCTTGTGGTATCTCCTCAACCCTTCCCTCTCAATTTCCACACCATTGAGAGGTTGATAGCTCAAACACTTACCTCACCCTTTGAGAGTGTTGAGTGACGTTTTGGTACTGCTGGGAAGCATTGGAAGAAGCCTGGAATGGCAGATGCAACATGGAGCTTGTTGTGGGATCCGGGGTGCTAGACAAGACACGGTTCCGAGAAGCCTTGTTGGAGTAGGAGCTTGGAGGGCTTAGGTACATCGGGTAGATTAGGCTTGGAGGGTCTCTTGCTAACCCATGTATCCCAACTGATTGTCTAGTGGATCGATTTCCACTTGGAGGGCGGCGGAGAGGTTTTTCGCCGAGTTCTTCGGTTTCCTCTTCGAGAACACGTCTCGGTGTTTTCTGTGTTTGCATCCTTCTTCCCTACTCTTGTTTAATTCCATTATACTGCTGTGTTGCTTAGTTTATGGATTAGAGTAGCTTACTTGTTCATCCGCTCGCTTTTACACTATTCCGCACTTTGTATTAAAGTTGTGTAAAATCTATCGAGCCGTAATTTTAATTGGGGGGTCTAAACAGCTCTTGTGTTTTCAACACATTTTCGAGCTTTCAATTAGTATCAGAGCAGGTACACTTGTTGTGGTTTAAATACCTTAGTGTGATCCTTGACCCTTTTTGAGATTGACCGGTCTCAATCGCTCAATGTTCCACCATTTTTTTATGGGAACAATTATGCATTCTGGAAAGTCAGAATGAGAGCATTTTTATGTTCTATGGATGATACCGTGTGGGATGCGGTTGAGATAGGCTGGACTAAGCCGGAGGATCCTAAGTCCACTTGGGATAAGGCAGCTCTCGCAGCCGCAAATGCTAATAGTAGAGCTTTAAATGCTATTTTCTGTGGTGTATCTCCTGATGAATTCCACAGGATCTCTCATATGACGGTAGCCAAGGAAGCTTGGAAGATTTTGGAGACAACATATGAGGGTACGAAGAAAGTTAAGGACACAAAGCTTCAGATGCTTACCACCAAATTTGAAGAGCTCAAGATGGGGGATGATGAACCATTTGATTCATTCTATGGGAAGCTCAATGAAATTGTAATTGCTAAACTCAATCTTGGGGAGAAGATTGAAGAGACTAAGGTGGTGAGAAAAATTTTAAGGTCCTTACCGGAGAGCTTTCGAGCAAAAGTCACAGGCATAGAGGAAAGCAAGGATTTGGATGAAATTAAGATCCAAGAGCTCATTGGATCACTCCAAACGTATGAGCTTGGACTGCCTTCCCACAGGACGAGTAAATCGCTTGCTCTTAAAACCATCACTGAAAGAATGAATGATCCTTCCGAAGAAGATGGAGTGGAGAAGGAAGTAGTATACCTTGCGAAAAACTTCCAAAAATTTTTGAAGATGAAGAACAGTGGAAAACCATTCAACAGAGGAAAATTTTCATCTTCAAGAGGTGATAGGAAAGAGTTTACGAGGAAAGAAGGGAGGGATTCTCAACCTTCTTCAGACATTGTGTGTTATGAGTGCAATGGCCATGGACATCTAAAGAAGGAGTGTCCAAATTTTCTGAGGGGAAAAGGCAAGGCTTATGCCACTATGCTCAGTGATTCAGACTCTTCTGACTCTGACTCGGAAGAGAGCTGTGACGGAGAGGGAAATTACTCCGTCTTCATGACCATTGCTCATGTGGAGTCATCGGATGATTTGGGTGCACTTGTGAAGGAGCTTGGTGAGCATTCTGATTCAGAGTCTATTGGGATTATGGACGAATCAAATGTTGAAGAGGAAGAAAATACAGCTAATCTTCAAGAAAATTACTCCTTACTACTTGAGAAGTCGGGAGAGTATTCTAAAGTAGCCAAGGCAGCTGTAAGGAAAATGAAGAAAGCTGAGGAAGATTACAGAAGTCTCTTGATCAGATATAAAAAGGCTAAGTGTGAGATTGAGACACTAAATGGCGAGCTGTCTGAAGCCTATACGAAGGTGAGGTTTCTTGAGCAAGAGGTTGTACAAGCTCATGCTAAGATAGAGAGAGTCTCCTCTCAGAAGTTAGAAGATGTTATATCATCTCAAAAACCTTCTTCAGACAAGTCCGGGTTGGGATACACCGGAGGAAGCGGCTCATCAGCCAAAGTCACCAAAAAAGTAAAGTTTGTGAAGGTAAACGAGACGGTTGTAGAAGAGCCCATTCTTGAGAAAGTTGAGAATGTAAAGAAGAAGAATGTGGCTGAGCAACGAATGGTGAATAAGCCCCGAAATCAATCTGTGATTACACATGAAACCAGAGGAAGATCTCTCCCAAGATCATAACGGGGTCCTAGAATGGATTATATGTGTCATTACTGCGGACTGCAAGGACATACCAGACCCAACTGTCAAAAGCTAAGATCAGACAACAATGCAAGCGCACCTCGGTCACGAGGAAGGAGAAATGACATGAAGTCTTGGGGTGGTGAGCAACCGAGAAGTCAAAATCGTGATCCCGGTATGATGGACGTGATGAAAATGATCGGTGCCTTCACCACTTGCTTGGAGAGTTTCACCAGAAGGTTTGACAGTCCAAATTCTCGTACCCAATCCGTCAAGGATATCACCCCAAACGCACGTGATGTGTGGGTGAAGAGGGGTACTCATGCATAAGCATTATAACATGTCCATGCATAAATTCTTTCAATGTTTAGGGACATTTGCTGTTGCATCCTTTCATGTTTTTTTTTTTTTTGCTAATTTGTCTGGTTGGTTTGTACCAGCTGTTTCTGTTGAGCTTTCTTTTCGTGTTCTGTTTTGGGTGTGTTCAAAAAATTCAAAAACACATAAAAAATTGAAAATCCAAAAAGTTTGATCACTTTGTTGAGTTTTGTCTCAAAGCATGTTTTGTCTTGTACCTTTGTACTTATGGCTTTGTGCATTTAACGAGCTTAGCTTGTCTCTCATGCACTCATATCATTGTGGAAGAAATTCTGAAATCTATGTGACTGTTGTAAATAGATCTTCAACCTTGTCATGAATGATTAGTGAATGGTTTTGTTGATCTTGAGACATGCATAGACTCATGCCTATATATCTTCCCACCTTTTATTTTATTTTTGCTTAAAAGAGCTCTCTAAATGTAAATCTCCAAATGAAAAGAGATATAGAGCTGCAAAAGCCTGTCGCACAAACTAGTATTCGACTAGGAAAAAGGGAAAGCGACCAAAATAAAATGTATGATGCCCAAAAAGCCAAAGGCTAACTCATCAATTGAAATATCAAAAATTTCAGGCATCTATCTCTAAATGAGATTTTCTTTGCTCAAAAGTTGCAAATGATATGTTGAATATGGAGCCAAATGAAAAGCTTCATTGAATTGTTATCAAGTACGTGTGGGAGGTCATATATGCATGTTTCTATAATTGAGATAGGCCACATAATCTAGTGCTAGTTGTGTATGCCTTGATTGAATTGATCATTGAAGCTTCACATTGGACTAAGGACTATCTCATTTTTGATATCCACACACAACACACAAGTCTATGTTCAATGAATGTCATATTCATTTGTGTGATTGTACTTGATTAAATGTGTTTTCACATGCTCAATCTTTGTTTGATCAAACCCAAAAAGATTTTTGAGTGTTTTATTTGTTTTTGAAAGTGATTTTATACTTTCTTGTCTTGTGTTTTTGGTCAAAATTCATTTTTGTGTATTTCTTAAAAAAAACAGGTTCAGGGGTTGTTTCGCGAGAAGCTTGCGACTTAGAGCTTCTCGCGAAAAGGGGTTGAGGGAAATATTTTTTTCATCCTGTCACACAGAAACTTTCACGACTGTATCACGACTGTCTCGCTACCAACAACTTCTCGCGAAATGTTGTTTGGCTAAAAATTGGATTTTTCCAATTTCAGACAGAAGTTACCGCGACTGTCTCGCGACTATTTCGCGACCTAATGCTTCTCGCGAAAATTTTATGCTTCAGTGGCCATTTTCGCGGTTGTCTCGCGACTGTGTCGCCACTCCTTAACCCGTGAAAAATGAGTGTTTTCAGTTTTTATATTACTGATGTGACAGTTTTTCAAAACACAAAAACTTCCCTCGCTCAACCTCTCTCGAACCTTTTCAACCCAAATCACTATTCCATTCAAACCCCATCAATCCAAGCATTTTTTCTGCATTTTCTTCTTCAAGGTATGTTTGATAATCAATTCTTTTTAAGTTTTTGCTTAAATTATGCAGAATTTTTGTTAGGGTTTTGATAATTGGGGATTTTTGAAACTTTGGGTTAGTCTTCTAAATTGGGTGATTATTTCTCAAATATTTTGATTGGGCTGTGTCCCATTTGTTGTTTCTGCATCTGTGTTGGCCCCTTGTGGCATTTTATCATGTATTGAGGGTAGATTTTCCCATGTTCATGCATTATTCATGTTATATTTGCATTTGTGCATGCTAGGTGTTTGTCAAAATGTCCGAGTGACATTTTTGTGCCAAATTGGAATCAAGTGATTTCAATCCATGGACTTTCACTTGTTTGACCTTATTTTACTTGGTTTGGTCATTGAACCCATATTTCATTCACTTTACTCATGTTGCATACTCTTGGCACACAACTAGGCACACTTAGGCACCCTCATGCATCTCGTGCCGCACACACTCATCAGCACATGCACACATATGCACACACATGCACAGTCTCTTAGTTTTTATGCATTGTGTTTATGCTTTATAGGTTTGTGTTTTTAAGCATGCTATTAAGAGTCAACCATGCTCTGTTTTTTAGTTAGTTCAACTCTGATTTGGAACTAACTTGAATCTAATCAAGTTTTGTCTTGTGGTTTGTGTTTGTGGATTTTTCTTCTCTGCTTTGTGAAATTGTGCAGATGTCTCCCACCAAGCATGCAGCGAAGAAGAAATCAACCTCAAAGCGAGCACGTACTAATTCTGATCATTTCAAGTCTGCAGAAGCTGATATGAAGTACAATGACTGCTACAAGGACAAGACGATCATCATGGAGAGAGTTGTCCAGTTAGAGACGCTTGAGGGCACTTCCATCCCTAAAGTGTTCAAAGATAGAACTTGGACCAAGCTGCTAAACCCAACTGGAGTGGTTTATTCAGAGATTATCAGGGAGTTCTTCTCTAATTCCACTGTCAACGAAGACTGTATTGAGTGTTGGGTAAGACACAAGGAGTTTGTGATTACAAGAGAGAGCATCCAAGACTTTTTGGAAACTCGTCCTCCATCTCAGCCAATCACAGTTGCATATGAGGACAAATTAGGTTCTACTGCTGAGATGATTACACTCCTTGGTGGTGAACCGAAGAAATCATCCATGAACACCATCAAGTTCTCTCCAGAAATGAGAACACTAAGCTATGTGATGATTCACAATCTGTATCCGGTCACCAATCTCACCACTCTATCTGCTCCGAGAACAAGATTCTTGTATAATCTCTTTACACATAAGGAGATTGACATTTGTGGCCATATCATGCATGTCCTGAAGAAGAGCATCACAAAGTAGAATTCACGGACTGTGATGCCGTTCCCCTCCTTAATCATGGGATTGATTGTCAAGACAAAGCTCAAGCTACCCAGTGGCCTCACAGTTGTTCAGAGGGACTACCCCATTGGTGGTCATACACTGACTAGGAGCACTGCACACATCAAGGGTTCTAAGACTGGTGTGCATACCATACCACCACCACGACGGGTTCAGCAGGATGAAGGTGAAGATACAGAGGAGGAGATTGATAGGTTCACCTCGACTCCAGAGCCCTCTGCACAGCCATCATCTTCGGCTCCACCACAAGGCTTAAGCAAACTTGATCAGTTGCTTGCTAAGATGGATCAGATGTCTACAGTGCTTGACTCCCATGTGCAGTACACCGCGGACCAGTTTGCATACCTTCAAGGACAGATCACCGCGCTCTCTTCCCAAATACAAGACTTATCTATGGAGCAAGGCACGGATTCAGAGTCAGATCAGTTATAACCCTTTGGCCATTCCGGTCAAAAAGGGGGAGAAAATTTTGAGGGGGAGCATAGTCTAGAAACTTAGTAACATTGGTTATTGGTTTTTTTTCAGACGGTTTTTATTCAGTATCATTTAGTCTTTATAACTATTTTACGGCTTTTGGTTTAAAACTTTGATAACTATGTTTTATATTAGTATAATTTCAGTAGTTTCTTTTGTGGTATTCTCTATGCTTTGTAGCATACTTTGCATGTACTCATGTTGCTTTTGTAAGCTTTAAGGGTTTGTTTCATTGCATATGTTTTGTAGGATTTTATGGTTTGTGCCATGCATATGCAATACTTTGCTTATGCAGCCTTTATGCTTGTTTTCTTGAAGTTTAATGTCATACATTTTACTTCAGTATATCACTCTTGTGCCCTTGTAAGATTGTTCCTAGATGCATATACGTTCTATGCATTGGTTGAGTGACGAACACTCTTGTGCCCTAGTAGGATTGTTCCTAGATGCAAATACTTCGTGTATTTCGCATTGGTTGAGTGTTGGACTTGCAAATGATATTCTTCATTTGAGCTTATCACTTTGCATGTCCGGATGGTCATTCCATGTGTGAATGAGCATAGTGATCACTTTTGCGTAAGTGATTGCCTGTTTGATATTGCCATGGTCTATTGTTTTTATTCCATTTTGCTTGATCATGCTATTATTGCTCCATATACTTTTCAAATTTTTCTGCATACAATGATATTAGTTTGTTGTTGTGTTTCAGGAGTTACTTGTTCATATGTTTCAAGAGCTTATCAGAATCTAGAATTAGGTGTGAGTGAGTTTTGCCTTTGTTCCCAAACTCACGTTTAAGTCTAGAGTCCATTTTAGGGTTTTATCACGAAATAGCCAAAGGGGGAGATTGTAAAGTTGTTATTTACAACTATGTATTTTGTTGGCTTTTATTCCGTGTCAAATTTAATTGTAATTATTATCAATCGTTTATACCCTGTATTTGTTGTGGGATTTGTTGTAAGGGTTGTGTGATAGAGAGAGTGTGTGAAGACTCAAGCATTTGGAGGCTGAAGGATTCTTGCGGGTATGTCGCGACCAAGCTTCCCGCGAAGTGAAGCATGTGCCTTGCACGTGTTGGAATGCGAAGAGTCAGGCCAGGTGGAGATAGCTGTCTCTCGCGAGTATCTCGCGGGTAAGGCCTTCCCGCGAGACACCCGCAAGATAAGCTGTTCTGCCAGCCTGTACTGACTGACTCACACATTTTGCACCTATCCTATATATACCCCCATTACCCACAAATGTTGAGGAATGCTTCAGAGAGAAAACCCTAGCCAAATACGTTGGGAATTAGAGATTATCATCCCCACCTTTCTCTATACACTTGCTTGTGGTATCTCCTCAACCCTTCCCTCTCCATTTCCATACCATTGAGAGGTTGATAGCCCAAACACTTACCTCACCCTTTGAAAGTGTTGAGTGACGTTTTGGTACTGCTGGGAAGCATTGGAAGAAGCCTGGAATGGCAGATGCAACATGGAGCTTGTTGCGGGATCCGGGGTACTAGACAAGACACGGTTCCGAGAAGTCTTGTTGGAGTAGGAGCTTGGAGGGCTTAGGTACATCGGGTAGATTAGGCTTGGAGGGTCTCTTGCTAACCCATGTATCCCAACTGATTGTCTAGTGGATCGATTTTCGCTTAGAGGGCGGCGGAGAGGTTTTTCGCCAAGTTCTTCGGTTTCCTCTTCGAGAACACGTCTCGGTGTTTTCTGTGTTTGCATCTTTCTTCCCTACTTTTGTTTAATTCCATTATACTGATGTGTTGCTTAGTTTATGGATTAGAGTAGCTTACTTGTTCATCCGCTCGCTTTTACACTATTCCGCACTTTGTATTAAAGTTGTGTAAAATCTATCGAGCCGTAATTTTAATTGGAGGGTCTAAACAGCTCTTGTGTTTTCAACACATTTTCGAGCTTTCATGGTCAAATTCAGATAGCCTTAAGTTAGATGGCTTCAAATTTTGCAATGTGTGTGCAAGCCAAATGCAGTAAGTATAAACTCTAAAAAGCAAACCTAATTACACACCCCAATCCATAATATGTTTAAATGTCAACTTGTAATTGGTGGACCTAATTTTTTTACTTAATTTTAACAAATACTTGTTGTGGTCTCATTTGTAAGTAATGAAACAATAACAAGTTGATACTTAAACATATTGTGGAACGGTATGTTTGGGTGTCAGTAAATGAAACTATTTGGTCAACTTAGAATTTCATACATTTCATTGATTTTTGAGAAAATAATAACATAGTCTCAATAAAAGTTATTATTATTTGTAACACAAATTTTACTCTCTCTTTTTTGGCTAAATAAGCTTAGCTGTTGTTTATTTAGAGATTGATGTGTTATAGATTACTAGTTTTGGTGGCACTTGCAAGGCACTTGCAAGGCACGTGCTACCCCTTGATTGCAAAACTTAAGATAAGCTTCTATCTAAAGAACTATGAAATCATATTCTCAAAAATACATGCCATACAATGCTTATCTCATTCATATAAAAATTTTGATTACACAAAAACGTAGCGTTACTTTACAACATATGAAATATCAATTTCTCTATGATAGTTTTTTATAACCTATTTTTTAAAAGCAATATCCACTCACCAAAAACTTTTAAGAATGATATTGAATATCATTATCCTACATTTTATAAGTCTCTATGATGTTTAGCTTTATTAGTTTTTAATAGACAACCTTTTAAGTAAGAAAATAAATTAAAATAATAATAATAAAAATAAAAACAACATAAGAAAATGCATATGTGCAATTGAAGTCTCCATTAGATAAAATTATAGATCTAGAAGATTAAAAACCTAGTAAATTAGTGTTCTCTAAGTAATAAATAGAATACCTTATATCACAATTTCAACTTTCCAAGCATGACTACTTCATAAAACTCAAAATACATGAAGAAGATTTTTGAGATATTAAAATTCAGTGGGGTATTTTAGGTATAGCACAATGGAATATTTTAAGAATTAATCATAGGGAAAATTGCTTGGTTTTATAATTTAGGGGGACTTATAAACTACCAAATAGTACAAAGGGAGAAACGACATTTTCCCCAAGTATTTTTGTCTGTAAAACTATATATGGACAAAATGTCAGGTAACTAATCCACAAAATGTCCGTAAAAGTATTTTCCCCAGGTAACTAATCCAAAAAAGAAGTCTAGAAACACAACAAAATCTCACAACAATTTCACAATGCCTTTATTTTTAGTTGTGATTGCAATCAGTCTAATATTTTTTTATTTTATTATATATTTATTTTGACTTATAACGAACTTACACTTTAGTAGTTGTGAAAATATCATGACATAAACAAAATGTCCTGACATAAACAAAATGTCCTAACATTTTCACAATACCTTTATTTTTAGTTATGGTGGGTTTGGTCTAATATTTTATTATTTTATTTCAACATATAAGGAATTGACACCTAAGTAGTTGTGAAACTATTGTAACAAAAACAAAATGTTACCACATTTTCACAATAAATATTTTATTTTATTTTGACCTATAAAGAACTAACAACTCAACAATTATAAAAATATTGTGAAAATTTATTGTGTCATTATAACTATTTCCAAAAAAAAAAACATTATGTCAGCACATATAAACATTTAAAAAGAGAGAGAGAGAGAGAGAGAGAGAGAGAGAAAGAGCGAGCTCAAAGTATCAAACCAATGTCAGAATATATAAATATTAAAATAAAAAAATAAAAAATAAATAAAAAGAGAGAGCGAGAAAAAAGAGCGAGCTCAAAGTATCAAACCAATGTTAGAATATATAAATATTAAAATAAATAACATGTAAAAGAGAAAAAGAGACCGGTTGAAACGGTGTGTTTTGGCTCACCAATTGATTAACAAAATGGGCCTCTTAGCCCTTTTTATACAGGTGTTGTGGGTTTAATTGGTAGCCTTTGATTCTTCTTATTTGGGTAATATAATATTGAAATAAAAAATATTGCATCTATGACATTTTTATAACACTTTCATAACAAATTTGAGATTGTAAGTTGTTGTTAATTCTAATTTGAACCTATCACCAAAATTATTTTTTTCCACTAATCATAGTCAATAAAAACCTATTATTTAGGATTTATTTTAAAAGTGTTGTAAATATATTGTAGGCATAACATTTCTTTATATTTAAGTTTTTCATTTGTGATCCAAACTCACAATTTAAAATTATACCAAACCAAAATGACTGTAGAAAAGATATAAAAGAAAAAACTACACTAAACCAAAGCTACATTAGAAAATAAAATAGTAGACTCTAATTCATAAAATAAAAAAAAATAAAAATAAAAATAAAAAAGATATAGTAGACTCTAATTTTTTACCAGAAGACTTAAAAATTGACCAGGGTAAAGTTTTTCGTCCCTTTATTTATTTATTTTGTCACATTGATTATAATGTGTTTGACTTTACTTTTTTCTTCTTCTTCTTTTTCTGTTTTTTCTTTTTTGTTGTTTCCTGCTATCTTTAGTTTACAAATCTATACATAATTTTACTAATATGTTGGGGGTATCTAGTATCATGTACACGCCTCGTCCTTAAATTAGTTTAGTACAGTTTCATTTGGTTAATACCTCTTTCTTTTCTTTTCTTTTCTTTTTCTCCTTTTTTTTTTTTTTTTTTTCTTTTGAGAAGTTGGTTAATACCTCTTTGAAAGAGGCTAGGACAAGGAACCGAAGCAGAAATCAAGAATTTGAACCTTACTTTATTTGTGGAAAGATGAACGCATTTGGTCAATTGTCTTTTTTTTCCCCTTTTTTGTGTGCATAAAGTAGGTAAATAGAGAAAACTAACAGGATCAGACCACTTGTAGTTGACCTAAGTCTTCACTAAATCCCAAAAAATTTAACTACCATATTTTTTCTACTAAACAATGACCACGACAGTGCCTAAAGTATGTTAGGTTAAACTTCTCAAAAAAAAAAAATGTATGTTATGCTATTGATTTTTTAACCATTCAAATTATAAGAATTATGTAAAAAGTCTTGTAATTCAACTGATACATTTTGATAGTTTTGTTAGGACATATGTGATTTGCTGTTAGGAACATATGTCAAATTAGAATTGTCTAATCCTTTAACAAAACGCACTTTACTTGTAATTGGGTAGATCTAGGATGTGTTTAATACTTTAAGGAACAAGGTTTCAAGTTCAAGTGTTAAAGTCATGCAAGTCTGTCCAAGAAACAAGTGAGAAAGTGCTAGTTTCAAGTAGAATCTTGTAAAATGGACTATTAAACTCACTGGAATAAGACAAAATGAAGTAGGATATTTAAAAAAATAAAAATCGATAGTTACAATGGAAAATTGACAATTGAACCTTTCAATATTTGAATTGGAAAAATAAAAAAATATCAATTGAGTTACAAGGCTCTTGACAAATAAAATATAATTGAAAGAAGTCCAAAAAGGGGAACACATGTAAAAAATAAGAAGACTTCGAATAAAGTTGGCTAGACATAAAAATTGAATAGGGTAAAGTTATGTACCCTTATTTATTTAATTTATCAAATCTATGGAAATGAGTTTGCTTTTACTATCTTTAGTTTATTAATCACGTGGGTATCAATATACTCAATTGATAAGATCTTTTGTCATCGAATAAGAGATTTGTTAGTGATTCTAACATTCTCTACCCTTGTCTTATTTATAGACCATATATACAGTCAAGTAAAAGCATGTGAAATGGACTATTAATTAAACTCACTAGAACAAGACAAAATGAAGTAGGATATTTAAAATAAATAAATAAAAATCGATAATTACAATGGAAAATTGACGATTGAATCTTAAATATCTTAATTGAAAACATAAAAAAATATCAATTGAGTTACAAGGCTCTCGCCTATTGGACATTTTTCCCCTTCATTTTTTAGAATGAACTTAATTTTTTTCCTTTATTTAAATTTAATATTTTGGTTTCCTTTATTTTGAATGGAGTTGCTTTATATCCTTCATAGTGAAAAGCTTATCCACATAGTTATAGACTAAAAGAGAAAAGTAACACCATTGTCCACTGTCCACTTGTAATTGACTCTTAAGTCTTCACTAAGTCCAAAAACGTTTGGTCACCACGTGTTTTCTACATGACAATAACAAATGCTCACTTATTAGTCTTCTTTTTATCATCCAAATTATTATGAAATTTCTTTTGAAAACGAAACAAAAGATATTAATTAATTATACGTAACTAATAAAATTCTCGTGCTACTGGTCAAATTCAGACAGCCTAACATAGTCTCAATAAAAGTTATTATTATTTGTAACACAAATTTTACTCTCTTTTTTTTGGCTAAATAAGCTTAGCTGTTGTTTATTAAGAGATTGATGTGTTATAGATTACTAGTTTTGGTGGCATGTGCAAGACACGTGCTACCCTTTGATTGCAAAAATTAAGATAAAACTTCTATTAAAAGAACTATGAAATCATATGCTCAAAAATACATGTCATATAATGCTAATCTCATTTATATAAAAATTTTGATTACACACAAACTTAGAGTAACTATACAACATATGAAAGATCAATTTCTCTATGATAATTTTTTATAACCTATTTTCTAAAGGAAATATTCACTCACTAAAAACTTTTAAAAATGATATTGAATATCATTATCCTACATTTTATATGTATCTATGATGTTTAGCTTACTTATCTTTCAATAGACAACCTTTTAAGCAAGAAAATAAATTAAAATAAAATAATAAAATAAATAAAAAGATAAGAAAATGCATATATGCAATTTAAAGTTTCCGTTAAATAAAATTATAGATCTAGAAGATTAAAAACCTAGTAAATTAGTGCTCTCTAAGTAATAAATAGAATACCTTATATCACAATTTCAACTTTCCAAGCATGACTACTTCATAAAACTCAAAATACATGAAAAAGATTTTTGAGATATTAAAATTCAATGGGGTATTTTAGATATAGCACAATGGAATATTTTAAGAATTAATCATAGGGAAAATTGCTTGGTTTTATAATTTAGGGGGACTTATAAACTACCAAATAGTACAAAGGGAGAAACGGCATTTTCCCCAAGTATTTTTGTCTGTAAAACTATATATGGACAAAATGTCAGGTAACTAATCCACAAAATGTCCGTAAAAGTATTTTCCCTAGGTAACTAATCCAAAAATGAAGTCTAGAAACACAACAAAATCTCATAACAATTTCTCAATGCCTTTATTTTTAGTTGTGATTGCAATCAGTCTAATATTTTTTTATTTTTTTATATATTTATTTTGACTTATAACGAACTTACACTTTAGTGGTTGTGAAAATATCATGACATAAACAAAATGTCCTAACATTTTCACAATACCTTTATTTTCAGTTATGGTGGGTTTGGTCTAATATTTTATTATTTTATTTCAACTTATAAGGAATTGACACCTAAGTAGTTGTGAAAATATTGTAACAAAAACAAAATGTTACCACATTTTGACAATAAATATTTTATTTTATTTTGACCTATAAAGAACTAACAACTCAACAATTATGAAAATATTGTGAAAATTTATTGTGTCATTATAACTATTTCTAAACAAAAACATTATGTCAGCACATATAAACATTTTTAAAGAGAGAGAGAGAGAGAGAGAGAGAGCTCAAAGTATCAAACCAATGTCAGAATATATAAATATTAAAATAAAAAATAAATAAAAAGAGAGAGAAAGAAAAAAGAGCGAGCTCAAAGTATCAAACCAATGTCAGAATATATAAATATTAAAATAAAAAAAATAAAAAATAAAAGAGAAAAAGAGACCGGTTGAAACGGTGTGTTTTGGCTCACCAATTGATTAACAAAATGGGCCTCTTAGCCCTTTTTATACAGGTGTTGTGGGTTTAATTGGTAGCCTTTGATTCTTCTTATTTGGGTAATATAATATTGAAATAAAAAATATTGCATCTATGACATTTTTATAACACTTTCATAACAAATTTGAGATTAAAAGTTGTTATTAATTCTAATTTGAACTATCACCAAAATTATTTTTTTCCACTAATCATAGTCAATAATAACCTGTTATTTAGGATTTATTTTGAAAGTGTTGTAAATATATTGTAGGCATAACATTTCTTTATATTAAAGTTTTTCATTTGTGATCCAAACTCACAATTTAAAATTATACCAAACCAAAATGACTGTAGAAAAGATATAAAAGAAAAAACTAAACTAAACCAAAGCTACATTAGAAAATAAAATAGTAGACTCTAATTCATAAAATAAAAAAAAATAAAAAAGATATAGTAGACTCTAATTTTTTACCAGAAGACTTAAAAATTGACCAGGGTAAAGTTTTTTGTCCCTTTATTTATTTATTTTGTCACAATGAATATAATGTGTTTGCCTTTACTTTTTTCTTCTTCTTCTTTTTTCTGTTTTTCCTTTTTTTGTTGTTTCCTGCTATCTTTAGTTTACAAATCTATACATAATTTTACTAAAATGTTAGGGGTATCTAGTATCATGTACACGCCTCGTCCTTAAATTAGTTTAAGTACAGTTTCATTTGGTTAATACCTCTTTCTTTTCTTTTCTTTTTCTCCTTTTTTTTTTTTCTTTTGAGAAGTTGGTTAATACCTCTTTGAAAGAGGGGAACCGAAACAGAAATCAAGAATTTGAACCTTACTTTATTTGTGGAAAGATGAACGCATTTGTTCAATTGTTTTTTTCCCCCCCCTTTTTTGTGTGTATAAAGTAGGTAAATAGAGAAAACTAACAGGATTAGTCCACTTGTAGTTGACCTAAGTCTTCACTAAATCCCAAAAAATTTAACTACCACTATTTTTTCTACTAAACAATGACCACGACAGTACCTAAAGTATGTTAGGTTAAACTTCTCCAAAAAAAAAAAATAATAATGTATGTTATGCTATTGATTTTTTAACCATTCAAATTATAAGAATTATGTAAAAAGTCTTGTAATTCAACTGATACATTTTGATAGCTTTGTTAGGACATATGTGATTTGCTGTTAGGAACATATGTCAAATTAGAATTGTCTAATCCTTTGACAAAACGCACTTTACTTGTAATTGAGTAGATCTAGGATGTATTTAATACTTCAAGGAATAAGGTTTCAAGTTCAAGTGTTAAAGTCATACAAGTCTGTCCAAGAAACAAGTGAGAAAGTGCTAGTTTTTAAAGCTCGATAGCTATCATCTATCGAGGTTTAAAAAGTTGTTGTCCGAAGCTCGATAGCTAGCTCGATAGATACCCTATCTGTCGAGATTTGCGAAATTCAATTTTTCAGAGCTGATTTTACTCCAATCCATGAGTATGTGTTTAGGCTTTCTTTTCTCACAACCCTAAACATATATAAGGATTATTTTAAGGGCCGTAAAAGGTTGCGAGAGTGTGAAGCAAAGTTATATTCATGCAAATTGTGACCAGAGACAGAATTTTGCCTAGTTCATCTTTCTCTTGAAGAAGCTGCTGTGTTTATACATCATAGGGTTTCGTAACCAAGCAGCTTCGTGATCTTCATTGTGTGATGAATTGAAGAACTTTGCAGCCAATATCTTTCTCAAGTTGGTAATTAAGTCGCGTACTGGGATCCGTGCATCTATTGGTTAGTCACGTACTGGGAGTCGTACATTGAAAATGAGAGATTGTCACTACAGAACAAATCCAATTGGGTATTGGGGTAAGGGTTCAACTATAGGTTGGTATAAGGTACTATAATTCATTTACTTGTAACCGCTTGTTGTGATAATAGAGAATTCTCGGGAGTGATGACTTTAAAATCACCCGGTGGGGTTTTTGCTATGTTGATTTTCCCCATTTGTAAACAAATCATCGTGTCAACTTTATTTTCCGCTGCATATTTACTTGGTGATTTGTTTGTGCTACCACACGTTTTGCATGTTAATTGAATTAATTAATTAATTTGGCTAAATCAATTGGTTAATTTATCACAAGGGGTCAATACATTCTTGGCCTATCAAGTGGTATCAGAGCAGGCACACTCTGATTAGGGTTAATCTTTGCTGTGTGATCCATTGACCCCTATTTGTCATGGATAGAGGACAGTCTCTTATTATACCTCCTTTATTTGATGGCACTAACTATGCATACTAGAAAGTACGCATGAGAGCTTTCTTGCAGTCATTATATGAAAAAGTGTGGCAAGCTGTGGAGATAGGTTGGACCAAGCCTACGGAAGCGCCGGCCAACTGGGATGATGCTAAAATCAAGGCGGCAAACTTCAACAGCAGGGCATTGAATGCTCTATTCAGTGCAGTCACAAATGAGGAATTCAAGAAGATATCCTCTACTGAAACTGCTAAGGAAGCATGGACCATTCTCCAGACAACCTATGAAGGAACCAAGGCTGTCAAGGATTCAAAACTTCAGAGGCTTACTACAAGCTTTGAAGAGATTAAGATGGAGGAGGATAAGTCATTCGATGAGTTCTATGCCAAGCTCAAGGACATAGTGAACTCAGCCTTTAATCTTGGGGAAACTATTCCTGAACCCAAGATTGTGAGAAAGGTGCTCAGATCTCTACCCGAGAGATTTCATGCGTTTGACGAGGATAGGGAAATCAAGCAAGAGCATGGCACTAAAGGCAAAGAGCAGTGACACGGATGAGTCTTCAGACGATGAAGATTCCAAAATGAAGTCCTACATTACTAGGCAATTCAAGAAGTTCATGAAGAATGCTAATGGGAAGGGCTTCAACAAGGACCGTAGGCAATCCAGTTCTTCACAGTTCAAAAGCCAAGACAAAGGGAAGAAGGATGCTAGGGATGGCGGTCAGTACACTGTTCCCTTAGGACCCAAAAGCTTTGGGTGTCAAGGCTTCAATCACATGAAATAAGAGTGCCCTACGTATCTCAAGACCATTGGGAAGAGCAAGGCACTTACTGCTACTTTGAGCGACACCAAGCCTGAGGATGATTCAGACAATGAGGATGATGGAATCCTAAATGCCTTCACTACCACTGTAAATCCTACTTAAGGGATTGTTGAAGATGTGGATGAAGAAGAGGACTTGGTGGAATCAAAATTTGAGAAGATGGATGAACAAGATGACATCCATACAAACCTATGCAAAATTATACAAGGTCTCGAAAAAGCATGAAAAGTTGAATAGGTTGGCCACCAAGAAGCTTAGTGATGTGGAGCTTGAACGAGAAGAAATCTCCACGAAGTTTGATGAGGCCAATCAGACCATTGGAGTACTTAAATTTGAGAATAATTTCTTAGCTGAGAAGACTAAGACGCTTGAAGAAGAGCTATTTCAAGTCAGAGCTCAGCTAGAGAGGACTTCAAGTGCAAAGCTTGACGAGATGCTCATCCTTCAGAAATCTACTTCCAATCGAACCGGTTTAGGGTATGATTCTCTTTTCCTAGTATTGCTACTTCTAGTACTACTGTGTTTGTTCCTCCTATTGATAATATTGAAACCGAGAACAATAATGTTAAAAATGAATTAGCTAGTGAGAACATAGACAAGGGTAAATCTATCTTGGGAGCTCCTCCCAAGCTTGATAAGAAAGAGATTAAGAACCATAGGGCTAAAAAGGGAAATACTCAAAAGCCCAAACAGAAAAAGCAGCATTTCTGTCATCACTATGGCGCGGTTGGACATACTCGACCTAATTGCTATAAGTGGTTAGCCACTCAACAAAGCAATAACATGACTGCGTCGGGAAACCAGAATCAATTTACATCCTCCTTTCCTCCTCTTGGAGATCTTCTCAAAGTCCTTATGTTCCTTTCGAACTTGAACGGTTTTAATTCTTCTCCCTCATCGCTGGATCAAGGGTTTGCTAAACTGAAAGGTTCTTCCAAGGTGTGAAAGGAAAAGGGCTCCAAGTGATTCTGTCACTTTTTCTCTCTTTCCACTTTTTGTTTTTGTGTTTGCATTACTTGTGTGTTTTGCTTTTGTATTTTGAGTCAGTCTAGTTTTATGCATTGCTTTTTTTTTAACATGTTTTTGTTTGTTTTGTTTTCAGTTTTGCTTTATTTTGTTTTTCATATAAAATTAAAAAAAAAATTGAAAAATTAGAAAAATACAAAAACAGTGTGTGTTTGTGTACATTGGTACTTGTGTACCTTGGATGACCATTGAAATAAAGTTTTCTAAACTTTGTATCTTTTGTAGTTTAGATGAGCATTTCTATGCACAACTAAGCAAGTGAGTTTTGTGGCTTGTGTTTGTGATGAGTAAGGTTAAGTGATCTCTTGGACTTAACACTCGTATCACTTTTTTTAACGGGAAGGACTAGAAAATTCTAAAAGAAAGACATAAACAACCATCTCACCACTATTGTCCGCCAATCATGAAATGACATTTGTATATTTCAGCATAGCAAAAGTGGAATGTCAAAAACTTAACATCATTGGGCATTTCTTTTCTATCTATTATATGCCCACACATGGTTTTCTTAAAAGAAAAATATGCAAAGAAAAATAAAAAATAAAAAGCAAAAAGAATCAAAATGCTTTATATATGATTGCAAGTGTGTATTCTAGGAGATGTGGGAGTTATAAGATATACCTCGAAGGTGATAGTCCCCATCAAACAGTTATAATTGTGTGTTAGTTAAAGTGATTATCTCATATCTCAAATTGTCATAACATGTAGACACTTATGCAATCTTGCGATGTTTTTCACACACAACACGCAAAATTCTTTGTTACTTTTGGTACATGTGCGGGTACAATGTGATTTGGCCATCACAAGGAATACTTGTGTAAATGTATACTCACTAAACTGTCTTAACTTCTTTTTGAAATATAAAATTGGTTAGACTTGCTGTGTGTGTGTGTGTTTTGGATCTAAGTGCTTAACATTTTTTTTGTTGAGAAATGATTTTGAGAGCTTAAAATATTGTTTGGATCATTGGTTGTATACCATGCTTGATTGCATTCATATCTGTGTTTTTCTCTTCTTGAAAAACTGTTTTTAAGCAATCTCGACAGCTGCTGGACACCTCTCAATAGCTAAGCTATCTATCGAGCTCTTCAGCTACCTTTCATCGCATTCTCGATAGCTCTCAATAGCTACTTCGATCCATCGAGGAATTTTCTGCCCTCTCGATAGCTCCTCAACAGCTACCTTGATCCATCGAGATCCTTTGCTATGGAAACCTTTGGACAGCTCCTCGATAGCTAGTTCGATAGCTATTTCTCGCGCTTTTTAATTCTCGACAGCTCTCGAACTGTCGAGAATTATGATTTGCTATATATAGGATCCTCGCGGTTTCAGATCACTTCTCCTTTATCTCTCTCGATAGTTTCTGACCTCTCAACTTCCTAAACTTCTCTCTCTCGCTCAAATTCAATTTCCCACTCAATCTTCAGTCTCAAGATTTGCTTCTTTCTCTAGTATGATTCTTTTTCATCCTTTAATCATGCATTTCATATCTTTTGACCTAAAATTTGGGGTTTTTGAAAATGTTTGGGATTTTTCAAAATTGTTGAGTTATTTGCAAAATTTTTGGGATGGGTTTGTGTTCAAATGATGTCAAATCATCATATATTGCATTACATGAGCATTCTAACTATATTGTCATGCATTTTAGATGTGTGATATATATGTTGTCTCGTTGTGTGCTGCTAGGTTTGGATTGGGCTGAGCCCATGATGTATTTAAGTTTGCATGTCACATGTTCATGCATTTTCATGCATACGTACCTTCAAGTTTTTATATTCTTATATATATTGTGTTGTTGGTACTTTTCTGATTGTATCTCTCTCTCCCTCTCTCTCTTTCTTGTGTTAGTTGCTCTATGGCACCTAAACGCAAATCTACTCCGTCCCAAAACCCTCTGCGTTTTGGGGCATCTTCTTCCTCTGACCCTACCCCCTCCCATGTCAAGTTCCGTGATAAGAAGGCCAAGTTGGACTTCTCGGAGAACTTTTCACGACGAGGCATTCATTCAGAATGCCAAGTCATTCTGTCGGACTTTTCTGACATTGACCTACCCACTGTTATTCACAGTAGGGGTTGAGAGTCACGTCATACAAGAGTTTTACTCCAATATGCATGGAATTGATACTTCAGTACCTCATTTCTTCTCTCGCATTCGAGGTACGCGCATTGTAGTTACTATAGAGATTGTCTCCAAGGTACTACGCGTTCCTAGGGTAGCGCATCCTGACTACCCTGGTTACGATCATTTGCGAACTGTGTCCAAAGAAGAACTCTCATCTCTATTCTATGAGACACCTTCATTTTGGGGTGACTGTCAAAACACCCCTTGCTCGGGCTTTGCAAAAGGTTCGAGGTTCCTTAACATGGTGATGACATTCGTTATTCATCCTTTGTCTCACTATAACTCCATTACAGAGCCTCATTCTCGATTTTTGTTGTCCCTCTTAGAGGATCTCTCTATCGACTTCCCTTCTCACTTTATTCTATCCCTTATCGATGTTTATAGGGATACGACGACCCGTGATAAGCTTATTTTTCTTTTGGCTATCACGCGGATACTTCGCCATTTTTCTGTCTCCTTTCCCTTGTCTCCTCATTTTTTCGTGATGGATGCTATAGATGCTGCTACCGTTAGACGGAGCGCAGCTTAGCTTAGACCGAGGCAGCCCCAGACACTGACAGCAGCTCCTCCAGCTTTTACCGCTCCATCCACCTCCGCTCCTTCTTATTTGCGGGTAGAGTGACACTTGAGGCCATCATGGCACAGCTTATGCACATGGATGCTCGCCTTGACACTCTCACTAATGAGTTGTGTTAGGTGAACACCCGTGTTGGTCGTATCACGCAACGATAGGCTGTCATGGGTGGTTTCACTGGTGCTTCCTCTCCATCTCCACCAGCCTCTAAGGATGAGAGTGACGATGGTTCCAGCAGTGAGGATGCTGATGAGGATGATGGTGCTAGCTCGCCCAGTGATGATGAGATGTCTACTTGATGTACTTGCCCTTTGTCACTCATGACAAAAAGGGGAAGTAGTTTTGAGATGAAAGTAGTCATACTCATAGGGGGATGGTTAGTATAGGAGATTTTGTGTTAGGGGGAGTGTGTATATGAGGGATGTATTGAGGATTTTTTTTTTTTTTTTTTTTTGTATCTTTTCTTTTCTTTCTATTTTAGATATATTATCTCTTGTACATTGGTCTTGTGACCACTTAGTGATAGCACACCTTGTACTTATGTTGATATATATATTGAGGTTGTTATTACTTTCTTTCGCCTATCTTTCCATGTGTTGTTTCTTTTCTTTCTTTATGCACATGCTTCCTATATATTGTACGCAATCTATTATTTCTATTTCACACTAAGATGCCTTGATAAGTTTTGTTTAAAGTGTTTCAGAAATACAAGTTGTCAAAGTCTACTTGCCATAAACTCTCTTCTTGCAAAGTTTTTCAAGAGTTTGTGTTAAGATTGATTTTATTGTATTCAATAAGTGAGTATGAGTTGAGTGATTTATGACTTCTCTCATATATTCATTTGTTTGTTATGGTTTTGTCACGAATTGACAAAGGGGGAGATTGTTAGGACATATGTGATTCGATGTTAGGAACATATGTCAAATTAGAATTGGCTACTCCTTTGACAAAATGCACTTTACTTGTAATTGGATAGATCTAGGATGTTTTTAATAATTCAAGGAATAAGGTTTCAAATTCAAGTGTTAAAGCCATGCAAGTCTATCCAAAAAACAAGTGAGAAAGTGCTAGTTTTTAAAGCTCGATTGCTAGCATCTATCGAGATTTAAAAAGTTGTTGAAACCTGAAGCTCGATAGCTAGCTCGATAGATACCCTATCTATCGAGGTTTATGAAATTCAGTTTTTCAGAGCTAATTTCACTTCAATCCGTGAGTATGTGTTTAGACTTTCTTTTCTCACAACCCTAAACATATATAAGGTTATTTTAAGGGCCATAAAAGGTTGCGTGAGTGTGAAGCAAAGTTTTGTTCATGCAAATTCTGACCGAAGACAGAATTTGCCCTAATTCATTTTTCTATTGAAGAAGCTGCTGTATTTGTATACCGTAGAGTTTTGTGACCAAGGAGTTTCTTGATTTTCATCGTGTGATGAACTGAAGAACTTTACAGCCAACATCTTTCTCAAGTTGGTGATTAAGTCGCGTACTGCGATCTGCTCATTTATTAATTAGTCACATATTGGGAGCCGTGCATTGAAAATGAGAGATTGTCACTATAGAACAAGTCCAATTGGGTATTGGGGTAAGGGTTCAACTGTAGGTTGGTATAAGGTACTGGGATTCCTTTACTTCTAACCGCTTATTATGATAATATTGGATTCTTGAGAGTAGTGACCTTAAAATCACCCAGTGGGGTTTTTGCCATGTAGGTTTTCCCCATTCGTAAACAAATCATTTTGTCAATTTAATTTCCGCTGCATTTAGTTAATTGGTGATTTGTTTGTGCTGCCACGCGTTTTGCATATTAATTGAATTAATTAATTAACTTGGCTAAATCAGTTGGTTAATTTATCACAATGGGTCAATATATTCTTACCCTATCAAGTTTGATGTTCAAACTTCAGCGTTTAAATCTCTCATCTTCCATTTTTGTAACTATTAAATTATCTAAAAATTCTCATCCAAATTATACCAAAATTTCTTTGAAACTAACAAAAGAAAAAAAAAATTATACTTGACTAACAAAATTCTCGTAGTACTGGTTAAATTCAGACAAAGGCAGTAGATGAAGCTATTTAATTTGGTCAGCTTACAATTTAATACATTTTATTGCTCTGTCGTAAAGGACTAAAGAAGGCTCCCACATTGACATTGAAATCATGCAAAGGAAAATTCATTGCAAGGGACCGTTCAGTGGGCTATCCTCACTGCTATTTCGTGTTTGGTCGCTAAGCAAGCAAGAAAATCGTTACAAGGATTGTTCTCCTTCCATAATCTATATATATAATAATAGGTGAAGAAGAGAGAAAATCCAATTAGATTTCAATTGGATTCTCAATTTTGCGCCACTTGTCCTAACCAAAACTCAAAAAACAATCTAATTCGATTATAAATTTGACTCCAATTTTGTGTCATGTATCTTATCTAAATTTTCTAATTTTTGTGCCCAAATAAATGATGCATTAACATTTAACACGGAAGCCAAGAAAACCACAATGATAATGCTCATTAGCCTAAGCAAGAACATCTTACCTGCACACTTTTATGGAGATTATAAATTGGACTCCAATTTTGTGTCATGTATCTTATCTAAATTTTCTAATTTTTGTACCCAAATAAATGATGCATTAACATTTAACACGGAAACCAAGAAAACCACAATGATAATACTCATTGGCCTAAGCAAGAACATCTCACTCCTTGGTTCTAGAGTTCTTCTAATCCCACAACCAGAACCAAGGAGTCCAACGAGAAAGACTATAAAAGTAAAACATCATCTCCTCCTAATTCCATATCGTCATCCCATGTCTCCTCCTCTCTCAACCTCTACCAACTAGATCCACACACTACCCTCTCCTCCTCCTTACGGATTTCTCAGAGTAAGGCCGGGTTCAAACACAATGTTCAATCCCACTCTTCCTTGCTTCACACTCTCATACATTAGCGCTTCATTGGCGCCATCAAGAAGATTCCAAGCTCAATGATCAGTTTTTATTTTTTAATGTCCCTTTATATATTTTAAATAATAAAATGCAATATTCTCTTTTTTTCTTCACTGTAGCATCACTTAAATAATAAAATGTAATATTCTCTTTTTTTTATTCATTGTTTTATCTAATGCTATCCTATGTACGATAAACAAAAAAAAAAGACCAATAGCATTACTTAAATAATAAAATGCAATATATATTTTTCATTATTTGATTTAATTCTATCATCTGTGTGATAAACCCAAAAAAACACAAAAAAATTGACCAGCATCATTACAATTAACCAGTCCTGTGCGGTAGCACGGGGTTACATACTAGTATACTGTAATTACATATTGCAAGAAAGTATACAAGGTGATGCATGAATATAAATAAAATAAAGATAGTATTGCAATGTCTATTTGCACACATAACTTAACTTGTGTTCAATAATTTGTATGCACTAGTCATTTCTCATAAATATAACTGTATATATGCATGGCAATCTGGTTGCAGCAAAATATATATGGCAAATTCCTTATGAAAATGGAGAGATAAAGACCTCGATTATGGACGACTCTTTTTTCTTTTTATCGGAAGGGGTCAACTAAAGTCTAAATTATTATTTTGTATAAGTCAAGAAAAGTTTGTTTTGATTTTGTTTCTAAATAATTTTTTATCAGTCTGCGAAAATTTTGTGGTAAAAAGCTATGCATTGCCTATTATAGTTTGTTGGATCATTGCTTGGCATTGAGCGTATAAGGAATTTGATGAGTTAATAGCTTAATGTCTGCTCAATGGTGCAGAAAAAACATCAGTCATAATCATAAGTGTGGGATAAAATTATAAAAATCTCCCGCCTCATTTTTTTTTTAATTAAAAAATAGGGACATAAAAATTTTTAGGGTTCTACTTTACACTTTACCAATCACAGATTCACAAGTTATCATGTGACTAATTTTAAAAAACTAAATTAAAAAAATTAAAATTAGTTATTTTATAAGAAAAGAAAAAAATAATATATGACAAAAAATAGTTGGTAGGGTATAAAATAGAAAACTAAAATCTAGAAAACATTGGTATATTGGTTCTGAACATATATAATGGTTCAATATTAATGAGTCTATGCATGTTGTAGACATATGACATATGGTAAACACATGTAAATTGAAACAGCAAATTAAGATAGAATCAGGTTAATGGGTGCCTTTATGTTATTTTGTTAATGCTATATTAGGAAAATTTTGATATCATTAAAAAACTCAGTTACTTTTTTTTTTTTTTTTCTTAAAAAAAGTTTTAAGGATTATTTCTTACACCAATACCTTTAAAGCATCCATTACCTTTTCCCATTAAAATAAGGTCTCAATATATTTCAAGAAATCATTTTTTTTTTTTTTTTTGAGAAACTTTTAAGAAATCAAGTTAGATGTCTAAACTTTACATATTTAGATTAATTTCTTATTTTGATTATTAATAATTATGAACTGCTTATTTTTGTTTCTTTATTTTAATGATATTAAATATATGTTTGTGGTTAATTGAGATTATGGAGAATCTGAGCATAATAATAAGCCCGAATTGAATTCTACACAAATCGAGATAGATTTTGCAAATCTCCTTGTTGTGGTATTTCTTGAGCCACAACTTAAACTATGTATGAAAAAATAAATAATAGTTCTTACATTTATATTAGACTTTGTATGACAATTAACGTTGTTTATTTATTTTATCATTAATAATCAATTTAGTTTATTTAGGTTTTTTTTATTTTAAATATTGTCCTTTTAATCTTGTATCTCCTGAAATAAAATTTTGGTTCTACTATTTTTATAACTCAAACTTTTTCTCGCTATATGATTGGAATTACATAGAAGTCCCTCAAATAAGCCAACAGATTAGCCCACTCTTTTATTTTGCACACGTTACAATATATTATTATTATGGAGAGCATAATACATAACTAGGAACTAATTATAAGAGGCATCATAAAGCCCAAACCATATATCACATAAAACCCACTTTATTCTTAACTTCTCTCCACGATAATAATAAGCAACCTAATGCTTAATTATTATTGAACCATGGTGCTTCATTTCTTAAGGGGTTGAAGGTGGGCAACGGTTATATGGGGTACGAATACATCCAGATCGAGGTGGCCTATAGAATGGCGGACTTGGCCTCCTATAGGGTGGACCTGGCGTTGGTGGAGTTGGTGGCTTCAACGGTGGAGCTGGCGGCTTCGAGCTACATGGTTTATGATTACGAGAATATGGATCACACTTTTCTGAGATATGAGATAAATTTATCAGAATATAACCAAATTAAGAAATTAACGAGAAAACATACATGGAAGAGAGCAATTAGAGCGAAAGTTCCATATAGGAATTTGGAGAATCAAAGGATGAATATTGTGGATGAGTCAATTTGGTTTTTCTCTAGGGTTTTTCTCTCAAAATTTTCTTTGGAAGCTCTCTACATTTTGTGGGTATAATGGTATTTATAGTAGGGTGTATAAGGAATGCGAAAAGTCTGTTACAACCAAACAGGGCGTTCTGGCAACTCGAGCTCGCAACTGGAACAAGTCGCGAGCTAACTGCCTGGCCAATTGGAGGTTTTGTCCTGTAGTGCAACAGCTGGTGTGACCCTTCAGCTCTCCCTGCATGCTTCACACGTGTGCCATTCCGACGACTTGCCAGTCGCGAGATCTAGTCGCGAGGCTCTTCTTGAGTGTACACTCTTGAGCTTTTCTTCACACTCTCTCACACATTACCCTTACATGATTCCCACCTAAATATAGGGTTTCTAAATGCTGAATTACAAGCAAATTTGGCACAGAATAAAGCCAACAAAATGATTGAATAAATTCAACCTTACAATCTCCCCCTTTGGCTATTCCGTGACAAAACCCTAAAACAAACTCTAGACTTAACATGTGAGTTGGGAACAGTTGAACAAAACTCACTCACACCTAACTCTAGAATCTGTGAAGCTCTTGAACCATACGGACAAGTATTTCCTGAAAACAACAACACAATACGATCATTGTAAGCAGAAAACTTGAAATGCATATGGAGCAAGCACAATGCGATCAAGCAAAAAGGAATGAAACAATAAAGCATGGCTTGACCAAAAATGAACAATCACTATAAATAGTGACCACAATGATCATTCACACAAGGAATGAACATCCGGACATGCAAGCTAATAAGCTCAATGCAAAGTATCATTTGCATGTCCAACACTCAACCGATACAACGACATAAGGTAATTGCATCAAGGATATAAAATCCAACAAAGGCACAAGAGTGAAGTACTAAAAGAAATGCATAACATTAACTAAAAGTATTGAGCTACAAAGCTAAGGTACAAAAACATAAAGTACTGAAAAGAAACTTAAATATTTAAACCAAAGTACCTACAATGTAAACAAGCATGAGTTTAAACCAAAGTAGTATTTAACAAAGTGCTGTGCAAACCCATATTAAAATTATCTAAACATAACAACAAAAACCATAAACAACATAAAGTAAAATGCTTAAAGGTTTTGCTCCCCCTCAAGAGCTACTTCTCCTCCTTTTTGACTGGAATGGCCAAAGGGCTACGGATGGGTAGTGAAGCAATCAAACTTTGCTGAAAGAAGATTCATTTGCTCTTGAATAACAGCCATCCTGTCAGATTGCTCATTCTAGACGTCTCAAAGTCCATAAATCCTTTCATGGATGATTTGAAATGAATCTAGAGGTACTGTAGAGCATGATGAAGCTCAGCTCCTTTTGCCACGGCCACTTGAACTTAAGGGTTGTTCTTTAGCTTCTGTCTCAGTTTCCATAGGTTCTCCTTGTTCTTGATCACCCTCCTTTTCATCACCTGGAAGATGAACTTTGATTCGTGTAATGGTTAGAGCATTGATAGCTAAAGGAGTAGGCATAAGACTGAAGTCTTGAGGAATTTTCACACCCTTTGCTCGAAAGAGCCTCATAAGTAGACTAGGGAAAATTAGCTTTGCTCTTAAAGTGGTTCTTGTTTCATCAGCAATAATGTAGAAGATATGAGCACTAATATCAATATAAGTGTTCTCCCGAAGCTCCATGAGAAAAATGGCTCTTGCATTATTGATGGTGGTCAGCTTCTTTACCGGGTATAGGTTGAACATCATGATTAAGGTAAGGCATCTCAGATCAGGTGGAAAGGCAGTAGTGTTAAGGCATCTTCTCTTTCTAACTCTACCAATATGAGATTGAACTGTCTTTATGGAGAGCAGTCGGTCCTTGTAGTGAGTGAAATCATGGTCTAACTCCTCAAAACCAAGAACTTCATCAATGTCCTCCAAGTCAATGTTGAATTCATGGCCTCTTATCCAACAGTTGATTTCATCCTCTCTTAAGACTGCATTAGCATAGAATTCTCTAATCAATGGTTCACATACCCCAGGCAGATCAGCAACCAGGCAGATCAGCAAGGAGCTTGTCCTAACCTCTGTCCTGAAAACAACTAGGAATGAAGGTGTCTTTCAAATCAACCAGATCCACAAATCTCTCTTGGATGATAGGAGCCATCAAATAAAACTGATTGTATCTCTCAAAATGTTTGGTAGACCTGAACTTTGTATTGTCCATTTTCTTCCTCTTGTCAGCCTTTTGTGTAGTGGTCTTCTTCTTTGGAGTCATCTACACAAACATAGCAGCAAAGACCACAAAACAGAGCACAACATATGGTAACACCAAAAATTAGTAACAAATTAGTATCACTAACAAGGACAAAGAGTTAGACCAAAGATTTAGTCTACAGCATAGTTCAGAAACAACTTGACATGAGAGAACACACAGCAACAAAACACAATAGAGTTTTAATAAAAAAAAAAACTTCAAACAGATCACAATGTGAGTGTGTGCTCAAAACTTTCATGAACAACCTAGGGCAAAATGCAAAACACATAACCAGTGATGCAAATAACAATCAGTGTATTCCAAAGACACCCCACAAACATTATATTTCACAAAATCCCCAAAAACACAAGAAAATGTCTACGAGACATTTTACCATGGGTATGATATGCACAACACAACTCAGATCAAGTATCATACTAAAAAATGAGAAGCAATCATGAAAACATGTGTACTAAGCATCATACAACCAAGATCAACAAAACCCATTCAATCAAACTCAACAAAAATATACCCAAACCATATTCAAACATCACATTTTTCAAATCTCAACAACAACTCAAAAACCAAGAAATCCAAGGCTATAAACATGAAAAATGGAAAACCCATACCTTTTCTTGAAGTTTGAAGAAGAAATGATGATGAAAATGGTGGATTCTCGAGTGAAACACGGTGAGTTTGTGAGAGGGAGACAATGAACAGTCACAATGTGCGAGGGAAAACTGAAAAGTTTTTGAAACTGTCTTGAAAAAGACCTTTAAAGCGCAAAACACGCGATTTTCGTGACTGGATTGAGTCACGAACAAGTCACCAAAGCAAGCCACCAAAAACCCTTGTGACAAAATTTGGAAAAATTTGTCTAAGTGTTTTTCGCTACTGGAAGTTCCACTCATGAGTTAGTCGAGACGTGAGTCACCAAACCTTCTGAGTAACCCTCACGACTGGAGCTTCCACTCACGAACAAGTCGCCAAACTGAGTCACGAGAAATCTAAAAACCCAGATTTTTGGAAAAATTTCTAAGTCTTTTTCACGACTGGGACTTTGACACGCCAGTGAGTCGCAAAAACCTTCTGTGTAAGCTTGCGACTGGGGCATGCGACTGGCTTGACCCGCGAGGCAAGTCGCCAAAACAGGGTTGCACAGTTTTTGAAATTTTTGACATTTTTCAAAATAAAAACACTTTCCAAAAACAATTAAAACACTAAAAAATCTTTTTGTGTTTGATCAACATATAATTGAGCATGTGCAACATATTTAATCAAGTACAATCACACAAATGAATAAGGCATTCATTGAACATAGACATGTGTGATGTGTGTGGGTACCAAAGATGAAATAGTCCATAGTCTAATGTGAAGCTTCAATGATCAATTCAACCAAGGCATACACAATTAGCACTAGGAAAAGTGACCTATCTCAATTATAGAAATATGCATATATGACCTCCCACAAAACTTGATAACATAATTTTGAAGCTTTTCATTTGACTCCATGTACATCATAACATTTGATCATTTTGAATCAATACATCTCATTTTGAGATTGATGCCTGAAATTTTTGATATTTCAATTTGATGAACAAGCCTTTGGCTTTTTGGGCATCATACATTTTTCATAAAAGTCGCTTTCCCTTTTTCCTAGTCAAATACTAGTATGTGCGACGGCTTTTGCAGCTCATTATCTCTTTTCATTTTAAGATTTACATTTGTTGAGCTCTTTAAGCAAAAAAAAATAAAAGAGTGGGAAGATATATAGGCACAAGTCTATGCAAGTTTCAAGATCAACAAAACCATTGACTAATCATTCATGACAAGTTTGAAGATCTATTTACAATAGTCACATAGATTTCAAGATTTTTCCCACAATGATATGAGTGCATAAAGAACAAGCTACGCTCGTAAATGCACAAAGCCATTAGTACAAAGGTACAAGGCAAAACATGCTAGTGACAATACACAATAATGCCGATCAAACTTTTTGGATTTTCTACTTTTTATGTGTTTTTGGATTTTTGACACAAAAACAAGTAAAGATTGATAAAAAAAAATGTAAAAACATTCAAAGCAAATAGCAAACAAACAAAATTTTCAACACATGCTGGAACGATAACAAAAAGCACACAACCAATCAAAGTCACAAAGCATAGGAAGTATTAATGCATGGACATGTTGTAATGCTTATGCATGAGTACCCTTCTTCACCCATACGACACTTGCGTTTGGGGTGATATCCCTAGAGGATTGGGTACGATCATTGTGACTTTCAAACCTTCTGGTGAAGCTTGCCAAACAGGTGGTGAAAGCATCAATCATCTTCATCACATCCCTCATTCTAGGATCACCTTCTTGACCTTTTGATTGCTTAGCAGTCCAATTCCCTTTGCCATGTCTTGATCCTCTCGACCTTTGAGCATATGAATTCTTCAATGCTTGAAGCTTATGACAATTAGGTCTGGTGTGTCCTGGAATTCCACAATGATGGCAGAAGAGTTGAGTTCTAGGACCTCTTTGTGACTTTGGGAGAGATTTCCCTTTACCCTTAGGTTTGACCACTGATTGGGTAGGAGGCTTAGTAAAAAACCATTGGTCAGTCACATTCCGCTTCTTTTCCGGCTTCACTTTCTCAACAACTGAAGTTTCTACCACTGGTTCCTTAGCTTTCACAAACTTCATATCCTTGGACACTTTGACACTCGAACTGCTCTCTCCGGTGTATCCCAATCCGCTTTTGTTGGAGAAAAGTTTTTGGTGAGCAAGCACTTCATCAAGCTTCTTGGAGGAGACCCGCTCTACTTTAGCATTAGCTTGAATCACCTCAAGCTCAAGAACTTTTATCTTTGAGTAGGCTTCGGTCAGCTTTCCATTCAGCGTCTCGACTTCACACTTAGTCTTCTTGTATCAGACTAAAAGACTATTGTAGTCTTTCTCTGCTTTCTTCATTTTCTTAATGGCTACTTTAGCCATTTTTGCATATTCACTGGTCTCAAGGAAGGAATTGTAAGTCTCTTGCAATCCCACTTTTCTTTCATCTTCCTCATCATCGGATTCCTCTACTATCCCCATTGACTCTAATTTAATGTGCTCACCAAGCTCTTCCACTAGCACACTTAAATCATCCGAAGATTCCATGGGAGCAATGGTCATGAATGCAGAGAAGTTTCCCTCTCCGTCACAACTTTCATCTGAATCTGAATTAAAGGAGTCGGTGTCACTAAGAGTAGTGGCATACACCTTGCCCTTCCCTCTCAAATAATTGGGACACTCTTTCTTGAGATGTCCATGTCCGTTGCATTCAAAGCACGTGATTCCTTAAGAGAATTGAGACTCCTTCCCATCTTTCCTCTTGAAGTCTTTTTTCTCCTTTCTGAAACTCGGGAATTTTCCCTTCTCAGCAGATTTTCCATTCTTCTTGAACTTCAAGAACTTTCAAAAATTCTTCACAATATATGCCACATCTTTCTCAACCTCATCCTCATCCGATGAGTCGTGAGCTTCCACCCTCTCATTGATCGTCTTTAGAGCAAGGGATTTGCTCTTCCTTTGTGATGGCAATGACAACTCATAAGTTTGAAGTGAGCCAATTAGTTCTTGAACTTTGATATCATCAAGGTCCTTGCTCTCTCCAATTGCTGTAACCTTTGCACGGAAGCTCTCCGGCAATGACCGAAGGATTTTCCTCACTATCTTTAAGTCCTCTATCTTTTCACCCACGTTGAACTTGCCGATAACCACCTTATTCAGCTTACCATAGAATGAGTCGAATGACTCGTTGTCACTCATTTTTAGCTCTTCGAATCAAGTGGTTAGCATTTACAACTTAGTATCCTTGACCTTCTTCATGCCTTCATAGGTGGTCTCCAATATTTTTCATGCCTCCTTGGCAATTGTTACGAGAGAAATCCTATGAAACACATCTGGAGAAACACAACAAAAAATAGCATTCAGTGCCTTGCTGTTTGCATTGGCTACCGTAAGAGCTGCCTTCTCCCATGTGGATTTAGCGGCCTCCGGCCTAGTCCATCCTACATCTACTGCATCCCAAACAGTCTCATAAATTGAACATAAGAATGCCCTCATGCAGACTTTCCAAAATGCATAGTTGCTTCCATCAAAATATGGTGGAGCATTGAGAGATTGAGATTGATCCATCTCAATGGGGTCAAGGATCATACTTAGGTAATTAAACCATAGCAAGTGTACCCGCTTTGATACCAATTGAATGTTCAAATAGTGTGTAAAACACCTATGAACGTTTATACCCCTAAATTACAAATTATCAACATAAGCTTATAATCAAACAATGTATGTGCAAAATATGAAAATAAGCTAAAACAATCTAAACCGAAATTAATCACAACTATAGTAGTAATTAAAAGGCAAAGATTAAGGGATGTGTTATCGAAGAGGAAACCGAAGTCCTTGACGAAAAACCTCTCTGCCGCCCTCCAAGCGGTCAATAATCCACTAGAAAATAAAGTTGGGATACATGAATAGTAGAAGACCCTCCAAGCCTAATCTACCCAGTGCACCTAAGCCCTCCAAGCTTCTTGCTCCAACAGGGTTACGCCGAACCTTGTCTTCTCTAGCTTACCGGATCCTGCAATCGCCCATTGCATCAATCAAAATGAATTGGTCCCTTCTGAACTGCCTCCCAAGCACCAAAATACTTTCTCACAGATATGGGTATGGTGAGATAAGGATTTGGCTAATGTACCTCTCAAGGATATATCAATGGAGAAGGTGAAAGTAGAGGAATTTGGAGAATTAAAAGATGAAGATTATGGATGAGTCAATCTTGTTTTTCTCTAGGGTTTCTCTCTCAAAATTCTCTCTGGAAGCTCTCTACATTTCGTGGGTATAAGGGTATTTATAGTAGGGTGTATAAGGAATGCGAAGAGTCAGTTACAACCAAACAAGGCATTTTGGCGACTCGAGCTCGCGACTGGAACGAGTCGCGAGTTTGAGTCGCGAGCTAACTGCCTGGCCAGCTGGAGGTTTTGTCCTATAGTGCAACAGCTGGCGTGACCCTTCAGCTCCCCCTGCATGCTTCACACGTGTGCCATTCTGGCGACTTGCCAGTCGCGAGATCCAGTCGCGAGGCTCTTCTTGAGTGCACACTCTTGAGCTTTTCTTCACACTCTCTCACACACTACCCTTACATAATTCCCACCTAAATACAGGGTTTCTAAATGCTGAATTACAAGCAAATTTGGCACGGAATAAAGCCAACAAAATGATTGAATAAATTCAACCTTACAATATATATATATATATATATATATATATATATATATATGAGAAAACATTGGGTCATGGCGTAAAACTAGTGTTTTACGCCACCCAATAGAATCTTGCCACGTCACCCTTTTGTACTTATCACTTAAGCCCCTAATCAAAACAAAATAGAATGACCTAAGAAAAAAAAAAAAAAAAAGCCCACCGCCACACAGCTGCTTCCTCCCTCTTCCATCATTTGCTTGCCCGAACCTCCACCACACCACACACCGAAGCTCACTACCACGCAGGTCGTCGAAGCTGTGCCAAGCTTGTACACATACTAGAGTCGCCGTGAGCCACGATCCAAATGTTTGTTTTTCATGATTTGCCCTTTTCCCCAATTTGGATTTCGAATTATTGATGGGTTTTTCTAGGTTTATGGGTTTTCTTTGGAGCCTCATGAATTATTTATGGTTTTTTTTTCTGTATTTTGGTATCTTGATGGGTTTTGATTAGATTCCTAAGTGTTAGGTTTCAACCCGTAAATGAATCTAATTGTAGTTCTTGGAGGATTGTAGTTCTTATAAGTTCTAATTTAATTCCAGGAGTATTAGTTGAAATGTATAAGTACTTAAGAGTATAAGTTCTAATTGCAGGAATTTTGTGAATTTAGGCATCTGATGCAGGACAAAAGTTGACTTTTTAAAGAGTGATCAACAATTGTAGACATAATTTTTTTAGCCTTCTCATGCTAGATGACTGGACGTGCTAATTGCAAGTGAAGTTGATGTGGGCTGATCTGCAGGTGAAGTTGATGCCAGTGTACTATACATGAATCTCAGTGACTTTATTAGGCATTTATATTAAGTGGTTTCTTCACTTCCATTTGTGTTGATTATGTATGATGGTTGGTTCAAAGTTTACTATATTATATATTTATATCCTTATTGTTTTTTTTTTACTGGTTTGTTATATTAGAGATAAATAGTTCATGGTTTTTCTAAGTATTTAATACCAGTTAATTTTTTTGCCGCAGCCTAAGTATATCTGCAAGTCATGCAAAGGAAGGCGAGTTGTATTAGGAACGAAGTCAGTCAAGCATTTAGTAGTGGAGTCAATCATTTTATGATTTTTTTTCTTATAAGTGCTTGTCAAAAGATGTTGACCTTACAGCTCTTGCCAAGCTTACAGGAGGCTTTAGTGGGGCAGATATCACAGAAATATGCCAGCGAGCTTGCAAATATGCCATTAGAGAGGATATTCAGAAGGATATTGAGAGGGAAAGCGGCACTATGGCAAAGGATTCCGCAGATGAAATGGCTGAGATCAAGGAAGCTCACTTTGAGGAGTCATTGAAATTTGCCAGAAGGAGTGTGAGTGATGACATCCGCAAGTATCAAGCTTTTGCTCAAACATTGCAGCAATCCAGGGGCTTTGGGTCTGCTTCCTATGAAGACCCTGTTGTTGATGATGCACCTCATGCTACTTTGAGTTCCTTCGCCATTCCAGAGCAAGTGCTTGACATTCAAGCAACTCAAGGAGTGTAGGGAATTAACCCAAAATTCCTAAGCTGTGAGAAACAAAAATAGAGAAAACACACGGCAAAGAAAAATAATCACATGCACAAGACAGTATTTACGTGGCTCGGCAATTTGCCTATGTCCACAGAGTTGCAGAAATTTCACTATTATCAGGAAAAAAATACAAGTGTGGCAGTACAGTTTTTTTCTCTCTCAAAAACTACAACAACAAAACCCTAATCACCAAAACACGTTTTCTACGTCCTGCGCACAGGATTCACAATAATGGGCTACAAAACGGGTCAAAAAGTTTTCAGCCCAAGCCTCCGCTCCATGGACTAAGCCTCAGAAAATCTCTCATTAAAAACCATGCAACATTATTCAGGTCAAGTCGGGTCAGATCATCAACCGGATCAAATATAACTAGACTCCACAAAGCCCAACGAGGAGACATGTTGCAGTCTTTACTGACGACTCAGGCTGCACATGGTCAGCTCTTGGATACACTGATGGGCAATATGGCTAATTTGCGTATCCAACTTCGTCAGTTGAAAAGTTCGTTGTCCTCCACACCACTTCCTGGACCCTCTGATTGAGTTTGCTTTGCCAATGTGTCACAAAATGGGGGAGTATATCTGTTTGCATCTTCAGCTGATGGGGTTGATGATGCTGAGCTTTTTGATTAGTTGCCTGATAATGTTTTATTTTCTTCCTATTTAGGATAAGGACTTTGATATCCAGAGAATCAGAATCATACAATTCTTTGTAGCTAGAATAAGAATTATACGATTTTAAATTTAGTTCTCTCCCTTCTTACTTTCTGCAATGAACTTTAGCTTTAATGTATTTGCTGTAACTCAATAATGATTGTAGTTGTTTCTGCAACAAGTGATTCAATATAATTCAATATTTTACCTTTAGAAAAGCTTCCTTCTGTTGGTCTTGTCAATTGTAATTATTTACTATTAATTCAAATTTAATTCCTTATTAATATTTTTTTGGATTGCCATGGTATGACGAACACTTACAGAAATGTTTTCCATAAGCAAATTCTGTGTTTCATGACTTTTTGTTTTATGTTTTCCTTAACCACATTACGAGATTGGTTAAAAGAAATGTCCTTAGGATTGGCTAATATATAAGCTCTTATAAAATGGTTTGTTCGGTTTTAGGAATGAAATGCACCTTTTTATGCCCTACAAGGCTACAATATAGTGAGCTACAGTCAATTTGATTGGGGTGGCTTTCCACTGATTTCAAATAACCAACTTCATAACATATGGCAACAATCAAAAGGGGTATCTAACCAATCTGTCTATTGGAGTAGGACCTGTGTCCTGTGCAATGTGGCAAGATCAACATGTCACTGCCCAGTTCATTGTTTTCTCTACCCTTTTTTTTATTCATACAGTAGAGAAAACATTTCATTTGAGCTATCCTCATCCTATGCTCATGCACAGCTCCCAATTATAACCCTTCAACCACAATATGGTGCTCACATTATTCTAAATAAACTCTAGAATAGAAAATATCAATTGTCAAAAAAAGATTTGAATTCATAACAAAAGAATTAAATATTTCATATGTATATTGATGCTTTTGGTAAAGAAACATTCCACACAATTTTGCAAAAAACTTCATATTTGTAATTCTGCATATCTGCATGTATGCATTTCATTTGCAATTAATTGTATCTGTATGAAGACCAATTTATTAGAAACTGAGTACAATTCACATTCACCAACAATTGAAAGTTCACTGCCCAGTACTATTATCTCTTCAAGTATAGCCCAATAAAAACAAATACATGTATAAATCTAGGTACAGCCTATGGAAAGCTTAAAGCTTAAAAAATGGTTCTAACTTCTACTTTAAAGCAAATCCATGCATGTATCTAGATGTAGTTGAATGCAAGTAACCTCCAACGGTATACAGGTTGAATGCATGCTCTCCTTCTCCAATTACTCTAATGCACACCACAACCATTCCCATCTCCAAGCTACTTTGTATGATACTTTAGGATAGGCTGTCCATCAAGCAGTGCGCCACAACAGGTCTTTGAAGTGGATATAAGGAATGTAACACTTCAATTACTTCAACATCTTCTTCATCACGAATTCTAAAGTGAAATTCATTGTAGTAATATGTCAGTATGACATGTAATGCAGCAACACTTTTTATTAGCCTTGTCATGTATTTAGCAATTGCGTTATTTGCCTTTTGATAGTCATGGATGGCCCTTTCCCTTCTGCTTTGTAAGTTTTGTGCCAATTGAAATGACAGTTGTCCATATGTGGCACTTAACTTCCCTGGAGCAGCTTGAAGGATTCAATGCTAACGTTACAGATACTAATATGGGCCAAGATGCTAGAAAGAAACACAATGAACGTGAGAAAAATTAATTAAGGCAAAAAATATAGATTAGTTGAAATTGAAACCATTTAACGACATAAAACATTAGTTATTGAAGCAGATATATCTGATTGATACAAATATTATAATTAGGATTAAGTTTTCACTCATGTAATGAGAAATGATCTCTTGGCAATATGCTCATAAGCATTCTCCTAAGAATACACAAGATCACCAGGTTGATTTCCATCAGGATCTGCCCCACCACTTTTACTCACCATTATGGTCTCATCATTATCTACTCCTGCAAATGGCAAAGGAGGAGAGTCAAGCACCTATAAGAAAAAAAAAATCATAAAATACTTGACTCCACTAATTAATGCTTGACTGACTTCGTTCCTAATACAACTCGCCTTCCTTTGCATGACTTGCAGATATACTTAGGCTGTGGAAAAAAAAATTAACTGGTATTAAATACTTAGAAAAACCATGAACTATTTATCTCTAATATAACAAACCAGTAAAAAAAACCAATAAGGATATAAATATATAATATAGTAAACTTTGAACCAAGCATCATACATATTCAACACAAATGGAAGTGAAGAAACCACTTAATATCAATGCCTAATAAAGTCACTGAGATTCAGGTATAGTACACTGGCATCAACTTCACCTACAGATGAGCCCCACATCAACTTCACCTGCAATTAGCACGTCCAGTCATCCAGCATGAGAAGGCTAAAAAAATTATGTCTACAATTGTTGATCACTTTTTAAAAAGTCAGCTTTTGTCCTGCATCAGATGCCTAAATTCACAAAATTCCTGCAATTAGAACTTATACTCTTAAGTACTTATACATTTCAACTAATATTCCAGGAACTAAATTAGAACTTATAAGAACTACAATCCTCCAAGAACTACAATCAGATTCATTTACAGGTTGAACCCTAACACTTAAGAATCTAATCAAAACCCATCAAGATACCAAAATATAGAGGAAAAAAAAACCATAAATAATTCATGAGGCTCTAGGAAAAAACCCATAAACCCATCAATAATTCGAAATCCAAATTGGGGAAAAGGGCAAATCAAGAAAAACAAACCTTTGGATCGTGGCTCACGGCGGCTCTGGTATGTTTACAAGCTCCACGCACAGCTCCAGCGGCCTATGTGGCAGTGAGCTTTGGTGAGTGGTGTGGTGGAGGTTCAGGCAAGCAAAGGATGGAAGAGGGAGGAAGCAGTTGTGTGGCGATGGGCTTTTTTTTTTCTTTCTTAGGTCGTTCTGTTTTGTTTTGATTAAGGGCTTAAGTGACAAGTAAAAAAAAAAAAAAAAAGTGACGTGGCAATATTTTATTGGAGGGTATAAAATAATAGTTTTTATGCCAGGCCCTATATCTATATATATATATATATATATATATATTTTGGTGGTATCAAAATAAAAGATAAATCATTGGAAGGTCTCTCCCTAAAAGAATACATTCAAACCGGTCGTGGGGTAAAACCCCATCTCAATTCCCAACAGTGCTTTAATGAAGACCTCATTTTGTTGATTTAAAAAAAATAAATAAATAATAATTCAATTTTAGTGCACAATAATATTTTTAACAAAATAAACACCCACATCCTCATAACTCTGCTAATTGCGAACCTCATTAAGCTAGCAAGCAACAGCTAATGGTCTATTTATTCATTGGGTACTATCTAAAATCTTAATAATTAAATGGTTTATGCTTGTCACTTTTATCTTATTGCACTTTGAAAAGTCTATCTCGGATACACGGAGAAAACTAACATGCGGATTGGTCTATTTGTAGTTGACCCCGAGTCTTCACTAAGTTCAAAAACTTTTCCAAACCCCCTTTTCTGTCTACTTAACAATAACCACTTATTATGCCCAAAAACTTTGTAGCTAAACCAGCACTTCTTGGTATTTTTAACAATAACTACTAATTATGCCGAGGATTTTGAAGCTAAACTAGCACTTCATAAAATTTTCAACAAAAATATTTAGGATACCAATTCTCCCTCCCCTTTGTAACCACCATATTCGTCTACAAAAAAACAAAACAAAACAAAACTATAAATGACTAATAAAATCTCCCCCCAGTCGAATTCAAGCAGACTTAAGTTCGGGTGGCCGACTCAAAATCAAGCCAAGGCGATGAATGAGACTAATTCAACAACTTTAAATTTTAGATTTTATTGTTCTACTTCTACCAGAAAATAATAAGACAATCAAACCTCACATTGATGGGAAATTATTGTGAACTCTCGAAGTATCATAAATGCATACTCCCTCCTTTCACATGAATGGTGGGTCCCACTAATTAAATTCATTGTGGGACCTACCATTCATGTGAGATGAGAGACTACGCATTTATAGTACTCTGGGAGTACCTAATAATTTTCCCACATTGATATTGACAGAAGAAATTTCAATGCAAGGCAACGGTTCAGTGGGCTTTCCAGTTTCCACAAAGATATTTCGCGGACATTGCTTGAAATCAAAATGTGCCTGCATCAAATCCCCATCAAAGAATACTATCTAGCTACTAGAAAATTCAAAATAGTGCTCTCACGAGGTAACCTTCAGCTGCATTTGAAGAAGGAATGAAAAATTTGGAAGCCAAGAGAAGGCAGACAATGAGAATGACCTTCATTTTGAGACTTCGTGGTTCTAAGCTTCTCTACCCTTATCTTATTTATAGGTCATACATCCAAGGAGAAGTGTGTAAAATGGACCATTAAACTCACTAGAACAAGACAAAATGAAGGAAGATGATTTGTACTCAAGACATCCCTATTAGAAACATCATTAAGTGACAGTTGAATTACACTTCATTTTGAGACTTCGTGGTTCTAAGCTTCTCTACCCTTATCTTATTTATAGGCCATACATCCAAGTAAAAGTGTGTAAAATGGACCATTAACCTCACCTACAGATGAGCCCCACATCAACTTCACCTGCAATTAGCACGTCCAGTCATCCAGCATGAGAAGGCTAAAAAAATTATGTCTACAATTGTTGATCACTTTTTAAAAAGTCAGCTTTTGTCCTGCATCAGATGCCTAAATTCACAAAATTCCTGCAATTAGAACTTATACTCTTAAGTACTTATACATTTCAACTAATATTCCAGGAACTAAATTAGAACTTATAAGAACTACAATCCTCCAAGAACTACAATCAGATTCATTTACAGGTTGAACCCTAACACTTAAGAATCTAATCAAAACCCATCAAGATACCAAAATATAGAGGAAAAAAAAACCATAAATAATTCATGAGGCTCTAGGAAAAAAACCCATAAACCCATCAATAATTCGAAATCCAAATTGGGGAAAAGGGCAAATCAAGAAAAACAAACCTTTGGATCGTGGCTCACGGCAGCTCTGGTATGTTTACAAGCTCCACGCACAGCTCCAGCGGCCTATGTGGCAGTGAGCTTCGGTGAGTGGTGTGGTGGAGGTTCAGGCAAGCAAAGGATGGAAGAGGGAGGAAGCAGTTGTGTGGCGGTGGGCTTTTTTTTTTCTTTCTTAGGTCGTTCTGTTTTGTTTTGATTAAGGGCTTAAGTGACAAGTAAAAAAAAAAAAAAAAAAGTGACGTGGCAAGATGTTATTGGAGGGTATAAAACAATAGTTTTTATGCCAGGCCCTATATATATATATATATATATATATATTTTGGTGGTATCAAAATAAAAGATAAATCATTGGAAGGTCTCTCCCTAAAAGAATACATTCAAACCGGTCGTGGGGTAAAACCCCATCTCAATTCCCAACAGTGCTTTAATGAAGACCTAATTTTGTTGATTTAAAAAAAAATAAATAAATAATAATTCAATTTTAGTGCACAAAAATATCTTTAACAAAATAAACACCCACGTCCTCATAACTGCTAATTGCGAACCTCATTAAGCTAGCAAGCAACAGCTAATGGTCTATTTATTCATTGGGTACTATCTAAATAATTCAAGGTTTTAAGCTTGTCACTTTTATCTTATTGCACTTTGAAAAGTCTATCTTGGATATACGGAGAAAATTAACATTTGGATTGGTCTATTTGTAGTTGACACCGAGTCTTCACTAAGTTCAAAAACTTGTCGGCACCCCTATTCTGTCTACTTAACAGTAACTGCTCGTTATGCCAAGAACTTTGTAGCTAAACCGGCGCTTCTTGGTATTTTTAACAATAACTACTAATTATGCCAAGAACTTTGTAGATAAACTGGCACTTTATAAATTTTCAAAAAAAAATGTTGAGGATACCAATTCTCTCTCCCATTTGTAACCATCATATTCATCTCAAAAGCAAAAACAAAAAACAAAAAACAAAACAAAACAATAAATGACTAATAAAATCTCCTACTAGTTGAATTCGAACAAACTTAAGTTCGGGTGGCTAGCTCAAAATCAAGCCAAGGCGATGGATGAGACTAATTCAACAACTTTGAATTTAATAGATTTCATTGTTCTACTTCCATCTTAAAGTAATAATAAGACACTCAAACGTCACATTGATATTGATAGAAGAAATTTCAATACAAGGCAACAATTCAAGGGGCTTACCAGTTTCCACAAAGATATTTCGCGGACATTGCTTGAAATCAAAATGTGCCTGCATCAAATGACTCAAATCACCATCAAAGAATACTATATTCTTATCCTTAAATCACACGCGAGCATTAATCTTCAAGAAATGAGGAATCAAATTCCATTATGAAGCACAGTTGTGTTTGTTGAGTTAGGTATTTGTATCTTAATTGACAAGGCATGTCTTAGATTATTGATTTTATTTCAAAGACATCTTGTCCATGAAATGGACACTCCTATCAAAGAGAAATTGAGAGGATTCAAATCCGAGGCAGAGATGAGGTAAGAAAATTTTTCCTGTCATGCGGGGCGGGGGTGGAGTCATGGTTTTAAAACCCGGATTGGACCGTATGGTCCAACCGAAAAAGCTTGCAGTTTTTTTAGCTTCAAGAACCACTTTATGGGGAAAAAAGCAGGGGACCCATGCGAACCGTGGTCGAACCATACGGTTCTAAGAACCGTGACCGATTTTTGAGGTTCGGACGGTTTCTTTTTGTTTCAGCTTTTCCAGTGAATTTTGCCAATACACCGATATGAAGTTATGATCAGATCTAGAAGAAATGAAAAAGAAATGAAAGAACACGAAGAAGAACAAAGATTGGAAGGAGATCTGATAATTTTTGGAAGTGCTTAAGCTTCACTGATTCACAATCTTCAAATCTGTTGCAGAGAGAGACAGAGAGCTCAACACAGAAAAACAGAAAGGAGAATGATTGAATAATGAATTATGGCTTCAGGCTCAGCAGCCAAAAGTAAAGAAAGAGAAGTGGTCAAGTGGGGGATTAGGTGGGAGAATTTATTGGAGTTGCCACGTTTTGCTTTGCTAGTGGTTGAAGTTTTTAGCTTTTTATGTTTTGTTTTTTATTTTAAAGAAAATAATTGATTCTTATATTCTTAGTGTGCCATGTTGTAGACATGCAATGCAATACAAATCTCATCCGTTCATCACTTTAAAAAAAAAATTAATGCATTCGTAATTTTATAAGTGCCACATTGCGGACATGCAACACAATTACACAAATACCATTTTATATACATATTTTTTATTCTAATTATTATATTATTAGATATTATCACAAATTTAACTAATCAACATCAAAAATACTAAGATTTAATATTTCTTAACATTATGATATAGAAAATACATTTGAAAGATAGATTTCTTTGTTTCTATAAAGGAATAATAGATCTCAATATTTAATTGCACTATTTTAGTTAATTTTTTTAATATTTGTACTAATTTAATATAATTATTTATATTTTAAATAATTATTAAATTAATTATGACGTCATCACGGTTCGACCTCGGTTCGACCTCAAAAATCATGAACGGTCCGAGTTTCAAAACCATGGATGGAGTAAGACAAAACCATGCGGGGTGAGAGCAAAAACTCCATCCTTCGGACCCGCCCCGCCCCATTGTCATCCCTACTAATTGGACCTTATAAACAGGGCCATATATTTTCTTGGTTAATAGATGGGGCCTGCCAAAAAATAATAGGCCACTCACACTTATAACACTTATAAGAAAGTATATTATGCTTCCACTTTCATACAATATTACATTCGTAGGTCTTGATTGTATAAAGCAAAAACACCATCACAAACTTTTGTATTGAAAAAAGGACACTTATATTACACCACCACACTGATATTGAAGCTGTGTGGGACTGAGTGGGATATTGTAGGGATGGGGAGCAGAAACAGCACATGCCTTATCCACACTTTACACCCCCAAACTTTGGTATTGAAATTGGACACTTGAACCCCACACTGATATCGAAATCACAAGAATTCAGTACAAAGTGACTGATTCATCAGTAAGGTCTAAAGATATTTCGTGTATACTGCATGATATCAATGTGCCTGCGTCAAATCACCATCACAGAATACTATCTTCTCATCCTCACAAATCACAAAAAGGGGCATTAGTCTTTAGGCAAAGAACTGAAGAAGAAACAATTCCCTTCCAAAACAGTAAAATAAAACAAGTGAAAATCTTGACTCTTGAGTGAGTTCTAAAGTCAATTTCACTCAACCTCAGTATAACGCACGGAATTGAAATAAATAAGGTAATAATGTTTTTTGATAAAAGTGTCATACGGACACAAGTATGAAAAAAATTTAATTGATATGATCTATAATACAAATGATGAATTTTTTAAAGAAAATTTTAATTGATGAATAAAAAGTGTGACAAAATATTAGGAGTCATGCAGCTCAACTCTCATTTTTTTTTATATTTTCAACGGAAACATATAAGATTCAAATTTCCCTTTTACCTAGGTAGAGAATTGTCTAATTCACTTAAGTTACTTGGCCTATAGACCTCTAAAAACATTCCTATTGTTCTCGGAATTCATTATACATTTTTTGAACAAAAATTATAAGTCATTATATATTTTTTCCTTTCAAATCAGTGAATAGTTTTATATGGATTTTTTTTTCCTAGTAAATGTCACCTCAAAAGAATTCTTATAACTCGACCTTTTCAGAAAGGTAGATAAGATCATATTGGGAATTTGCATGGAAACAATGCCTCAAATAAGCCAATTACTGTATTTTATTCAGCACTTCTCTTTTGCACACATTAGATCAAACTATTATGGAATGCATTATGCACAATACAGTACTAGGAACTACAAGAGGCATCACAAACCCCAATCCATGTATTACACAAAACCCACTTTATTCTTAATTTCTGTTCTCCACAAGAATGAATAAGCAAATCTAATGCATAATTATCGCTGAACCATTGTGCTTCATATCTCATGGGCTTTAAGGTGGACAATTACGCTTATATGGGCTACATGCAGATCGAGGTGGCTTATAGAATGGCGGATTTGGCCTCCTATAATAGAAGGGAAGACCTTTCGTACTTAGTGGCGGAGGTGGCGGATTTAATGGCACAGCTGGTGGCTCCCGGTATGGCGGATCTTTACGACATTCTAGAACATATGGATTATACTTACCTGAGATATGAAATAAAGTTATCAGAATATCATTAAATTCAAGAAATTAACAAGGAAAACATGGACCAGAACAAAGGGAACTAGAGTTCCATATATTGAAAATTTCAGAAAGCGAAAGTAGCTGATGAGTAACCAGAATTTGGTTAGAATTTATCAACAGCACACTAGTTTTTGGAGGTGAATAAAGATTATTATCTTTTTTAGGGAGGGTACAGACCATGTCACATGACCATCAAACTCGAAGGAGAAGTTTTATCCCGAAGGACACCTTTATCCCGAAGGGTATATTTGTCCCAACGGGTATATTAATTCCTAAGGGGGCTTAGTACCCGAAGGATAAATGGAACCGAGAGGCATTTTCAATCCGAAGGGTAAAAGGAGATGGAAGGGCAATCCAAACACACAGGGTTAAAGAAGTTAGAAAATTTCTTAGTCAAAACATTCCTTATCATGTACAATTTTTTGTATACCACTTTATAATTTACTAATCAAAATATCACATTTTTTTTTTAATTCCTTATAAAATAAACAAAGTTAAAATTTTTAAAAAAAAAAAAAAAAAAAAAAAAAAAAAAAAAAAGACACATGGTATTCTATAAAATGGATAGAACAGAGAGTGACAGAAAGGGGAAAGATGATTTCTATTCACTATTCATGTTACGTATATTTGGGGGCATATGCATTTGGTTGTTACCTCTTTAGTGTTAATCTTTAGTGTTAATTAGATATAAAATAGTGTTTAAAAAAGAAATGAAGAATAATTTTTAATTGATATTTAAATATTAAACAAGAATTCACTTAAATAAGCAATTTAAATTTGCTTAAAAAAATACCCAAAAGATATAAAAAACCAACCAACCAACAACTAAGATCAATGTAGGAAAGAAAAAAATCGAGTTCCACGATTACTACAGAATGCAATGGTATAAGATTTTTTTTTTTGGAATTTATTGCACTTTGAAAAGACAATCTAAATAGACTAATAATAGATAGAAAAAACTAACACCATTGTCCATCATCCACTAGTAATTGACTCTAAGTCTACACTATGTCCAAAAACATTTGGCCACCATTTGTTTTCTACCTGATTACCTATGCTCACTTACATAAAGTATGCGTGTTACATTGTCGGCTTTTTAATCATCCAAATTTCTTTAAGAAAGAAACAAAAAATATTATGCGTAACTATAACTAATAAAATTCTCATACTAATGGACCTAATTTTTTTTTTCAATAAGTACCTGTTGTAGTCTCATGTATAAGTGATAAAATTCGATAACAAGTTGACACTTAAACATGTTGTGAAACAGTGTTTGTTTGGGTGCTAGTAAATGAAGCTATATATTTGGTCAATTTAGAATTTAATGCATTTTATTGATCTATCAAAAAATAATAAAATAGTCAAAATAAAAGTTATTATTATTTGTAACACAAAATTTACTATTTTACTTTTTTGGCTAAATAAGTTGTGTTGTTGTTTATTAACAAATTGATGTGTTGTAGATTAAAGTAGACTCTAATTTTTGGTATATTATAGTAAGGGAAAGGTTTTGTATACATTAATTAACGTATAATGGGTTATTTGACAGTAAAAATAAAATGATAAGTGTCTAAGATCTACATGATGCATTGTATATGACTCTTGAACACATGTTGCTTTCTTTTTACTGCCACATAATTACTGCATACAAATAGAAGTCCATTTGTTTTTTGGCTCCATAGCAAGAGCCTTGTGGTTTGTTTTTTGAATGCTCCATGGCAAGAACCTTGTGGTTTGGAAGTAGATGGCGTGCTCGAACGAACAATATGGAACTCACTAACAGCACTGATATCAAAAGTAGAAGCATGTTTATTTTGAAAGGCTCCACCAAAGAGTGCGAAAAAAAAAAAAAAAAAAAAAAAAAATTTGTATGCAGTGTGTTCAAATGAGAAGGCTTATGTAGTTGTGGTAGCTCAGGATGGAAATAGAGATATTTTAATGGTGTGTACGTAGTCCTAGTTTTGCTAAAGCTTCTGCCATAGTTTGGGCTTTACAGCTGGTTTGGCCAAAATGGCAAAATCCCCATTTTGCCGAAACTTTCTAACAAAATGCCCTATGTCTGAAATTATTTAAGTATATACTCCTGTTTTGAAATTCGATTTTTAGAAAATCGAGTTTCAATGAAAAACTCAATTTGGCAAAAATCAAGTTTCTTGAAAAAACCAGCATGGAACTTGAGTTCCATTCTGGTTTTTTTATTTTTTTTTAAGTTTGATTGCCTATAACTCGATTTTCACCAAATCGAGTTCTTCATTGAAACTCAATTTTTTGAAAAATGAGTTTAAAACAGAGGCATATCCTTAAATAGTTTCAAACATTGGGCATTTTGTTGGAAAATTTCGGCGAAGAAAGTATATCCCCATTTTGGCCTAGCTGGCTAAAGATGAAAAGTTCCAAAATATAATTGTTAAGGGTGATTCTAAGATCTGGGGTGATGCCTTAAATAAGAATTTGGATCAGGCATGTTAGAAGATTAAGCCATTATTGAATGATGCATTAGTCGTGGCTAATCCTTTGGTGGGTTGTTGACTTGTTTTTGTTGGATCAAAAGGGATGCTAATTCCATATCCCATGAGCTAAGTAGGTATATTTTGTATTTAAATATATATCTCCTAATTTGTAATTGTGTATCCTTTCCTCGTGCTATCATAGAGGATTGGGAAAGAGATGTATTTCTTTTGCTCCTTCAATGAAATATTCACATTTATCAGAAAGACAAAAGACACAGTAGTTAGGTTAGGTGTGTTTGTAATATAATTAATATATGTATTTCTCCAAAAAAAAAAAAAATTTAAGAGAGTTTCAATTTATGGCGTCTGTAGGGGCTCAATTTGTGAGGGATCCCCAACAATACATTTCTTAGAGAGTGGGACGAAGGGATAGGCACTAACCGGCTTGCCGCGCGTCCTCCGGAGCCTTCTTCCTTCGAGGGGACTTAGCCCTGTTCTTCTTGGCTTGGGGTTGCTCCTCGGCTCCCGTCCGAGGAGGCCCCCTCTCAAGAGGGGCACCTTTGCATTATATATCTCCTTCGGTCGATCCTAGCCTTCCAACTGTCGATCATCCAGACCACTGCTTAAGGACCTGTCCCATCAGCCACGTTCCCAACCTTACTGTGGGTCGCAGCACCCAAGGTTGTGCTGTTCAGGAGTCCTATCCGCGTTAATGTGGCCAGGGGAGTCAGATAAACGCATTAAGTGTGGATGTGACCACCTATTCTGGGTTTGTCCCCCGCCCGGAATTAGAATAGGTATGCCGAGAAAGGGGGCGTCCTCGGCGTGGGCCCAGAAAGGGCTAAAAGCCCCTAGACAACTGCCTGGGACAATCATCACTCCTCGGCATGGGCCTTGGGCCAGCCTAAAGGTGGGCCGAGACTTCCAGGCCCACGGGCCCCACAATAGCCCCTCAAAATCCTGCTGCACGTTCCCTTGAACGGGGAGGAGGGTTTTGATATCCACGGCCCTCATACTCCGGAAGGCCTTCCGCCAGCTGGTTCTTCCCCAAATAGTCAGTTTGGCGCTTTAATTCTTCGGTAGGTAGTTAGTTTCCCCGCAGAACTGAGCCCGAGGACCATGCGGTCCCTTGGTTCCGTCTAACACTCCTTTCTTCAAGCGGTTAGTTTCCCCATAGGACTGAGTCCGAGGACCATGCAGTCCATTGGTTCTGTCTAACACTCTTTTCTTCAAGCGGTTAGTTTCCCCATAGGACTGAGTCCGAGGACCATGCAGTTCCTTGGTTCTGTCTAACACTCTTTTCTTCTGTAAGCAACTAGTTTCCCCATAGGTTTGGGTCTTTGGACCATGCAATACCTTGGTTCTGTCTAGTGCCCAGGTATGATTCCGTGGTTAGTTTCCCCATAGGCTTGAGTCCGAGGACCATGCAAGGCCTTGGTTCTGTCTAACACTCTTTTCTTCTGTAAGCAACTAGTTTCCCCATAGGTTTGGGTCTTTGGACCATGCAATACCTTGGTTCTGTCTAGTGCCCAGGTATGATTCCGTGGTTAGTTTCCCCATAGGCTTGAGTCTGAGGACCATGCAAGGCCTTGGTTCTGTCTAACACTCTTTTCTTCTGTAAGCAACTAGTTTCCCCATAGGTTTGGGTCTTTGGACCATGCAATACCTTGGTTCTGTCTAGTGCCCAGGTATGATTCCGTGGTTAGTTTCCCCATAGGCTTGAGTCCGAGGACCATGCAAGGCCTTGGTTCTGTCTAACACTTCTTTAGTAGGAGTTCGTCCTCGGATCCGAGAGTTTTGCTTTTGGTGTAACGATGTCCACGGGCCGTTTGCTGGGAGCTGTTTTTCCTCAGGTCGGATTGTGACCTCACACGTGACGTTGACCTCGCCTCCAGTTCGTGTTCCCTATCTTTTTAGTTTACGAGGCGTCGCTTGGCCTTTCGTGCCCTGCGCTTGACGTTTCGGTGCGCGAGATGCGTCTTCATTAATGTCCTCGTGAATTAACACGAATCCGGCGGTTGGCAATCCCCCTTGGAATTGGGTGAGAATTAATTCCGTTTGACAATCCTCCCTTCGAATTCTGCGTGGCTCAACTTCCACCAGTTTTCGCCTTCTATATAAGGCGTTCTGGGGGGAATTTTTCTCCTCATTCCATGGACCTTCCACCACAACCAGAAATACGTCCTTCCACCTCTCTGAGCCCCTTTAACACCACCGCCAGGATTGTGACCAAAGTTGGGAGATATGGGGTTAAGGGCCGCCGTGGCCGCAGCCCCCACTAGGCTTCCGGCGCGGCAGAGTCTAGGCGTAACACTGGCAGTGCCGTATGCGGTGGCCAGGAGGGATGTCGCCGAAGTACCTAACGTCTCTTCCCGGAGCGCACTTCCGATGGAGGAGACACGCGAACTCATGTCATGGCTGGTGCCCGAGTGTTGCCGCCTCCAACGGCCGGCGCTCGTGAGGATTGGAGAGAATCAAGGAAACATCACGGAGGAGGGCGTCCCGGTGCCCCTGCATCTGCTCCTCACTTTGTTCAAGCTTCCGCCTTGAAGCGAGCGAGCCTCAGCCCCCTTCCCCGCTTTTATTGTCAAGTTCTCCCATTCTCTTGATGCCAATAAAAGCACGGGTTGACACTTCCCCCTCCCCTAGCTAGTTCTAGAATCGGTCCGCCTGGGCCTCTGATTGTAGGATTAGCTTTGTAGCAAATCTTGTAAAACAAGCCTGTCTGAGCCTCTGATTGTATTTTGTAGTTTTCTTTTCATGAAATAATATCACTCTTTTTTTTTTTTGCTGTTGAATCTTCTATTTTGCTGCAACTGTTTTTTTTTTTTTTTACTTTCTGCGAAGTGACCGCTTAGAACGATCGCCGGTTGCGCCGGCCAGCGCACTAACCCTTCCCACAGACGGCGCCAATTGTAGGGGCTCAATTTGTGAGGGATCCCCAACAATACATTTCTTAGAGAGTGGGACGAAGGGATAGGCACTAACCGGCTTACCGTGCGTCCTCCGGAGCCTTCTTCCTTCGAGGGGACTTAGCCCTGTTTTTCTTGGCTTGGGGTTGCTCCTCGGCTCCCGTCCGAGGAGGCCCCCCCCTCAAGAGGGGCACCTTTGCATTATATATCTCCTTCGGTCGATCCTAACCTTCCAACTGTCGATCATCCAGACCACTGCTTAAGGACCTGTCCCATCAGCCACGTTCCCAACCTTACTGTGGGTCGCAGCACCCAAGGTTGTGCTGTTCAGGAGTCCTATCCGCGTTAATGTGGCCAGGGGAGTCAGATAAACGCATTAAGTGTGGATGTGACCACCCATTCTGGGTTTGTCCCCCGCCCGGAATTAGAATAGGTATGCCGAGGAAGGGGGCGTCCTCGACGTGGGCCCAGAAAAGGGCTAAAAGCCCCTAGACAACTGCCTGGGACAATCATCACTCCTCGGCATGGGTCTTGGGCCAGCCTAAAGGTGGGCCGAGACTTCCAGGCCCACGGGCCCCACAGCGTCCATTCCTAATGATAGCTCTTTATCATTAGACCAATATATCAATCAGTTTTTGGTGTAGGCGGGAGAATTGAACCCTATATCTCTTATATATATAACCATCAGAGACTTTCCCAATTGAGCTAACTGGAACCCACGTATTTCTCTAAATTAAAATAAGGTTTAAATCTTCACTTGAGTGAGTTTTAAAGTCAATTTTACTCATCCTCATGAATAATGTCAAAAGCATTTCCATGTATATTTCTTCGAAGAACTGTGGACTAAAAAATAAATCATATAACTTGAACTTTTTCAGAACTCTTGTTGATGATGCATAATTAGAATTCGCACAAAAGTCCGTCATATAAGCCAACAGACAAACATTAGTCAACTTTTTATTTTGGATACATTTACAATTGACTAGCATGGAGTGCATAATACCATATATATATGATATTATCGCATAATTAAAACCCACTTTATTCTTAATTAATACTGCCTTCCACGATAATAAGCAACACATTAGCTTCGGGAGGTGAAAAAGTGATTATCTTATAGGCCTCTAAAAACAAGAAAATACTTTTATTATTAGTATATAAGAAATCATATTGAATTACTCATTCTTTAACAACAATTGAAACAATATTCTATTCAAAATATTTGTCATCACAAATAAGCAACTGCTACTAGTATGTAAAATCTTACTCAATAAATAAATAAATAATTTACTTTATTAAGTATGCTACAAAATTGATTAAAATAAAAACTATCTACTAGAAACTAACTTTCTGCTGCATTTGAAGAAGGAATGAAAATATGGAAGTCAAGAGAAGGCAAACAATGAGAATGGCCTTCATTTTGAGAGTCAGTGATTCTAAGCTTCTCTATCCTGGTCTTATTTAGAGCATCTCCAACAGCTTCTTCAAATTTTTTACAATTTGAAGAATGAACAGTGACATTTAACTTTTACATACTCACTTTTTCAAATATACTTTCCAACAGATTCTCTATTACATTCTCTATATCATTTAAATATTATTTCTTCATTTATTATTTATTCTTTTTTAATCATCATTTATTCTTTTTTTAACAACTATATTTTTAATGAGAAGTGTTATATTCACAACATTTTACGCAATACTTTCACAACAAAATTTATGTAAAAAGTTGTTACTAGTTCTAATTTGAACCTACTACTGAAATTATTTTTTTGCTCGCCAATATTATCTAATAACAATCCGTTACTTAAAATTTATTGTGAAAATATTATGGTATCATTTCTTTATTGCAATTTTTTATTTTTTATATTATTTTTCCCTTCCACCCCCATCTGGACACGTTTCTTCTTCTTTTCTTTTATTTTTTTTTTTCTCTTGATTTTTTCTCCACCACCCACGTATCCCACTCCTTTCCTCTATCTACCTTCTTTTTCTTTTTCTTCTAGTTCATTCCGGAGCACTCTTCTTCTTCAGCTATCTCTCTTTCTCTCTTTCTCTAGCTCTTTCTGTTTTTACTTTTCCCATTTCTACTTCTATTTTCTTTCCTCTTCAGCTCACTTCACACACACACACACACACACACACACACACACCCACACGCACACACGCACAGCCGACATGGCCTTCGCCCATCTTTTTTTTTTTTTTAATCTTGTTCTGATTCACTTTGTTGTTGCAATGGAGCTTAGATAGGCTTTCATGCTCTTGATTTGTTGTTTTTATTTTTATTTTAGATTTGTTGTTCTAATTAAATTTTTATTTTTTCATGTTCTTGATCTGTTACTGTGTTTGTGTTGATTGTGTTACCGTTTGAGAGGGACACAGATGAACAAAGAAGAGAGGAGGAAAGAGAAAGATTTTTTTTTTTTATTCAGCCGGATATTTTTTTAAGATAAAATAATGGTTTGAAGTTGCTACAGTGTTCTCTAAATTAAGAGAATTACTGTAGCAACTTCAAAAAATAATTTAGAGAACCTGTGTGTATGGAGAAGCTGCTGGAGAGATGAACAGTGTCATTTGGTGGTCCAAATTTGGCTTTACCGAAACTGCTGGAGATGCTCTTATAGACCATACATTCAAGCAGAAACTTCTAAAATGGACTATTAAACTCACTGGAACAAGACAAAATGAAGTAAGATATTTAAAAAAATAAAAATTGATAGTTACTATGGAAAATTGACAATTGCACCCCTAAATATTTCAATTGAAAACATAAAAAAATATCAATTGAGTTATAAGACTCTTGACAAGTAAAATATAATTGAAAGAAGACTAAAAGGGGAAACACATTAAAAAAATAAGAAGACTTCAAATAAAGTTGGCTAGACATAAAAATGGAATAGAGTAAAGTTATGAATCCTAATTTATTTAATTTATCAAATCTAAGGAAATGAGTTTGCTTTTACTATCTTTAGTTTATTAATCACATGGGTATCAGTTTACTCAATTGATAAAGTTTTTTGTCATTGAATAAGAAATTTGTTAATGATTCTAACCTTCTCTACCCTTGTCTTATTTACAGACCATATATACAGTCAAGTAAAAGCATGTGAAATGGACTATTAATTAAACTCACTAGAACAAGACAAAATAAAGTTGGATATTTAAAATAAATAAATAAAAATCAATAATTACAACAGAAAATTGATGATTGAACCTTAAATATCTTAATTGGAAACATAAAAAAATATCAATTGAGTTATAAAGCTTTTGCCAATTGGACATTTTTTCCCTTCATTGTTTGCCATGAACTTAATTTTTTCCTTTATTTAAATTTAAATATTTTGGTTTCCTTTATTGTGAACGGAGTCGCTTATATCCTACATAGTGAAAAGCTTATCCATGTAGTTATACTTATAGACCAAGAGTTCGTTTGGATCCCCTTATTTTACTAAAATTGAAAATTTTTTACTGAAAATACTGTAAATAAAGATAAAAGTTAGTTGAAATAGTATAGTAGGACCTATGAATAGTATCAAAAATACAGTGAAATCCATAAATAGTAGTAAAAAGAAGTTGAATAGTAAAATAAGTTGACACAAATAATTTTTTCCAAACACATACTAAAAGAGAAAAGTAACACCATCATCCACCGTCCACTTGTAATTGACTCTAAAGTCTTCACTAAGTCCAAAAATTGACTCTAAAGTCTTCACTAAGTCCGAAAACATTTGGCCACCACGTGTTTTCTACATGACAATGACCTATGCTCACATTTTTTTTTATTTTTTGGTCAACAAAAAATGGGGGTTAGATAGGTTACTTCAGCCCCCGAGCAAGGCGCCAGGTGGATTACCAAACTTGTGTGGGGAGTTACCTCACTAAGGATGCCCACCAACGAACTCCTGCTGGTAGCGGGAATCGAACTTAAGCGTGTTAGGCAGAGCGAACGAACCATACCCAGCTGAGCCAAGCCCCCGTTGGCAACCTATGCTCACATATTAGTCTGCTTTTTATCATACAAATTATTATGAAATTTCTTTTGAAAAAGAAACAAAAGATATTAATTAATTAATTAATTATACGTAACTAATAAAATTCTCGTGCTACTGGTCAAATTCAGATAGCCTTAAGTTTGATGGCTTCAAATTTTGCAATGTGTGTGCAAGCCAAATGCAAGTCTAAACTCTAAAAAACAAACCTAATTACACACCCCAATCCATAATATGTTTAAGTGTCAACTTGTAATTGGTGGAACTATTTTTTTTTTTTTTTTGGTTTAATTTTCAACAAATACTTGTTGTGGTCTCATTGTAAGTAATGAAATAATAACAAGTTGACACTTAAACATATTGTGGAACGGAGTGTTTGGATGTCAGTAAATGAAACTATTTGGTCAATTTAGAATTTAATACATTTCATTGATTTTTTAGAAAATAATAAGATAGTCTCAATAAAAGTTATTATTATTTGTAACACAAATTTTACTCTCTTTTTTTGGCTAAATAAGCTTCACTGTTGTTTATTAAGAGATTGATGTGTTATAGATTACTAGTTTTGGTGGCACTTGCCACGTGCTACCCGTTAATTGCAAAACTTAAGACAGGCTTTCATCTAAAGAACTATGAAATCATATGCTCAAAAATACATGTCATATAATGCTAATCTCATTTATATAAAAATTTTGATTACACACAAACTTCAAGTAACTATTTAACATATGAAATATATATAAATTTTTCAATGATAATTTTTTATAACCTATTTTCTAAAGGAAATATTCACTCACTAAAAACTTTTAAAAATGATATTGAATATCATTATCCTACATTTTATATGTATCTATGATGTTTAGCTTACTTATCTTTCAATAGACAACCTTTTAAGCAAGAAAATAAATTAAAAAAAAAAAAAAAGATAAGAAAATGCATATGTGCAATTGAAGTTTCCATTAGATCAAATTATAGGTCTAGAAGATTAAAAAACTAGTAAATTAATATTCTCTAGGTAACAAATAGAATACCTTATATCACGATTTCAACTTCCTAAGCATGACTACTACATAAAACTCAAAATACGGGAAGAAGATTTTTGAGATATTAAAATTCAGTGGGGTATTTTAGATATAACACAATGGAATATTTTAGGAATTAATCATAGGATTCATTAAAGTATAGTTTAGAGAGTAATAGTAGAGGGTATTTGCTAATTTCTAAAACATAAAGGGAAAATTGCTTGGTTTTATAGTTTAGGGGGGCTAATAAACTACTAATAAGAGTATAAAGGGAGAAGCGGCATTTTCCCCAAGTATTTTTGTCTGTAAAACTATATATGGACAAAATGTCAGGTAACTACTCCACAAAATGTCCGTAAATGTATTTTCCCCAAGTAACTAATCCAAAAAAGAAGTCTAGGAACACAACAAAATGTCACAACAATTTCGCAATACCTTTATTTTTAGTTGTGATTGCAATCAGTCTAATATTTTATTAATTTATTTTATATTTATTTTGAGTTATAACGAACTTACACTTTAGTAGTTGTAAAAATATTATAACATAAACAAAATGTCCCAACATTTTTACAATACCTTTATTTTCAGTTATGGTGAGTTTGGTCTGATATTTTATTATTTTATTTCAACATATAAAGAATTGACACCTCAGTAGTTGTGAAAATATTGTAACAAAAACAAAATGTTACAACATTTTCACAATAAATATTTTATTTTATTTTGACCTATAAAGAATTAACAACCCAACAATTATGAAAATATTATGACAATTTATTGTGTCATTATAACTATTTCTAAACAAAAACAGTATGTCAGCACGTATAAACATTTAAAATAAAAATAAATAAATAAAGAGAAAAAAGAGGGAGCTCAAAGTATCAAACCAATGTTAGTATATATAAATATTAAAATAAAAAATAATAATAATAATAAAGAGAAAAAGAGACCGGCTGAAACGGTGAGCTTTGGCTCACCAATTGATTAACAAAATGGGCCTCTTAGCCCTTTTTATACAGGTGTTGTGGGTTTAATGGGTAGCCTTTGATTCTCCTTATTTAGGTAATATAATATTAAAATAAAAAATATTGCATCTACAACATTTTTACAACACTTTCATAACAAATTTGAGATGGTAAGTTGTTATTGATTCTAATTTGAACATATCACTGAAATTATTTTTTTTACTAATAATAGTTAATAATAACCTGCTATTTAGGATTTATTGTGAAAGTGTTGTAAAAATATTATAGGCATAAAATTTCTTTATATTAAAGTTTTTCATTTGTGATCCAAACTCACAATTTTAGCTCAATAAAAGATAAAATTATACCAAACCAAAATGACGGTAGAAAATATATAAAAGACAAAACTATACTAAACCAAAGCTACATTAGAAAAGCTCCTGTAAAAATGCTCATTCACTTTTTTTATATAGTTAGTAGATTGGTGAAAATAACCAAATACCACGTTTTGGCAAAATTTGTGGCAAACTAGCACTGTTACGGAAATATTTAGCAAACTATCATTTTTTTAGTACACGAGTTTCACAAAATCGAGTTCTAAATAGTACTCGAGTTCAATGAACTCGAGTTCCTAGTGAGTCGCCAACGTGGCACTGCTGACCTGGAATATATGTAATTAAAAAAATAATGTGGTACTCGATATTACTAAAATCGAGTACTTCTTTATAGTACTCGAGCTTCATACAGTCAAGTACCTTTTTTTTTTTTTTTAAATCTCCCATAGGAACTCACTCTTGCATATTCTCTCAAATTCACCATCTATTTATAGCCAAAGTTCTGCCGAAATATCAATAGTTGCACCAACATGAAATTTGTCAAGTCAAAGAAAATGGCAAGCATTTATGGCCAAAGTGTCATCCATTTCGGCCAAAAGAAAAGAAGCATGAATTTGGTCTGTATGTCAGGTGTTGTTCCTGGCTATCTTCTTTGACAATTCATGAAGAACATTTAATACAAACTCTTGCATTTCTTCACGCATGAAACTTCTTGAATATCATGCATCTTCCTGACATGGGTAGGGCTGTCCAAACAACCCGCAGATCCGACCCACCTGGCCAAACCGACCGGATCCGAACCGTCCACCGTCCGATCCAACTTATCTAGCGGTCAGCGACGGGTCCTTGCTTTCCAAAACCGATTCCGGCGGATCGGGTGCGGGTCTCTTCCTCCAATACTCGAGCCACCCGACCCGACCGCCATATAAATGGGTTTAAAGGTCTGAAGTTTGTTAACTAGTCTCATTTCAGCCCTTCCTTTCCAAAATCATCCTCTCACTCTCAGTTCTTACTCTCGCTTTCTCCGATGTTTACACTTCGCCGATCCGACCGCCGATGTTTACCCTTCGCCGTTCATGCTCATCGTCGATCTCTGCCTCTCCATCGTCGATCTTTGCCTCTTCGTCGTTGATCTTTGCTCTTCGTCGTCGACCTTCGCTCTTCGTCCGCAACGTCCCAGCTCGTCTTCGCCTCCATCTCTCAGATTCGATCTTTCTATTTCATCTCTTAGGTTCGGTTATCTATGGATTTGTGGATCTGTTCTTTGGGTTTTTGTTCTTTGGATTTGTGGATCTGTTCTTTGGGTTTGTAGATCTTCTCTTTGGGTTTGTAGATCTGTTGATTTTGTTCTTCAGGAATCAAACCACTGAAGTTTGATTTTTGTTCTGTTGATTTTTGTTCTTCAGTGTTTGTTACAATTTATTTCGGTCGAAATCAACTCCGACCGCCGCCCACCCGAGCCCGATCCGACTCGACCCGTGGCTTTTCACGGTCGGCGGCGGGTCTGGAATTTCTCCACCCGATCTGATCGGGTCGGTTGCGGGTTGGGCACAAACCCGACCCGGACCGACCCGTGGACAGCCCTAGACATGGGCATGCAAGCCATTTAATGGTTTGTTGACTAATGTCAAGCCACTAAGTTTAACTATTCAAGCCATTCCAACCACAAAAAAAAAATAAAAATAAAAAAAATAAAAAAATAAAAAACTCTAATTTTGCCGGAAGACTTAAAAATTGACTAGGGAAAAGTTTTTCATCCCTTTATTTATTTATTTTGTCACGATGATTGAAATGTGTTTGCCTTTACTTTTTCTTTTCTTTTTTCTTTTTTTGTTGTTGTTGTTGTTGTTGTTTCTTGCTATCTTTAGTTTACAAATCTATACATTATTTTACTAATATGTTGGGGGTATCTAGTATCATGTACACGCCTCGTCCTTAAATTAGTTTAGTACAGTTTCATTTTATTAATACCTCTTTCTTTTCTTTTCTTTTCTTTTTCTCCTTTTTTTTTTTTTTTTTTCTTTTGAGAAGTTGGTTAATACCTCTTTGAAAGAGGCTAGGACAAGGAACCGAAGCAGAAACCAAGAATTTGAACCTTACTTTATTTGTGGAAAGATGAACGCATTTGATCAATTTTTTTTTTTTTTTTTTTTTATTTTTTTTTATGTGTGTGTATAAAGTAGGTAAATAGAGAAAACTAACAGGATCAGTCCACTTGTAATTGACCTAAGTCTTCACTAAATCCAAAAAAATTTGACTACCACTATTTTTTCTACTAAACAATGACCACGACAGTACCTAAAGTATGTTAGGTTAACCTTCTCAAAAAAAGAAAAATGTATGTTATATTATTGATTTTTTAACCATTCAAATTATAAGAATTATGTAAAGAGTATTGTAATTCAACTTATACATTTTGATAGTTTGATGTTCAGACTTAAGTGTTCAAATTTCTCATCTTCCATTTTTGTAACTATTAAATTATCTAAAAAATTCTCATCCAAATTATACCAAAATTTCTTTGAAAATAACAAAAGAAAAAAGAAATTATACTTAACTAAAAAAATTCTCGTACTACTGGTTAAATTCAGACAAAGGCAGTAGATGAAGCTATTTAATTTGGTCAGCTTACAATTTAATACATTTGATTGCTCTGTCGTAAAGGAGTAAATAAGACGCCCACATTGTTGGATCATTGCTTGGCATTGAGCGTATAAGGAATTTGATGAGTTAATAGCTTAATGTCTGCTCAATGGTGCAGAAAAAATATCAGTCATAATCATAAGTGTGGGATAAAATTATAAAAATCTCCCGCCTCTTTTTTTTTTTTTTAATTAAAAAAATAGGGACATAAAAATTTTTAGGGTTCTACTTTACACTTTACCAAACACAGATTCACAAATTATCATGTGACTAATTTAAATAAATTAAATTAAAAAAATTAAAATTAGTTATTTTATAAGAAAAGAAAAAAAGTAATATATATGACAATAAATAATTGGTAGGGTATAAAATAGGAAACTAAAATCTAGAAAACTTTGGTATATTGGTTCTTTTTTTTTGGGGGGGGGGGGGGGGGGGGGGTGTTTGTTTAAGAGATAGAACATATATTATGGTTCAATGTTAATGATTCTATGCATGTTGCAGACATATGACATATGGTAAACACATGTAAATTGAAACAGTAAATTAAGATAGAATCAAGTTCCTTCTCAAAAAAAAAAAAAAAAAAAAAAAAAAAAAAGAAGATAGAATCAAGTTAATGGGTGTCCTTATGTTATTTTGTTAAGGGCTATTTTAGGAAAATTTTGATATCATTAAAAACTCAGTTACCTTTTTTTTCTTATAAAAAGTTTTAAAAATTATTTCTTAGACCAATACCTTTAAAGCATCCATTACCTTTTCCCATTAAAATAAGGTCTCAATATATTTTAAGAAATTAATTATTTTTATTATTTTTTTTTTTGGAGAAACTTTCAAGAAATCAAGTTAGATGTCTAAACTTTATATATTTAGATTAATTTCTTATTTTGATTATTAATAATTATGAACTGCTTATTTTTGTTTCTTTATTTTAATGATATTAAATATATGTTTGTGGTTAATTGAGATTATGGAGAATCTGAACATAATAATAAGCCCGAATTGAATTCTACACAAATCGAGATAGATTTTGCAAATCTCCTTGTGGTATTTCTTGAGCCACAACTTAAACTATGTATGAAATAATAAATAATAGTTCTTACGTTTATATTAGACTTTGTATGACAATTAACGTTGCATATTTATTTTATCATTAATAATCAACTTAGTTTTTTAGGGTTTTATTTTTTTTAATATTATCCTTTTAAATCTTGTATCTCCTGAAATAAAATTTTGGTTCTACTATTTTATAACTCAAACTTTTTCACGCTATATGATTGGAATTTACATAGAAGTTCCTCAAATAAGCCAACAGATTAGTCCACTCTTTTATTTTGCACACCTTACAATGTACTATTATTATGGAGAGCATAATACATAACTAGGAACTAATTATAAGAGGCATCATAAAGCCCAAACCATATATCACATAAAACCCACTTTATTCTTAACTTCTCTCCACGATAATAATAAGCAACCTAATGCTTAATTATTATTGAACCATGGTGCTTCATTTCTTAAGGGGTTGAAGGTGGGCAACGGTTATATGGGGTACGAATACATCCAGATCGAGGTGGCCTATTGAATGGTGGACTTGGCCTCCTATAGGGTGGACCTGGCGTTGGTGGAGTTGGTGGCTTCAACGGTGGAGCAACTGGCTTCAACGGTGGAGCTGGCGGCTTCGAGCTACATGGTTTACGACTACGAGAATATGGATTACACTTTTCTGAGATATATATGAGATAAATTTATCAGAATATAACCAAATTAAGAAATTAACGAGAAAACATACATGGAAGAGAGCAATTAGAGCAAAAGTTCCATATATGGAAAATCTCAAACAGTGAAATTACTTGACAAGTAATTTGCTAATTAGTACGTGTTTAGAAACTTAAAATTTATCAGAAAAAACACTAGCTTTTGGAATTGAATATATGATTATCTTTTAGGCCATTAAAAACAAGAAAACTCATTTGATTTCAATATCGGTATCTTAAAAATCATTTAATTTTGCTCAGTCTTTAACAACAATTTGAAATTAACGAGCTTATATTCAAAATATTTTTCAACATATGTAAATGAGTAACTGCTACTACGTAAAAGCCTACTCAATGAACAAAATCAAAAGTTTATTTTAATAAGTACGCAACAAAATAAATTAAAATACAACTACGAACTATCTATCTACTAGAAAATTCAAAATAGTGCTCTCGCGAGGTAACCTGATGCTGCATTTGAAGAAGGAATGAAAAATATGGAAGCCAAGAGAAGGCAGACAATGAGAATGGCCTTCATTTTGAGACTTCGTGGTTCTAAGCTTCTCCACCCATATCTTATTTATAGGCCATACATCCAAGTAGAAGTGTGCAAAATTGACCATTAAACTCACTGGAACAAGACAAAATGAAGGAAGGTGATTTAACCTCAAGACATCTCCATTAGAAACATCATTAAGTAACGGTTGAACTACAAGTTTTTAATAATTAAGATATAATTGAAAGAACACTTTAAAAAATAAAGCTGACTAAAAAATTGATTAGAATAAAGCTTTCTGTAACTTTATTTATTTATTTATTTTGACAAGACGATTGAAATGAATTTACTATATATATATATATATATAGAGGGCTGAGTTTAAATTACACTTGGTGTAATTTTAAGTAATATTATATCACTCAATATATGTTAATTAAATGCGAATTTTGACAAATTCACCGTTAGATTGAAAGATATAATTGAAAGAACACTTTAAAAAATAAAGCTGGCTAAAAAATTGATTAGAATAAAGTTTTCTGTAACTTTATTTATTTATTTATTTTGATAAGACGATTGAAATGAATTTACTTATATATATATATAGCTGAGTTTAAATTACACTTGGTGTAATTTTAAGTAATATTATATCACTCAATATATGTTAATTAAATGCGAATTTTGACAAATTCACCGTTAGATTACATTATTTTCATATATTCTCCATGCTTGCAAAATTTCAAGGTGATCAAAAATTAATAGTCATGTTATCAATCAATTGTTTAAATTCAAATTTTTATAGTTTAAAATAATGCATAAAAAATGAGTTTATGGATTTAATGGTAAATAACATCCAATTGACATGAAAATCGGTAGGAATGTTAAGAACATATAAAACATGTAATTCAACGGTGAAATTTTCAAAATATGAATTCTATAACAAATTATTGGGTGGTGTATCATTGCTTAGAGTTACATCAGGTGTAACTTGAACCCAACTCATACACACACACACATATATATATATATATATATATATTGGTGGTATCAAAATAAAAGATAAATCATTGGAAGGTCTCTCCCTAAGAGAATACATTCAAACCGGTCTTGGTGTAAAACCCCATCTCAATTTCCAACAGTGCTTTAATGAAGACCTCATTTTGTTGATTTTTTTAATAAAAAAATAATTTCAGTTTTAGTGCACAATAATATTTTTAACAAAATAAACACCCACATCCTCATAACTCTGCTAATTGTGAACCTCATTAAGCTAGCAAGCATCAGCTAATAGTCTATTTATTCATTGGGTACTATCTAAATAATTCAAGGGTTTAAGCTTGTCACTTTTATCTTATTGCACTTTGAAAAGTCTATATTGGATATACGGAGAAAATTCACATGCGGATTGGTCTATTTGTAGTTGACCCCGAGTCTTCACTAAGTTCAAAAACTTTTCCAAACCCCCTTTTCTGTCTACTTAACAATAACCACTTATTATGCCCAAAAACTTTGTAGCTAAACCAGCACTTCTTGGTATTTTTAACAATAACTACTAATTATGCCGAGGATTTTGAAGCTAAACTAGCACTTCATAAAATTTTCAACAAAAATGTTTAGGATACCAATTCTCTCTCCCCATTGTAACCATCATATTCATCTCAAAAAAAAAAAAAAAAAAAAACAAACAAAACAAAACAAAACAATAAATGACTAATAAAATCTCCTACCAGTCGAATTCAAGCAAACTTAAGTTCGGGTGGCTAGCTCAAAATCAAGCCAAGGCGATAGATGAGACTAACTCAACAACTTTGAATTTAATAGATTTTATTGTTCTACTTCTATCCCAAAATAATAATAAGACACTCAAACCTCACATTGATGGGAAATTATTGTGTGCTCTCGGAGTATCATAAATGCATACTCCCTCCTTTCACATGAATGGTGGGTCCCACTAATTAAATTCATGGTGGGACCTACCATTCATGTGAGATGAGAGACTACGCATTTTTAGTACTCTGGGAGTACCTAATAATTTTCCCACATTGATATTGACAGAAGAAATTTCAATGCAAGGCAACGGTTCAGTGGGCTTTCCAGTTTCCACAAAGATATTTTGCGGACATTGCTTGAAATCAAAAATGTGCCTGCATCAAATCCCCATCAAAGAATACTATCTAGCTACTAGAAAATTCAAAATAGTGCTCTCACGAGGTAACCTTCAGCTGCATTTGAAGAAGGAATGAAAAATTTGGAAGCCAAGAGAAGGCAGACAATGAGAATGACCTTCATTTTGAGACTTCGTGGTTCTAAGCTTCTCTACTCTTATCTTATTTATAGGTCATACATCCAAGGAGAAGTGTGTAAAATGGACCATTAAACTCACTAGAACAAGACAAAATGAAGGAAGATGATTTGTACTCAAGACATCCCTATTAGAAACATCATTAAGTGACAGTTGAATTACACTTCATTTTGAGACTTCGTGGTTCTAAGCTTCTCTACCCTTATCTTATTTATAGGCCATACATCCAAGTAAAAGTGTGTAAAATGGACCATTAACCTCATTGGAACAAGACAAAATGAAGGAAGGTGATTTGAACTCAAGACATCCCTATTGGAAACATCATTAAGTGACAATTTTTTTTTAGAGAGTTTCAACCTATGGCGTTCGCTCCTGATGATAGCTTTTTATCATCAGACCAAGACACCAATCAATTTTTGATGTAGGCGGAAATTGAACCCCAGATCTCTTATACAACCATCAGAGACTTTACCAATCGAGCTAACTGGAACCCACATTAAGTGACAGTTGAACTACAAGCTTTTGACAATTAAGATATAATTGAAAGAAGACTTTAAAAAATAAAGCTGGCTAAAAAATTGATTAGGATAAAATTTTCCGTAACTTTATTTATTTATTCTAACAAAGACGATTGAGATGAGTTTACTTTATTTACTTATTTATTTATTTATTTATATATTAGTGGTATCTAAATAAAAGATAAATCATTGGAAGGTCTCTCCCTAAGAGAATACATTGAAACCAGTCTTGGTGTAAAACCTCATCTCAATTCCCAACAGTGCTTTAATGAAGACCTCGTTTTGTTGATTTAAAATAATAATAATAATAATAATAATAATCAGTTTTAGTGCACAAAAATATTTTTAACAAAATAAACACCCACGTCCTCATAACTCTGCTAATTGCGAACCTCATTAAGCTAGCAAGCAACAACTAATGGTCTATTTATTCATTGGGTACTATCTAAATAATTCAATGGTCCTCATAACATGCGGATTGGTCTATTTGTAGTTGACCCCGAGTCTTCTCTAAGTTCAAAAACTTGTCAGCACCCATTTTTTGTCTACTTAACAAGTATTTTTAACAATAACTACTAATTATACCAAGAATTTTGTAGTTAAACTGGCACTTTATAAATTTTCAACAAAAATGTTTAGGATACCAATTCTCTCTCCCCTTTGTAACCATCATATTCATCTCAAAAAAAAAAAACAAAACAAAACAAAACTATAAAAAGACTAATAAAATCCCCTACCAGTCGAATTCAAGCAGACTTACGTTCGGGTGGGTTGCTCAATATCAAGCCATGGCGATGGATGAGACTAATTCAACAACTTTGAATTTAATAGATTTTATTGTTCCACTTCTACCAGAAAATAATAATAAGACACTCAAACCTCACATTGATATTGACAGAAGAAATTTCAATGCAAGGCAACGGTTCAGTGGGCTTTCCAGTTTCCACAAAGATATTTCACGGACATTGCTTGAAATCAAAATGTGCCTGCGTCAAATCACCATCAAAGAATACTATCTTCTTATCCTCAAATCACACACGGGCATTAATCTTCAGTTAATGAGGAATCAAATTCCATTATGAAGCATGTCAGAACCTCCACGGTGGGAATAAGAATCATGGAGGGAAAACCCTCAATTTAGAATTTGTTCAATTTTTTTGTCTGTCAATGCAAAAACATGTGTCTACTTCAGTTCAAATAATAAAAAATGGCTTTAATTCGCCCGATGGCATAATGCACTTTAATAATTGAGATTTTTTGGGCCCACGGGGAACTCAAATGGTGGAACCGAGTCTAGACTTAGTAAAAATGCATTCAAAAGTACATAACCCATTAACTTAAGTAACCAAAAGAAAAAGAACTCTGAGAATTCCTATAAAATAATACAAACTGAGAGTTCCTAAAATTAATACACGATCATCTAACGGAGGTAAGTGAATAAGAATAGTGATAACTTTGGGAACCATAAGAGCTAGAAGGGGCTAATGTTGCGAGCCAACTTCAACAAAAACTCGGGAACAAGGCGTCTTCTTGGAGGGGCCATAGCATCCTTGTCAAGAGCTTCCTTATCCCCGGCATGTATCACAGAAACTAAATGGTCAAACAGTTCGTCTTTACCCCCTCTTAAAGGATCCTGCATCAAATGACCAAAAAGTTGAGGGTTGCTTTGAAGCACAAGGCCACCTTGCTGTATACATGAATTGTAAATGTCTATAAACAACTTCCTTCTAGGAGTTGTTATGGTGGATATCATGTCCACTTGGTAACATTAGTGAGTAAATAACATTTGATCGATCAGGCAACATATGCCTAAATATGAACAGTGGTTATTAATAGGAGTAAAGGTACGTAATAATATCAAATTATCAATCAATCTACAAGAAGATATTCAAGGCATCACTTACTTGAAGAAACAAATCTGTATGTGTTTTTCCCTCGTAAAGAACTAGCTCTGCTTGAGCTCCTGCCCTTTGAAGAGCATCTACGAAAGTTTTACTGCAAAAGATGAGTAAATATCTGGAATTATGCATGAGAAACTAATAAAAATTTGTTAGCCTGTAAATTGATGATGATGCATGAATAAATAAATTACCAAATTAAATTAAATTGGATTCAGCACACATAAATAACTATGCTATCCTTCTTATGTTTTATACTTACTATGTTCATATTTCTTAGAGCATGTTAGAAATGATACATTAATTATGTGTAATTCAAGCGTGTAAACAACATTATATGCATGTCATTTATAACCCCTTGCTTTCCTGTCTGATATTTCTATACTAATCATGATAGAAATGGTATGCTGGTGGTGTGTTATTGGAAACTTCAATGTACTGTAAAGATCCTTCTTGCTGAAAAAGATGTAAGTGGCCATGTCCACTCCTGCAACGACTTTAGGAAGATATATTTCAGCTTAACCATGCTAGTCTCTTTGTCTTCAAAGCACTGAGCATTGCATTCACAGCCAATGCACCACATAAAACACAAGGGGAACTATTCGCTACAGTCCCATTACCTTGCCTACAAAACTCCCCTTTCAACCCTCAAGCATCTCCCTTACGGAAAGGGAAATTACCCAAAACACCAAACAGGGAGCAAAAATTAAAATTTTGTAACTAAGCATTCAATTAGGAGTAATCATATTTCATATGACCGTGTTATGTTTGTTTGACGGGATTGCAGGAAGGACAAGGGGAGGATGGAAAAGGGAAGGAATAGACAAAGTCCCCTTGTTTGGTAGACAGGAACCATGGAGGGAGAGGAAGGTCAACCCCCTCTTACCAAACATAGTGAGCTTGCAGCAATAATTCAAGGGAACATCCTAACCTGGCATCTGATGGTATGGAATAATCTGAAGTTCCATGGAAAAGAGTAATAGGAGGCAAGCGAGAAACAGCATCTCTAGTGCTTTTGTCCTGTATTTGAACTTCTGGAGAAAATCGTTGCAATCCTTGTTCACCTTCCATAATGCTGTAATTGCACATTACAAGAATATATACAAGGTGATAAGCAGATAAAATAAAATAAAAAAGATAGTAATAATAAATTCATAAGCGTATGGCAATCAGTTCACAGAAAAATATATTAGGCAAGTACCTTAAGAAAATGGAGCGATAGAGACCACGATTATTGAAGTGATCAACTAAATTAAGTAAATTGTACCTGCTCCCAGAATTTTTAAGGGAAAAAATCAAAATATGGACATAAGTTCATGTTCAATCAGTACATCAGCAAACATTATGCAGCAAAAAAGTATGCAAGCATATGCAAGTCTCTTTGCAACCTCACAAAACAATTAAACCATACTTTTTTTCACTTTTCTTCTAAAAATTCATAAAGGATTTGCATCCTTAAAATAGGAAAGCAAAAACAGCACTATCCACCTAGTACTGAAAGGAAGCAGTGCCAGAGGGGGCAGCATGGTAAAAACAAAGTACTAGTTTGATTGACAGATGTATCCCATTGCCTTCTAAATTACTCACTGATAATTCTAGAAGTTAGTTTTGTCTTTCCTGCTATTGTATAGATTGAATATCTTTTGTGAAGCCTCACTTCCAACTGATGGATCAAATGCTTTCTGATCTTTAGGATTATTATACCAATATATATGACATCTGCCTTGAGAAAAAGGCTCACACCTATAATAGACATAGATGACTAGCATAAACAAGGACCTGAAGTGTGTCAGTACACAACACTTGATCCACAATTTTGAATTTTATCTCCTAATTAAAATAAATAAATGGGGAGAGCAGGACGCACCATACTAGTTAGCAGTGTTCTGGAATCATTCAATCGAAAATGTGGTGTACTTCCATTCCAAACGCTAACCATGATAATCCAAAAATTGTATTATTTTCCTTCCCTTATTTATATTTCTTGAAAGACTTCATAGAGTTCAAGGCAAAACCAAGCTAAAACTCATACAGATTAAATTGAACAATTGTACTTTACAACTTTGCTTTTTTTTATAGGCAAAAGAAGGGTACAACTTCTTACCCGAAGGGGTAGCACAATAGGGGACTGCGCCTCATGAAGCAGAGGTCACTAGTTCGAATCTCCCCTTCCCGATCCCCTTGGGCCAAGGATATGAGGCAGTACCACATTCAGTTTCCCATTTTACAGACAGCAAACAACAAAGATCCACTATTCTAGGTAACTTAGGGCAGTCATGCCAAACAATAACATTTATGGTATAAGTTTGGAACCCCTTTGAAAAACTAAAAGCCATTCCTTCATTATAAATTTCTATAATAATCAAAAAGCACGATAACTTAACAGACACTAAACTGCAGCAACACAAAAGAAACTCAAAAGTCAAAACCATGCAGTACAAAAGCCATATGTCAGACTGGTAAAGCTCCAAACTACACACCAAAGAGTAATTTAGAAGGCAATTGCTAGATGCCCAGTTGGACCATCTATATGTCATTAGTATTTACAAATATACTGGCAGTGTTCCATATCCAATAAGGCAGGTCAAGGGGCACATTGCTTACTGTGTCAAGGATTCAAAACTTATAACCACACGGCAAAAAAGTAAGAAAAGATTTAGGATTTATGGTATTGAGAAGATATCAACCATCAGTGACCTTGGTAAAATGCCAATGGATGTCCCATTTTCTCATGCACATCTAAACCCTCATGATCAACAAGTTCTGCAGCTAGATGTTTCTCATCTGGGTTCCAAAGGTTAAACCCCAGGCTTGATCCTCACAATCTTCTATATATTTACTCTTAATAAATGGTAAACTATATACATATATATGCATGCATTAAACAATAAAACATATTAGATAAACTGAGGACCTCTAATCAAATTCAGAAACTTCCATGAGATTCACTACAAAAGCAACATACAAAAAATTACCCTCCGGATAAACCAAAATAAGCTTTTAATTGAGATACACTCCATGTAATACTCTCTCCTTTCTCAGGTTCAGATTCTTTGATTGCTTGCTCCAGGAGGGCACAAGCAGAAATGTGTGCACCAGCTGATTGCCCCATTAGATAGATCCTACTCAAATAGGCACAAAAAGATCAATGACAAGGTTTGAAGGTGAGATGGGGAATTCCCAAAACCAAGAAATCAGTCTGTCACCTGTTAGGGTCACCCCCATATTCAGCAAGGTGGTTGCAGACAAATGAAATGCTCTGGGAAACATCTTCTACCATATCACCAATAGTCCCCTGGGGAAAATTTCTGCATCACGTCTTAACTTGTGAGGATCTTATAAATAAACTTAGAACATAATGGACAGAATACAGATAACTGAACAACTCCACATACTTTAAAGATAAAGAAAATTATTTGTATGAAGTATTGATGCAGGAGCTAAAAGGGTGCAACTGGCATCAAAATCTCCAATGATGCAGCAGCTAAAATGATTAAATTAGCAACTTAAGGATTTTGATGCTTAGAAATTCATAACATGCTTCCCTTTGTGGTATTAGTATTGCTATTTCTTGCTTTGAAAATTGTATTATACTATCTGGTAAAGCGTAGAGTATGTGAGAATGTGCCTAGTATTAATATTATTTATTAAGTTATGTACTCGAATGTCTATTTAAGTTGTCTTGGAAACTATCTAGATTATGCATCTTTGGCTAGTCAGTATTCATAATCCCTTATAAATATCAATGAAAATATGAGAAAGTAGACCATCTTTTTTATTTTTTTATTTTATAAATTAAAAAAAGGGATTATTCCTACGATAACTCCATTCTCTACCTTTAAACCTTTAGGCTTTACCTGCTGAATACAGCAAAGCTATCAACTTTGCAGCCTTATTTGGGCTGCATGATCAGATACCATGTAACTTTCATTGTATCTTTAATCCATCAATATATAATGGAGGGATGTTGTGGTTAGTTAAGTAGTAAAGTCTCATATTGAATAATAGTGAGCAGTTAATATAACATAACTGGGCCCAAACTCATAGGCTTAACCCTTTGGGTAAAGTGCTGAAGATGAGCAAGTATCAGTCCCCATATTAGCAGTCATAGGACTTCGTTTATTATTGTATATCAAGTCATTGATGAACTATGGACTCCAATATGGCAATGACCGAACTGAAATCAAACACCAAGAGTCCTTGGGCTTTGGCTCAAGTGTTAATTGTTGGGTGGTCCATTTAGGGTTTATTCAATTTATTCTATTAAAAAGGAAGGAGAAGAAAGCATCAAAAAACAAAATACCTATAGTCAACGCATGCCACTATTATGTCTCTTTCTGCTAATTGCTGTCCCAAAAGAGAACCCCATGCTTTGTACCTATAGAAGGCAAAAAAAAAGGGAGGGGGAGGGGGGGGTGAGGAAGAAAGAAATATAAGTGATGTTGAAAAACAGTAGATAAATCCATATATTCAAGGGAATGAATGCTAATATCTAGTTATCTACAATGTCTTATACCTATTTGGCATCAGCAAATGAAGAATATATAAAAAAAAATTGAAAACTGAAAATACAAAATAAAATCAACCACTAATATGGTTAAAACTGTTGAACTAACAAAGTTCAAACAGGCAGTGCCAAAATTTATCATGTGACGAGGACTTTTGCATTAGATAAGAAAAAAAAGGATCTAACAGGGGGCTTGGATCAGGTAAATGTAGATACTCTAGTAAAGTTTTAAGGATGTCTCACATTTTCCTCATATCTTAGTTCAAGTAGCAGTAGTAAATTTAACATCAGAAACACTGTATCTACCATACATTATCATCCATCCTCTCATGGAAAAATTTAACTAGGCTGTCTTATAGATCCATTCATCTCTTCTTTTATTTTTATTTGTTAGTTACACACACCTAGTGAATTTGGCAAAACGCTCCAAAGGTACATACAAGGTCAAAGTGGCTCCTTTAACTGTATTTCATATTCCCAAAAAGCTCCGTGACAAATGTAAGTTGGCAACTATTTACTGTTAACACAGATGGGTAGTACTTGCAATCTCAAAGTGTACATGCTGATCCCAAATGCAAATTGGCAATCCTTACTGCTATGATGGGAAATTCTCTTACCAAAATAAGAAACATATGTTTATAATATCAAAATATAATTCAGAAAGACATCATATCTTCCAAACTTTAAACCTGCTTTAAGCCCTCAAGCAAATAATAGAGATGGCTGATTTTGTAGCCCTATATTTAGTACACAGATTAAGCATCTAATGTTGTAAACATATATTCACAATGTTTTGTATCACAAGATGCAACAAATTTAAACTGAACAGTAATGCAAAACCTAGGAGCTATCAAAAATCACTAACCCAATAATCCAAGCTCCACCAGTTACAAATATCACAACTGGCTTTGGTTCACCACTATTTGCAGGTAAAAATAGATCCAATCTGTATAAAAGTAAAGACACAATTGCAAAAGTAAAAAATTTGCATTTGCATGTGATACATGAGTCAGTTCATAGCTTAGCAAAAAGAAAATAAAGAAAAATTTATTACCTCCATCACAATTACTTACCTATTTCTTGGTTGATCTCCATAAACAACACTTCGCCGGACCTGGCTTGAGAAGAAATAATAATATGCAACTGTAGAACAATAGCAAGCAAGTTATGTTCCATTTATTTGGACCATATGTAAATATATCCTAAAATAAAAAATATGTCCCTGTCACAGGTTGAAAAATAATCTAGAAACCATGCCGCTTTTGTCTTTTCTTCACATAGACACAAGGAATCCCCGGCATTTAGTTTCCTTCAGAATCTAGTTATATAACTAAGCAATCAAATAAAAGGAAACAAAAAGAAAGGACAAGGGAACAAGGTTATGCAATAAGTAAAAACAACACAAACCTTGAAGAAAGCCAGGCATAAGTAGCAAGGCATAACAACCAAGAGCAATTAATCTTATGATCCACAGGTAGCCTACCCTGAATGAAAAGAATTGGTTAAAAATGATATCCACACCAACTAAAACAAGGTGAAAGCTTTCCATGTCACTTGAAACCTAATTGCTGACAAAGAAAAATCTAAAGCCTTTCATCCATCAATTTTTTTCTTGGACAGTAAACTAAAGCAAGCATGGACTTGTTAGAAACTAAGGAATATAACATGCCAAAACTGATCCAAGAACTCCATCCAATGGAAACAGAAAAAGTACCAAATATTTCAGAACAAACACATCATCTCCTCGGATTTGAAAAGTTGTCCAACCATTACTAGAATCACTTAACTTCTCAAAAGCATTAACATCATTTATACACACATTCTTCATGTAGTATAAGCCAAACTTTTTTGTTTGCAAATCAAGTAAAAAAAAATATCCTCCATAATAGTCTGAATTTATTTTATTGGCGAGTAAAATTACTTTACGTGGAGATCTATAAATTTATATATTTAGAAGATACAGACGCACCCATGGGTCTTGAACATCCCCATTGGTTATACATTTATACATTTAATATTGCCTTTTCAATATAATAATAAAATAAAAGGCAATATTAAAGAAGTTATTAAAACTGTCCTCATTGGTTTTTTGAAGCAGAAAACGACTTAGGACATCCCCAAATGAAACAATGGATAAACAAGATGCGAATTGGATTTATATTCAATTAGATTGGTATATTAATTCTTCAATTATTGTTGGGAAAAAAAAAATCAGTAGAAAAATAAATAAATAAAAATAAAAATAAACCAAAATCATCTCAGCTATACATCACACGTGCAAAAAGTAAACTGCAGAATATCATAAAATTCAACTTTCAAATTCTTCTTACTTTTCTTTCTCACTCAATTTTCTCAGCAACCAAACATCAAACACCAAATGTGAAATTCCAATACATCATCACGAAACCACTTAGCTAAATTTGCAAAAGGTAAAAAAGCAGAACAACTCTACGATTCAAATTTCAAAATTCTCTCCTATTTTCTTTGTCACCAGAAAAATTAGCTAAATTTGCAGAAGCTAATACGTCAAGTTTCAACTCTCTTCCTCTCTTTTTTTTTTTTTTTTTTTTTTCCTTTTCTGGCTCAATTTTCTCCGCAACCAAACAGAAAATGTGAAATTTGTACAAAAACACACACATAAATCATATAAATGCAAAAATACAAATAAATAAATAAAGAAGAGTACCCTAGATATCGAAGGAGGATGAAGCTGAGTCGAGTGACGAGATAAGTCTCGGCGGCGGCGTGGCTGATAGACTGAGCGTGGTTGAGCCGAGTCGGCGCATCTCGAGGCTTGGCGTCGGCGGAGGAGGAGGAGCATCGGCGGCGACGCTGGTGGTGGTGGTGGTGGTGTTTGGCGGCATCAGTGAGAGAGTGAGTGAAAAGCTTATCAGAAGAAGAGAGCAAGCTAGGCCTGGTGTCCACCTCTAAACTCATGTCCAAAAAGCCTATTTTGGATTTCAGAATCGCAAAAATTAGATTTGATGATAATGGTGAGAGAGTAGAACGTGGAAGCAAATTGAGTTTGGGTTTGGGTTTGGGTTTGGGTTTGGGTGATCTGAATCTGAGGCTGGGAACGTGGGTTTTTATAGTTTGTTTAGCGGGGATGTATGCGTATGTGATTTGGATTTGCATTTGCATTTGTAGATATTGATGTCTCATTGATTGTTGGGTTGCCGTGCGTGTTTATTATGGGCATGGCATGGGTAGTCAAAGTAAAGTAGAGCAAAAAGAATAGGAATATTTTATTTATTTTATTTTGCGTTTGAATTTTGCGGGAGTTAAAAGGACAAGTCGCTCGCGTGCTCTCCAGAGTCCAGACTGGCTTTTTTTTTGTTATTCATGGTAAAGCCTCGCACATAGCGCGGCAATCCCGCGTGCCCAACTCAAGTCCAGCACCTTCTTTCGTTTTCTTTTTTTCAAATCAAGTCTAGTTGTTTCTTTTTCTTTCTACGTGCTGTCTCTTCAATGATAAAATGCGAAACTTTTTTTTTTTTTTTTTGAGAAATAATAAAATGCGAAACTTATCCTTTTTGTCATTTCAACTTTTTAATTTTAACTTTTGTTATTTTACTCTTCTAAATTTCAATTATACTCAATTCAATCATTTGCTTCCTATCTGTTAAATTGCACCGTTAAATTACCCAAAACGACATTGTTTTACACTTTAGTTAATTTTATTTAATATCTGAATTTTAGAAAAAACGTTAATTAAAATGAAAAAAAAAAAAACTAAACCAAAACAACGTTGCTCCCTCCCCACCCTGAAGAACAAAACTCCCCACCCTGAAGAACAAAACCTTGATTTTCACCGTTCCAATTTTCAAAGCATTATTACCACTTAAAACTCAAAATATTGAAGAAAATTTTTGAGAAATTAAACATATTGAATGATGGAAAATGTTTTTACATTTTATTTTTGTTCTTGTTTTTTTGTGTGTGTAAAACTGTTTTTTGTTTTTTCACTTAAAACGGTGCATTAAAAAAACAAAAAAATACAAAAAGTCAACCCAAGAAAAATTGGACATGAAACATTGAATTTTAACTCAACAAAATTGATAAAAATAAAATAATAGAAACACAACAAAATATCACAACACTTTCACAATACTTTTATTATTTTATTTTAACCTATAAAGAACTGACACCTCAGCAGTTATAAAAATATTGTGACAACAACAAGATGTCACAATATTTTAACAATACATTTATTTTTTGTTATGGTTGGTTCTAGTATGATAATTTACTATTTTATTTTGACTTGTAAGAAACTAACTGCTCAAAAATTGTGAAAATATTGTAATTATTTGTTGTGTCAATATTTTATTAAAAAGTGGTTAGCTCAAAAGTGTGAAATTGTGAGTTTCTGCCTCAGTAAATTGACCAAACCAAAAAGTCACTATAGATAAGCTCATCGCTCTTAAGAAAGTAAAGTATGGAGTATTTGTTCATTTCCAATATATTAAGCGGAAATTGCTTGATTTTAAAGTTTAGGGATGAATTGTGAAGTCCCAAACATAAATTATGGAAAGTATGGGGGTTTTTTGGTGTAAAATTGTGTTTTTTTTACTTAAAATTGTGCGTTAAAAAAAAAAAACAAAAAATACAAAATTCAACCCAAGAAAATTGTGTGTGTGTGTGTGTGAAACAATAAATTTTGGCTCAACAAAATGTTACAACACTTTGAGAATAGCTTTATTATTTTATTTTATTTTGACCTATAAAGAATGGTGTAAAACTATGTTTTTTTCTTACATAAAATGGTGCATTAAAAAAAAATGCAAAATTCAACCCAAGAAAATTGTGCATGAAATAATGAATTTCGGCTCAACAAAATGTCAGAATACTTTGACAATACCTGTGTCGAGGAGACCAAGTGTTGCACTTGTAGTCTTTTGACTTGTCCCACATTGAAAGAGTCTCCCCCCACTTTCTGCCTTATAAGCTTGTGAAGCAATGAGTAGTGTACCATTAGTTATTAACTAATGGTACACTACTCATTGCTTCACAAGCTTAGAAGGCAAAAAGTGGGGGGAGATTCTTTCAATGTGGGACAAGCCAAAAGACTACAAATGCAACACTTGGTCTCCTCGGCAAGCCAAAGACTACAAGTGCAACACTTGGTCTCCTCGACAAAAAATGCGCCCACAATACCTTTATTATTTTATTTTATTTTGACATTTAAAGAACTAAAGTCTTAGCAGTTATGAAAACTAGCATGACACTCATGCAAATGCATGGATGCATTTAAAATTAAACACAATTTTTATTATAAAAATATAAATAATTAGTCAAATTATTAAAAAAAAAAAGCATGTAACACACACATACGCATAGATATATTTAAAATAAAACACAATTTTTATCATAATATATAAATAATTAGTCAAATTATTTTTTTAAAAGTAAATGTAATTAGTCACATATTAAAATTCTTACCTAAATTTAATACTACTTATGATCATTTTTTTTTTCTAATTTTTAATAAAATAGAACGTGTAGTGATTTTTTTTTTTTTTTTTTTTTTTACATGTGGTGATTTTTATTGAGCATATGTGATTGGTTTTTTTTTTTATAGTTTATTAATATTAGATTCTTAATGTGGGGGGTGAAAAGCCCAACCTAACGTATTGGGCCCAAGACCCTATTTGAGGACTACTGTTTGTCCGAAGAGATGAAAGTACTTGAGAAGAAGCCCATGTAAAAGAAACATGTCTGAGAATGAATGTGGGGCATAGTCCGAAGAGATAGTCAATTGTCCGAAGAGGTCATTATCCTCAGATCCGAAGAATCTTTGTCAAACAGACGTCTGGGTAGTTCAAGTGATCCTCCTAACAAGTCTAATGATGGAGATGAACCTCAGACACGCATAAGGATAGCAGGAACGGAGAAATATCTGGAATACAAACTTCAACCACCACATTAAATGCACTGCACCTGCTTTTCTGGCCGCATTAATGTGGAGAAGACCCTTGAACAGTGCACTTTCAGCTACCGCCACTCACACAAAGCTAAAGAGGATACATGATGGGACATGCACTCAAGTGGACGTCTAGATGATGAACAAGTGGACGATGAAGATGAAGTGAGAGGGTGCTATATAAGGAGGAGTGACCTCTAATAAAAGGGGATCGAAAAAAGAAAAGAAAGAAGAAGTAAACACCATTACTGTAGCTTTAAGAACTGTAACCAACGCTAATTCAATATAATTCCTCTTTGGATGTCTATGTTTGCATCTGTCCGAGCACGATTGAATGTTAATTTACTCACAAGCACTACCGTCTAATACTAGTTAATTCACTATTAGCCCAGCTCTTTCACCCACTCTCTATAAATTCATTGTCTTGAGTTCATTGGGCTCACAATCCATACCTTTTGGGCTTAGGCTACAAAAATTGACCCTACAATTGGCGCCGTCTGTGGGAAGATCTTGTGCAAGGGTGAAAACGACAGTTAATGATGGCAGGACGGGGTCAACAACAAGCAGAATCCAGGGCATCCCAACACGTGGACCCTTTTTTTAACTTAGAAAGGAGACAAGATCGCGAGGGCAGTGTACACACTATGCGTGTTGGCCAAAGCCAGTCACAGGGCGGAAGTCACATGTCCCATGCAGAGAAGAACCGGGATTTGCAACTGGAGGTAGAAAAACTAAAAAGGGAGTTGCGCCATGAAAAGAGGAAACGGGCTTCCTCGTATTCTGATGAGGACCTTGATGACGAGCGGGATGTCACTTATCAACATAAATCTAGGACGCCAGCCAGCGAGTCCTACACCTATGAAGAGGAGTCCCACCGCAAGAGGCAGCACAGAAGCCCATCGCGTGGAGACGAAGGAAACGATGACATGAGCAGGGCTCTGAATCAGATTTCTAGGTCACCCTTTACGCGTAGGATTGAGAAAGCGAGACTTCCTCGGCGCTTTAACCAACCAACGTTCACCATCTACAATGGTAAAACAGACCCCGTGGAGCACGTGAGTCATTTTAACCAAAGGATGGCTATCTACTCCAGAGATGAAGCTCTGATGTGTAAGGTTTTCCCTTCCAGTCTTGGGCCAGTGGCCATGAGATGGTTTGACGGTCTGAAGGCAGACTCCATCAACTCCTTCAAAGAGCTCACTCAAGCATTCGGCTCCCGTTTTGTCACATGCCGAAGGGTGGCCAGACCCTTCTCTTCACTGCTGTCCTTGACCATGCAGGAGGGTGAGTCCTTGAAGGCATATTCAGATAGATACTGGGAGATGTTCAATGATATGGAGGGCAACTCTGATGCAATGGCCCTCAGCACATTCAAGCTCGGCCTCCCTACTGACCATGGTTTGAGGACATCCTTATCTGGCAAACCAGTCACAAACATGCGTCAACTTATGGACCGCATAGAAAAGTACAAAAGAGTTGAAGAGGATCAGCAGCAAGGGAAGGGTAAGGACAAGGTTATCCCCCAGGAGATGAGGGATTTTAGGTCGGACCGTTATAACCACAATAAACCGTGGCGAGATTTTGCTGCGCAATCAGGATCGACACATCCTCAAGCGGTCAACACTGTGTTCAAGGAGCCAGTACACCAGGTCTTGGAAAAAATCAAGAATGAATCATTCTTCAGGTGGCCGAACAAGATGGTAGGAAACCCCGAGAGGCGCAATCATAATCTCTACTGCCAGTACCATCAAGACCATGGGCATACCACGGAGGACTGCAGGAGCCTGTGGGATCATTTGGACCAACTAGTTCTTGATGGTAGACTAAGACACCTCTTACACCCCTCCAGCGGCCGAGGAGGACAGATGGGTTCAGGGCCACGAAGAGATGACCCTTCAAAGCCGCCATTAGGAACTATTAACGTCGTCTTCGCCGCGCCGGGGAGAACAGGGTCCTGGCCATTGAAAGTTATGTCGGTAGGCTGACCACCAGCAGGAGATATAAGCCGAGGTCCGAAGAGAGTCAAGTCTGGTACTCCGCTTGTTATAGGGTTCTCGGATGAAGACATGATTGACACCATCCAACCCCATGATGATGCGTTAGTCATCACCCTCAGAATTGGAGGGTACGATGTGAAGAGGGTGATGGTGGACCAGGGTAGCGCTGTGGAGATAATGTACCCTGATCTCTACAAGGGGCTAGGCCTGAAACCCCAGGACCTCACACCATACAATTCCCCCCTCGTCAGTTTTGAAGGAAGGGTTGTCACCCCAAAAGGCCAGATACGCTTACCTGTGCAGACCGGCGCCGAAGTGGTAGAGGTAGATTTTATAGTGGTGGACGTGTATTCGCCTTATACAGCAATCGTGGCCAGACCTTGGCTTCATACACTAGGGGTTGTTTCCTCTACTTTGCATCAGAAGGTCAAATACCCATCTGAAGGGCAAGTTCATGAGATCCGAGGAGACCAGTCCGCAGCCCGACAATGCTTAGTGGCTGCCATCCAACATGAGCCCGAAGCCGAGTCCTCATCCAGAGCCGAAAGGGGTTTATAGCAGTTAAAGTCTCGGGAATTGCCCGTCGAAGGTTCAGACGAAGGCACTCGATGTGAAGATTTAACGAAAGTGGTTATTGGAGATGATCCTGACAAATTCTTCCAAGTCGGATCTCAGCTACCTCTTCAAGAGAGGGAAGAGCTAATAGAGTTCCTCAAGCGAAACCTTGATGTATTTGCCTGGAGTGCTTACGAAGCCCCAGGGGTGGATCCAGAATTCATATGTCATCACTTGAAGGTAAACCCACTGATCACCCCGAAGAAACAGCCTCCTCGGCGCCCGTCCAAGGAACATGCTGATGCGGTAAGAGAAGAAGTAGCAAAGCTCAAACAAGCTGGAGCTATTAAGGAAGTTTTTTATCCGGAGTGGTTGCCAAATACCGTAGTTGTGAAGAAAAAGAGTGGGAAATGGCGAGTGTGCGTGGACTTCACTGATTTGAATAAGGCTTGCCCCAAAGATCCATTCCCTATGCCGAAAATTGATCAGCTGGTGGATGCCACTGTCGGCCATCCTCGGATGAGCTTCCTAGACGCCTTCCAAGGCTACCACCAGATACCACTAGCCCTGGATGATCAGGAGAAAACCGCTTTTGTCACCCCTATTGGTAATTACCACTATAAAGTGATGTCATTTGGCTAAAAGAACACGGGGTCTACCTACCAAAGGATGATGACGAGGATGTTCGAGCCGCAGCTAGGCAAAATAT